>VXBL01009962.1:724414-756934 GCA_013400195.1 Aramus guarauna
TTCCTTCCTTCCTTCCTTCCTTCCTTCCTTCCTTCCTCCTTTCCCTCCTTTCCCATACTGCTCCTCCTTCAGACCCTTGCCATTCCCCTGTCCTTCAGCATGTAGCTTTACCATCATCTCCCATGCAAATACCATCTTGCAAGAAATTTAGTTTTAGTCACAACTGACCTAACCTGGCAAATTAAGTCCCACCGCTAATCAGCACTTCTCTCCTCTCCCTGCCAGATGCTCACCTTTGAACAAGCAGCCAAGGAACTGAGAAAGGGCTTGAACATAGAGAAGAACATTTAGGCCTGCTTCTGCCACTGATGTATATTTCTGTAATAGTAAGTTACAATACGCAATTAGATAGCATACAAGTTACAAACAAGAGAAAACACCTTTTCTAATATTCTTGTATTAACTGTGTATTCAAAATTGTAAAGATTGAAAGGCTATTATTTCCAAAAAAGTTATACGATACTTCTTTGGTGTTGGTTTTGTACTAGTAGTACAAATTGTTTCAGTGGAAACCTTCTTCACCATTTTTTGAAGGAAATTCTCCATATCTTAGTGATTTCTCATCAAAATTAGATCTCTTTGAAACACAGTAGTTTGCTGTTTAACTGGACTCAATATAGGTAAAATTAGTTGAAAATAGGTGTCTAATAGCTAAATTGTATCAGAATTTTAATTAGGACAGGTTAGTTAGTTTAGTCCTTGTTACTACTTGAGGAGCATAGGGCTGCAACAACACTACGCCATTGGACCCGGTGGCATAGTGTTGTTGCAGTTTCTGTAACAGGTTTTGTTTTTTACATGATTGGGTTGTTAGCCCAAAAGAAAACCCCCAACCTGGAGGGAATTAGGACAGGTAGCACACTGAAATGCACAGTTGCAATTCTTCTGTGTTTGAAAGCCTGTCTATAATTATACAAGTCATCTACAGAGCTTCCTTCTGTCATATTTCTTCTTATATTCTTATAGGCAGTCCTTAGCACCACTCACATCCTGCAGATCCCTTAAAATGCATGAACACTCTTTCAGAGGAAAACAATTTAAAAAAGTGAATATTTCAAAGACAGGAACTAAAAGTTTAAGCTTACTAAGCTGAACACTTCATCAGTTAAAGAAAATGTGGGGAAATAAAATTACATTCTTCTACCCATAAGTCTTGAACTGGAATTCCTTTTGGCAGTGATATAACATTATAGCTTCACGTGAAACAACTTATTTCATCTTTGTGATGATATTTATCAGATTTTTTTTTTTATTTTCTTGTCTTTCAGTTTCACAAATTGTCTTATAGAAGTCTGTTGCTATTACTTTTAAAGTGTCACCTTTAAACATACTTAGAAAATATGTAAGAAAAGAGGATTTGCACCTGGAGAATCCTTAGGGACTATTCAATTGCAATTAATTTAACTAGACACTGGATGTCAGTGTTGCCATTTTATATTTAAAAAAAAAAAAAAAAGGAGGAAAATAAAGAAAATTCAAGGTGTAACCAGAAGTAGGATGTAGAAGAAGTCTAATCGAATCATTCAGAACCATTTAGAAGCTAATTAGCATTCTATATCTTCATGATACGAAGAACATGTTAGCTTTAAAGCAGCAGCTCTCCATAAAGGTTTTGATTTCTATTAAGAACAAACAAACAGGTGAACAAACACTTAAACTAAAAGGACATTTTAGGAATCTGTCACAGTGCTTTTACATGGTAATTAACATTCAGCATTCCATTTAATCAGAAAGATGAACAGTGCGCAGTATGAGTGATGGTATTTGCTTTATGGTTAATTTTGTACCTGACTTTCCAAAAAATGCCTTGATTTAACTCACTCATGAAATCAACAAAATTAATTTCGTGACCTTAAAGGAGCTGTTTACTTTTAAAACAGGATTTTATGTTTCAACAAGTTTTAAAAGGGATTTGGACCAGAGTGATGATGGAAAAATATAAGTATAATTGCATAAATAAAAGTCTACCCACTGAACAGAATTGTCTGTCCCCTACTGTCACTTTGAAGCAAATTTTACCAAAACCCAGATTTAAAGTACTGGGCTTCACAGTCAGGTACACATACAATCTCCTTTGAGGTCTGTCAGAAATACTAATTCACCTATGGCTTCAAGCCATCCTGCAGAATAAAACCCAGTATTAAATGTAATCTCAAAGAAATAACACCCTATTTCACTAGCAACACCTTTCAAGTTATTCTATTTGAAAAAAAAAAAAAAAAAAAAGTATTATTTAAGACTTAGCATGTTTGAAAAAGTAAGTTCTTAGAAACCTTCATAAAGAATGAAAATTCCTTACAGTACAAGGACAGATAATTCCACTGTCTTCATTATAAATGCATTCAGCTGATAGATTGGTGAATTTAACCAAACATATAAGCTGAACAGCTGAAACTAGTATGAAAAATGAATCTTTTTTTCTTATTTCTTAAGTTCTTACTTGGACATCAAAAAAAGCCCTGATCATCCAAAATTACTATTATACCGTGAAATTGCACTTCAGGTAATTTATGTATTAATGAAAATGTTTCAGAAGATGGTGACCTGCAACCAACAGGAAGCATCCAGATCTGCTATCAGACTGATATGGATAGGACAGAGCAAAATCTCTTGGGTTTCTAAATAACATCCTAGAAACATTGTAGGAAACATTAAGTGTGTCAGAAGTGAAAAAATTCAGTCAAGAATATTTCAGTAAGATTATATTATGGTATCTCTAGAGAAGAAAAAAAATGTTGGATGGAGAGCAGCAGTAATCACTCTAAGGCTTTTATCACCCCAGAAATGCTGATTATCATCATGCCTGGTCTCAGTCAAAAGCTATAATGAGCTACACACATTTATCCCTTTAAATGTCTAGATCAAGTATTCTGGCAACATCAAGATTTATATAAAATATATTTCGAATACTTCACATTGAACAGTCTAGTAGCATCTCCTGAATAAATTAAAGATGTTTAAAGAACTGGGGAAGTGAAGATGGACTGGAGGACCCAAGAAAAGAGATTAATTATAGAAGATATCATGTTTATGCTTCACAGACAGAGTTCTCTCTGATAAATGCAACCTAAGATGAATGCAATCTCTGACATAAGATATATGAGCTTTGTATATTAGGAATATTTCAACATGAAGTTAGATAATGTATGCAGGAGAAAAAAGCAGTCATATTTCAAATTAATGTTGATGTAAATGAGTTTAGTTTTTAATTAATTTCAGCCTTTATTAACACTTTGAATTATACCATGTATTTTGGGCATTCTAAATAAATATTTATTTGTATTGTTCTTTACCAAGAACTAAACCATTGTAAGAGGACTTGAAATTGGGACACTCAAACAACCTGGGTGGACTTCAAGTACCTAAACAGAGGCATCTAGTGCCACAGTTTTCTTCCTGGCCTCCAACTGCACTCAAGAAAATCGCAAGTATCCTATATGCCCCTGATTGTATCTGCCAGCTCCCTGTTGATGTCTTGGATGCTTTAGCTCTTTAAGATTGCACTAAATACTGTCTGAATTGCTGAAAAGCTGATTTTTTTCTCCTTGTCTTCCCAAACAACCTCTTAAGTGCCCAGACGGTTAAAGTAATATAGGGTTGTGCTGGCTGCTCAGAGTTTGCTTCTAGTTGCCTTGTTCTGACTGCTGCTTGCAGGGTTAGGTAGAAGCTTCTTCTGAAGGAGATGGTGGCTCCTTCTTGAGGGTCTGCTACACATGGTCAAGTGAAAGAAGCTTTCAATGAACATGACGGGCAATACAAGAGATCTCATCAAGAAGGGACATAAGAAACTGAAAGCATAGCAGACATGACTGAGTTTCTAAGGTAGTAAAACAAAAGAAGAAAAAGAGAAGAAAAACATTTAATATAGAGCCACTTATAGCTGCGTGGAGTCTGATGCAACCCAAAAATCTGCTGAAAATTTCTAAACTGAGAGCAAGATTATGAGCAAGTTTATAAAGCTGCTTTGGTGTTTTTCAGTTAACTTTAGAAATGCTATGCAGCCAGATCAAGCTTAAAATTTTAAGTCAGTCAATGCACTAATTATTTTTGTGTCTAAAAAAATTTGTTTAGTTTTTTGTATCATTTTCCCTTTTACCAAAATCCTAACCTCACACTCTCATTGCTCTTACTGTTTATATTTCTCTGCATGAATAACAATGCAGAATGTCTGTACATTGTGCTTTGCTATGCTGGGGTAAATCCACCAAATATTGGATACCTATGCATCACTACTAATTGTGTTTGTAATAGAAATATCACAACTACAATCGCTACTAAAATTTTTTGTTCTTCAGCTTACATGCCTCATTAAGTATGATGGTACTTTCACAAATTACCTGAGTGATTAAATAGAGGGTATACCATATGAAACTAGACTAGGAGGGGCTGCAAAGGTATTGCAAAACATGATCAGAATACAAAGCAGTCTTAAGAACTGAAGAAATAAACTTAAAATAGAAAGTGATCTGATAAGGACAACTGCAAGTTTCTCACTGTAAGCAGGAGTAATTATCTGCACTGAAACAGGTCAACTGCACTATCAAGTTTGAGTAAAGGAGGTTACAGAAGATCACAAGCTAAATAAGTATTATGTCTATGTACTATATTTGTGTACAGTACTATTGAGACTAATGGTAATCATACCAAGATTAATCAACAAAAGCATAGTTTGCAAGCCCTTATACATTTTTTTTGGCATTGTTAAGCCCTCTTATGGAGGTTTGTGACCAGTTGCAGGTATTGCATTTAATAGAAGCTATAAACTAGGTAAAGGTTGATCAGATGGCTAAAGTCTCTCAATCTCTGATATTCATCAAAAGTCTAAAAAAGTAAGACTTTGGAGAAAAGAAAGGCATACAAATTAAAATGGTTAGCCTGAAGGAGAAAGGACTGAGGGCAGATAATATTTCATGAACACTGTTACAAAAAAGAAGGGAAAAAATTGCAGAAAGAAGGCATCAGATTAGGAAATATTTCCAGTGGTGAGGATTATAAAGCATGGAAACAGATTGCCTAGGGAGGTCTATCATTGCAGTCTTTAAGAAAAGGTTAAACAAAAATGTCTGTCAGGTGGAGTGCTAATACTGCCTTGGAGCAGACTGAAGGACAAAATGATCTCCTAAGATCCATGCTATGATGTTTCTCAGATCTCAGTCAAAATGACTTCTGCCATAATGATTTATTAATGCAACAATTTCAAGACCAAATAAACTACAATTGAAAAATACACAGAAGGAAGACAATCAAAAAAGAATCAATGGCATATGTAGGGTTTTTTTTAATATAATGTATATATTGAATAATTAAAATGTTTTCCTTATTTTTGCAATTTAATATGGCCATCTTTTTTCCCACTTCACCTGCTCTTACAAAATTATTTCCTTTTTATGAATGAATTACAAGTGTAGGTGAGAGGATTGAGAAGTATGAAGTTCTGAATATGTAACAGAAACAATTGCTGAGAATTCTAGATCTATAGATTGTTTCTCTTCTAAGTCAAAATTACCACATTGTAGAAGAATTTACTATTTGAAGATGCAGTAGAAAAGGAGTCTAAAAGTTACATGTGTATAGAGTGTATTAATCCCCAGAGTAACTTAGCAGCTCTCACAGCTTATTATGTCAAGCTATACTTGTATACAGTACACGTTCTTATCAAAGACTTCTAATGTTCTTGCTCCTGCCCTCCGTAGTCACTGTGGTCACAAAGTAAGTCCCAGTTCTTGCTGCAACAGTATTGGGTGGGATAGATGGTAAAGGGATATGACCAATGTTATTGACCTAAATGCTCGTAGAAGAAAATTTCTGTAGTTGCAGAAGATAAGAAGAACTGAACTGAGACAGAAGAACATTTCTATTCAAGAAGAAAAGTTAAAAAATAGTTTCTGTTCACAAAGAAAAAAAGTAGAAAGATTTCTGCCTAGCCTCTGCATTGTAGCAAAGCTGAGGCTATGTCTAGTTGCTGCTGCAAGCAGCCTGGTTTTGCTTCCTCCACAGGGTCTTTCCACATGATTTGAGCCAATCCTCATGCTCATCTTACCTCAGCATGCTCAGATATAATGGCAGAGCTAAACCAGCAGAAAGCAGAGCCCTTGAGAGATCTGTGTAGTAGTGCTTCACCTCCCTGAACTAGCTTGTTGAAATGCCAGGCACATACCAGTGCTAATAATAAAATAACGATAAAAAATATACAAGGGGGCAATTCCTTGAGGAAGAACCTAAAGATAATGTATTCTCAGAGGAAATAAAGGACACCTTTTTAATGCAATGGACTGGTTTATATTGAATTCATACATTTATTTTTGGTTTTATGTCTTAGATTTACCCCAAATTTTGGGAGGTATTTAGATGTGTTTTTGATGCCAAACATGTAAAATTTGATTCTTAACTCTTACTTGTTTCTCCCCCAAACTGCCTTTATCCCTCTCTTTCCCCATTTTGGTTCCTCCTCTAAACATCCCTTAGTAAGTCTTCTGCAATTCCAAAATGCTCTTCCCCTGCTTCCCATAATGTGTTCCTAGGCAGTGACCACCTCCTCAGTCCAAAAGGTCATCCAGAGTGTTTCTCCTCTTGGCTTATGTTGATCGCATACCAGTGTCTTGGGGCTCAGGCTGCCCTGGGACAGCCTTGGCAGGGGCCTGGATAGGGTGTGCCTTTCTCTGAGTCCTTAATTTGCACTTCCCACCAGCCTTTGTGCTTCTGTTCTTTCTCTGGGCTTGCAGAGATGGTCCTTTGATGGGCTGATAGCTCCTGAAATGGGCCTGGGGACTGCTAGGGCAGAGTGTTTGGCTCCCACATCCACCATCATCCCTCTGTGCTCCTTGTGGGTGCACAGATAAGGTGGGGATTTTTACTTAATGTAATTCATTACCAGGAAATATTTCCATTAAGAAAGTCTGGTAGAAAAAGAAAAATTAAATTTTGTTAAAATTTCTAGCTTTTTTGTTTACTTTTTCCTGTGAGGAGAATTCACATGAGAACTGTAAAATGAAAAAAAAATCAGGAAGGGAGCTATGCTGCCATGAAGGTATTGAGTAATGATATGAGAAATACAAGTTTAAACGTATTCTAGTTAGAAAAATAATGTGAATCTGGCTTCTGAATGCCTGACACAAAATTCCAAATCCAAGGTATATGTCTGTATTCCATCTCTATCACAAATTCCATCTTGGTTTCGAGAAACCTTTTCAATGAAATTTTCTTTGGAACAATCATGCCCCTGCAAAATATTATTTCTAGAAAAATAAGTTCCATCACTAATTCCTAAAGAAATACCCTTTTAAAGGTCAAGTTGTTAATCTCTTCTCAGTGAATCATATTAGTTGGTTTATTATTATTTTTTATCATTAATCAATCAAATAGTCTCTTTAAATGACTTAATGGGTTTCACTTTTGGGGTACAGTAATTTTGTGTGATGATCCCCTTATATTGCTAAGAATATAGCTTTTGTGCTGATCTTTTCTATTTTACATTTAGAACTGAATATTGAGATTTATGAGAAGACCAATAATAGCTCTACATGCTCTGAAAGCCTGAGATGACTGAGTTGCTCTCAATTTGCTCTGACAGCAAGATTTATACAAGAAATAACAAACCAATAAAATTTGGGATTTTTTCTCATATTTTATTACAAGCTTTATTTCTTTTCTAAGTTGGAACTGCCATTCCTACTTATATACGTTAATCCAAGCAGTATTATCAAAAACTTTTCTTGGAATAATTTTTCATCTTTTCTCTACAGTACATGCTTGTGAATATTTCCTGAAGACTGGGGTGTTTTTTCCCATTCTTTAAAACTGAAATTACAAAAAAAAAAATAAAAAATTTGTACACATCTACATGGCGTTAAGTATTTGCATGAAGATTTCATTAAACCGACACTGTAGTTTTTTAAAATTAAAATTTGCAATATAATACTGCTCTGCAGTGGATAGTAGTGGCTTAAGAAAACAACAATTACTGTTAAAAAATTTTCTAAAAGGAATTGAAAAAACCCCAAAATACATATTTTTCCTTCTTGACCGTATGACTCAAAGATTTTGCGCTTCTAATTTTCAGATCACCATAAAACTATTGCATCCATCCATATTCCTGCTATTGACATTAGGGCTTTTTGCCTTAAAATTATAGTAGTCTTGGCATTCACATTTGTTCTGAAACTTCAGGGATCAAATGGTAACTGCTAATCAGGCAAATAATTATTACATGCATGTGCAACTGTACATACTTATAATTTGTATTACAGAATCTGACTCTATCTGCTGAAGCCTTAGTGCCTCAGGATTTTCATATCATTCTGGCCTGTTGAAATAAAATTATAACAAGGTGAGAGATGGTTGCCCTTGTTCCCAGCACTGATGTTTCACGCTGCAGAACTAGAGGAAACATGAAAGCAGGCAGGGCTTGTCTACAGCTGAAGATGTTAATAGTAGAGTCCATTTCACAGACTGTGGTAGCTGCAATGCTGCAATAGTTTCATGTGATGCTGGCAAGACGATAGGGTGATTGGCACACAATTTTACACTTGCTTTGGCAATTCTAAGGTTACAGATTTTTTCATTCATTTTCCAAGTTCTGGGCTAGCAAACTGCATGTTGTGCGTTACATGTTATGCATTAGCAAATCCCCCATTGTGGAAGGTTCCAGTGAAAACAGCATTATGATGGGCTGGTAATCTCTCACAATGAAATCTGTGCTGAAGTATTACTTTAATTAATTTGCTTTCCATTTTTGATAAACCAAGGATTTGCATGGGGTTTATGACCATTCTGTATATTATGATTGGAAATCTTAGCTATCTAACTGAGGCAAGACTATGATGAACTAAGGTGTGTTTTTCTCTTACGTACAAAACATAGATAAAATGTGCCAGAAGATCATATAAAGAGCATGCTCAATAGAAAAATATACTCAGTAACACCCTTGACCATGGAGCACAGATTCTTTTTTTTTTTTTTTTTCTTGAGGATGCTAGAAATGGAGAAATTTAAATAATAAAATCAAAATTCAGCATCCTCTCTGGTGCAAATTGAGAGGCAAGGCAAAAAGTAGCTGCCCAGCCCATTCCCAGCTGTACAGCAGAGAAATGGGAAGGCAAATGAAAGATGTTTGCAACTGAAATGCTATGTCGAGGACATGGCTGCCCTACCTCTCTGTAGATACACAAGTCTGATCCATCAATGATTTATTCTTTTACTGGTCTTGCACATGTAGCACCAAAGCAACGTGTTGTAAGGACTTTGTTACCACTTTAACAAGCCTCATTTCTAACAATTGTGGAATGTAAACAGCAGATATTGTTTTTCATGCCAATAAAAACAAAAATAAAAATCTGCTGTTTCGGTTTAGAGGGGAAAAAGAAAAAAAAAGCAGCATAGCCAACAAGGTAAACAAAGGGCTAAATTTCCAATTAATCCATGCTGGTCTTCATATCACTCGCCTATAGAAAAGAAAGGTGAAGGACTTATACAGCAGCCTGTGAACTGTGGTGTGATTAGAGAATAACTCACTGTTCTTAATGGGTCAAAAATGTAGGAGAGATATCAAAGCTTTTCTAATTACAGTTTAAAAAACCAGTCACCAAATTGCTGCGCCACTTATAACCACTCCACAAGAAGGACCAGATACTCTTTTCATGAATGTTATTTACTCCTGATTTGCAAAAGGGCTTTCCTGTTCTGTATGTTAAATTTATGTACTCAACTTATGTTCCCATTACATTCCTAAGGCGTGTTAAGGAGGCTACAGAAAGACTGAAAATCAGACTTTTTCAAATTTTGTCACCAAACTAACTTTGCCTGACAGCTGTAGATAGTAACAGATTCCAAAAGAGAAGATTCACCATGCTTAATTCAGAAATAGGAAGATTTTTGGTTTTGTTTGTTTTTTTTTTTCCTAAAAGATGACTGCTTCAAAGCCTTTGATAATAGAGTGCAGAGCAGGAAGAGGAGAAGAAAAAAACATCTGTTGTTCACCATCATCATCCTTTGAAAGCAAATCAAGCTTCTCAAGGCGCACTTACAGGACCATTTTAAACCAACTTAAGTATGGATTTTCACTGAAAAGCACGTCCTGGTATCAAAAAAGCTGCCTAATGGAAACTTTGTGTAGTTGCTCACTATTTATGTGGTTTTAACTTTCGGGGTATCTGATTTTATGCTTTGCATTCTGACCAGCACAAGTATTGAGCACTCAAGAGATGCATCTAAAATCAGTTAAAGATGTACTTAGAATATATAAAGTGCTTGTATAAACCTAGCTCCTCCAAAAATCCGGTCCCTACATTTCCCAATTTGGACACATAAATTCCGTGGGGACTTTAGACAAGAACCTTACTCTGCTTTTATTGTTTATCTCTAAAAGTGTGTTTTAGTGTTAAATACATTACTATTTTTGAAGCACTCAGATGCTATACAGATAAGCAACAGGAAAAAATAAAAACACGAGCAAATTAATAACTCCATTTTCAGAGTAAATCTTATACTATGCTCTTAATATGGGATAAAAAAAAAAATCCAAATCGCTATATTGCTATTTAGTAAGTGAACATTATTCATCCCATACATTAAACACAGGTCCCATAGAAAAATATTATATGGATGTGCAATGAAAATCTGTTTCTTAAACATATGGACAGTGGAGTTAAATTAAGGTTGCAAAGGCATCCAAATTCCTGACATTTTCTGAAGCCTGAAAAGCTTAAAATAATATTCACAGCACACGTACACACATTTTCTCTCTCTCTCTCTCTCTCTCTCACATATTTGCATGCATATATAACAAGGAAACAAATATCACCATCAGAAGCAGATGTTAAACAAAAGAATTTTTTTTCCCAGATTTTAATTTTTATAAAATAAAATTACGTGATCAGATAATTGTGCCTTATATTTCATCTATTAGTTTCTCTCTCCTGGTCTTTCAGAAAATCTAGCTCAGAAGGCCAGTCTCTGCTGGAGAGGATTGAATGTCCTGTACTACAGGATTTTCCCACAGCTGGAATAGAAGTCAAAGAGAAAAATTTTCATTCCCAGAAGGTCACTAAACAGATGAGGTTTTCAATAAAATATCTATACATAATGTTTCAACCTTAAGGCTTTTAGGTCTCTAAACAGTAGAGAATCTCTGAGTTTAGATAGGAAGAGAATATTTGGTATCCCTCAAGTGTTACAAACCTTATTGGAAGCCAAAGAACTCCTTAGTTCCAAAAAAACTTGTCTTCTGGAATTATAGACATAGATATACCATTCTGTAAATCTAGTTAGAGACACAGAATCTTGTTGAGCACCAAGTACCTTTTGAATGTTTCTGGTCACTTCTTCTCTGAACATCATGGAGCTGAACATTAAACTCATTTATTAAAGCAATCTTTACGTAATTCTTTAGATAATGTAGTATGTTGTTAGTTTTTCCGACCTAACAGAGACTGAATAAACCAATAATGGCAAAACATAATTGTCCACAACAATAAGGCATGCTTTTGCTGCAGTAAAGTGCTTGAGTTAACAGTTGAGTTATAACAGAGTGATCACATTATTAGAGTGGTTAGTCACCATACAGTGAGTTTTAGTGGTATTAGGTAGTGCATTGTAATACTTCATGATGTGAATCCAAGAGGTAAACAGTGCTTTGGAGAAAACTGTTCTTGCCCAAATATAACCTTCAATAAAATGACTAAATAATATTACTTGCAGCTGTTTGAGAAATAATGGGTGAGTGTACAGTAAGCAGCAGACAAAACTTGCTTTGCACCTGATGTATCGCATTGCTGAAATGCATCAAGTATCACAAAAATATTATAGTAATATTACGAATATAACAGGAGCCGGATAATAAACTGGAAAACATTGGGAAAAGGAGAGAGGAAGAAGTACTAACTTATTGCTTTAGTGCATGGACTTGGAAAGCTGTATTCTGATTTTCTTTAAGAAAGATCCAAGAAGCTGTGACTTTGGGACCACTGTCTGAGTTCATGTTTTTCATTTTTGGTCTAATTCCTCAAGCAATTTTCCATTTTTTTCTCTTCTGAATCGTGTCCCTGTAGCTACCATTCAGAGAGAACAAAGTATTCCTAAGGCTCACGTAGCTGCTGATGCTTGATTGTTCTTTGAGTTTGTGTACTGTGGGATATCAATGTGGTCTGAACTTGCCTCCACTAAACTAAGTGCTTCAGAACCACCTTCACTACCAGACAGTTAAAAAGAACCTCTTTACCCTGTTGGTTTTTTTTTTCCCTGTCTTCTTGTTTATCACATATATCTTGTACTAGACTGTGTCATGAATTACATGAAAGAGTAAATGAATAATCTCTGCTTTTTCCCTTCCCTTGTTTATCACATATATCTCTGGTGAGCTGGCTGCAGTTTGCATCTGTTTTTAATTTCTCTCTTTCCCATTTACACTTACATCTGCTAAGTTCATGCAATTTCCTTTTTGTATTGTTAGGCTCCTCCATTCTTCTTTTTCTGAAATAATGAAACCCCATGTTTTTAATGTTTGATTGTTTCCAAATAATAGAATCTGCTTCAGAAATTTTAAAGGTCTTCCACAATTGCAATAATCAGAAGAAACCTAAAAAGCTGTTCATTTAATTGTTCATTTAATTTTATTTAGTCATAAATACAAGCAAAATTAAACTAAATCTAATCTTCAACCTTGGGAATGAATAAACCATTAAGACAGTATTGAATTCTGTACTATTAATATGTTAGCAGTAAAATCACTACCTATAAAAATCTAATTTTTTAACCATTAAAATTAATTATTTTAATCCAATATTCAGATATAAGTTACTGCTAGATCTTTACAGAGTAATAAACATAGAGTAAAAGTAGACCTTTTGTCCTTCAAAAATAATATTATGGGGTTTGCAGTGCATTATTATGGCTTTATTATACATTTGTCATATTAAACCAACCCCCCCCCCAAAATGCAGAATTTTTCAGAGTTTTAATTTTACTTTTTTTTCTTGCTTTTTAATATTTCTAATGCTTCTATCCTTGATTGCAAAATAAATTTACTACTAAGAAACAATTTTCGCCACTGGATGTTATAAAATCTTTACAGGTGTAGAATACTATATGGTTTGATAAGTGCTTTGCCTAAAGCATTTTTCAATGACAGCAGTCAGTGTTCTTGAAATAAATACTTGCTGCTGTTTCCCAGATTGTTTTCACTGTTCAGTAAAAGCAGAGATTATTCATGTACTCTTTCATGTAATTCATGACACAGTCTAGTACAAGAATCCTAGAACTTCTGAACAAAATGCTCAACCTGAGTAAATATTATCTATAACCTGAAAAATATGCATGCCAATTATCAAAAGCAAATGGTCCACTTAGTGAAGCCTGGTTGCACTAAGTTAAGATGTCATGCAGTAAGACACAGAACTTTTTTTGCAGATTGCAAACAAAAATGTTTTACTTTTCAGTATCAATGAAAAGTACATAACAGGGTGTGGTGGTTTTACCCCAGCCAGCAGCTGAGCACCACGCAGCCGCTCACTCACTGCCCCCCATCAGGATGGGGGAGAGAATTGGAAAGGTAACGGTGAGAAAACTCATGGGTTGAGATAAAGACAGTTAATAGGTGAAGCAAAAGCCGCGCACAAGCAAAGTAAAACAAGGAATTCATTCACCACTTCCCATGGGCAGGCAGGTGTTCAGCCATCTCCAGGAAAGCAGGGCTCCATCACACATAATGGTTACTTGGGAAGACAAATGCCATCGCTCTGAACGTCTCGCCCTTCCTCCTTCTTCCCTCAGCCACTTATGAGCATGATGTCATATGGTATGGAATATCCCTTTGGTCAGTTGGGGTCAGCTGTCCCGGCTGTGTCCCCTCCCAACTCCTTGGGCACCCACAGCCCACTCGCTGGTGGGGTGGTGTGAGAAGCAGAGAAGGCCTTGGCTCTGTGTAAGCACTGCTCAACAACAACAAAAACATGTCATTAAAACAAAAAACATCTCTTTATTACCAACACTGTTTCCAGCACAAATCCAAACATAACCTCATACTAGATACTATGAAGAAAATTAACTCTCTCTCATCTGAAACAGGACACAGTGTAAAAAAGCATGTATAGAAATGGGCATCAGTTTCAGTTTTGAAACTTGGATGAATCATGCATGGCGCATACTTTTGTTCTCACTCTTTTCCACCTGATATCTGCACAGGATACTGTCCATATCCTAAGCTGTGTTTTCAGGGGTATTCAAAGCACTGTATAAATCAGAGCCTACCAGGTCAAACTTGAATCAGTCCTGAAAGTGCTGCTGCTAGCAAGCATTGAAAGCTGTTTTGGATGTGAGCATGCCCTCCAGCATCCAACTATTTCAGCAGACTAGAAACACCAATATTAGTACAAATGCAAACAAAAAGAAACTGGTGACAACCTCTTGAACTTAATTCTCAAGAAAGCAATTGTCATATATTTACATTGGTTGAACCAGGATTATTCAAAACAAATACATATCAAAACAGCCTCTCAGGAGATCAGCATCACATAACAGATATTTACACTCAATCCTTACTGGCAAGATGCAAAAATGGCAGAGCCAGGGATATCCAGAACTTCAAGGTGGAATTGCCTTACCATGATACCAGAGTCTGGGATTGGAAAAAGGTTGTAAAAAGATCTGTCTCAAATTATACATGTGAATCAAGTCACATTCATTACAACTACATAGATGATGGGAAGCCTCAGGTTGCTGGTACAACTGTCAAGTTACAGGGCTTGAAGAGAAAAGGTGACTAAAGAAATTACTAAGTTTCAGAAAGAGCTGTGAGAAAGATTGTACTGTACAACCATGCAAAATAGCAAAAAATAATATTACTGATGGAAGTAGGATTATTGACTTTTAGTAGGTCAGAAATTCAAGGGGAAAAGCATCAATATGGAAAGGAATTAAATTTTAAAGGAGAAATCTAAAATGTAAGAAGGCAACTCAGTAGGGAGAAACAGAGGTTGAATCTTCCCCTCCTGACTGATACCTACTTCACTTGCAGAGATTCCTTGGGTTTCTTATTGGGAATGGTGAAAATTTTGGCCTTGTAAAATTTTAAATCTTAGCTATCTTGTTTGTGCTTTAAAAACAGACAAATGCTTTGTACTTGTAAGTTGTAAATATCTCACTTGCAGAGTTTTCTCATGTATGGCAAAAGATCCCCAAGCATACAGAGAGAGATAGATCTTTTCGTCTGCAACAAAAAACCTTAGGAAGTACTGCAGCTGAAAAAAATATTGAAATTTGTCACCTTATAATGTAGCATAGAGAAACCTGTATTCCAAGGCAATAGAAAAAGAAAAAAAGATATTGCAAAGAACATTTTTTCCAAATTGCTGAAAATCTTACTTTCAGCTTGATGATAATGTGTTAGTTACCTATTTCTATATAATTGCATTTATATATTTGTATAATTAATAATTTGGTGGTACACTGCTCAGTCACTTGAGCAGTAATATTGTAGTTAAGACACCACAAAGACATCTCCTCAGACTTTGCTTACACCTGAAGTCCACAGGTAAAGAATGTAGGTACCTCTGGTACAAGTAAGATGGTGTCCTGGACAAGAGCCATTGGGCAAAGGGGATAAGCTGGAGGGTGGTGGTGGGTGTCAAATAAGGATCTTCCTTGTTCTGCAGATGATTTTATTTAAAATGACAGCAGATTTTCTCTTCTTTTATCAGTGTCCTAAGCTAAAGAAACATTGAGTCTCAGCAGATGATTTCCATTTTCTATCAACCAAAGTAGAACTCGCTATATTTGTGGGTGTGTGCACACAGGCCCGGGGAAAAAATGATATATTAGTTATTCAGATTTAGTTTCTTTGGTGTTTAAAAATGGCATACAATGGACTGACACCCTCTGTATGTCTTCCCTTTGCCATATTTTTTAACTCTCAGTGGGTTAAATTACAATAATACATGCTGATGTCTTTCCATTCCTTCTAATTCAGCTCTCTATTAGAAGCTTGGGTCATCACAAATTTCCTACGTTGACTGTACAAGGAGCTAAGGTATGTCAGTAGTGAATAAGGTAATCTGATTCCCTCATCATTGCCTTGAACTAAAATGCTAGAGAGATTACAATGACTAAATTCAGGTCCTAGAATAGAGGGTCTGTATGAACATAAATATAAGAATCACAAACTCCGAATATTGATTAAAAGTACAACACTCTTCTCTTTGTTGTTTTACCTAGGCCATTTAACTGCTATTAAATTTCTATGTCTAAAGAAAGGACTGTGTAGCATAATTACTAACATTAGGGAACAATACTGAAATATTTTAGATACTATTATTTTAATTTTGTCATCTATGCAGGTAGAAGGCATACTGTCATCCACAAAATAATACTCTGAGGTAACTAGTCTCATTTGCCTGACTACTATGCAACTGATAGTACTATGAACATCAATGATTTTTCTATATTGAGAGAAAATCTGGTTTTCATTATATTTGCACACCAACTGCATTTGTGAAATAAATTTGCTATGTATAGTTTAAATTGAATATTGTTTCTTTGCAGCAAACCTTTTTAAAATTAAATTTGTGATGTAAAACTATTTCTAGGGGTTTTTTTTTGCCTTTTCAGATTTTCAGTCAGATATTTTAAAATTGTATGAGCTTTCTCCATTCATTAACATAACAAAAATGCCTAACCCTGACACGTGAAACCTATCAAAACCACAGAGTCAGAAAATAGAACAGTGAATGCGTATTGACTGTGGAATAGCAAAAATGATGCTGTTAAAATTCTGCAAATTCTTGCAGAAATATAATGGCACAATCTGACTCAACTTACCCCCACCCCAGTCTTTTGTAGAAACCAACATAAAATGCAAATAGCTATGAAAGTTGCCCGTCTCAGGTTTTTTTGTGTTGGTTTTTTTTTTGTTTTGTTTTGTTTTGTTTTTTAAGTATCAGTACACATTGTATATATTTAGCTATTTTACTACTTATTTCTCTATATGCAATTTAGAAAGTGAAACAATACAGAGGTCATCTGGGCTACTAGTATTTTGAAAAGAATTGCTAATAATTGCTGGTTATTTCACCATTCTTTTTACAGATGTATTCAGAAGATAAAGTAATGCAATTGCTCACTGCTTTTCAACTGACACACTCCACTTTGATTTCAAATATGCATGTAAATTCGCAGTGGATAATGGAATAAGATATGCACTGGTGAGATTCAGAGCAGCCTCTGTTGAAAGCCCTTCCTATGCTTGGGCTAAGCCACTGATCCAAAGACTGATGAAGTAATGGAAGAGTTTGAGATATCAGTGAACTTTGGGTCAGTCACTATAGAGGCTAAATGAATAATATTGAATTTTTCATCAAAGCTGGAATAAGAACTTTGAAAATTATTTATGTAGTTGTATTCTAAATATATTCACAAATTACTGGGCTGGATTTTCAGAGGGGAATAGTGGAAACATTTTGATAAACAATCTATCACATCTGTCATAAACATTTTCAGCTAATATTATTTATAGAACTTAATATTTTAATTATTTTGTACAAATCTTTGAATGAATTATGGACAAATACACACACAATTTATTTGACCAGCAGCATAAAGTGAGTGAATCACAGACATATGTATTTGTCAAACATTTCAAAAGAAAAATACGTAGTAAATTATTTAGAAAATATGACTGAACTTGATTCAAGCCTAAACTGCTACTCTCCAGAAAGTGTGAACTTGCAAACAGAAAGAAATGTAATTAATAAAATACTGGAAATTTTAATTCCACAATTATTTTATTTTGCATACTCTAGGTATTTGAAACCCTTATTCAAAGGCTAAAGATATTTATTTTTTTAGCATATGGGGCTATCTGTATGTCAATACTGGCAGAATAGTTATCCCTTTTTTTTGCCTGTAAGGAGATGTCAGCCATGAGTCAGATTTAGTCCAGAAGTCATACAACCACACTTCTGTGTTTGAGTTACTGTTTCATACTCTGTCAACAACCAATGCAGAGGAAATTAAACAGTCTGATAACAACAATATTCACATTGGTTTTGTTGAATTGATGTTATATATGCTTCAGTTCTCCCTAATTGATCCACAGTTCAAAATTTTTCTTGGGAATGATAGTTCAGATGCCTATTAACCCACTACCTTCTCTAAGGACTGATGCAAAAGTTAACCCAAGATGCTTCTCAGGAACAACAGTACCTGCTATCCACTACCTCATTGTACAACATGAGCTGTCCAAGGAGCCCAGTTCATTAATGAGAATGCGAGCCTGAACCAGAACTCTGATAAATCAATGTGATATCACAGGAAAATAAGTTTATTTTTAAGAAAAGGTGAAATTACATTAATTCTGGAAGTAGTATTCATCTCCCTTCAATGAAGTAAAAATTTATCATTTATATTCTGTAAAAAAAAGAAATTTGCACAATTACTATTGTTAGCAATGATTACAAGAAGATAAAGAACTTTTCTGTATTGAATGTGTGAGTAGAAATGTAGGTATATCAGCTTGCTTTATAACCATGTTGAATAACTGAATAAAAAAATAGGATAGTTAAACAAATAATTGCACTCAATGCTTACTAAAAGTATATAATTAAAAAAAAGTATATAATTGAAAAAAATCAACAAAAAAACCCAAAAAACTTCACTGCTTGGTTGAGAAGCCATAGAGATAGGGACAGGATCTATATTGTACTCGTATTTTCTTGTTCAAAGAATTTTTACATTACACCTAAAGAGACTGAACAAATACATATGGAGCTTCTTAATTGACAATGCCAATATTGGATTAAATCATATAATTTCTCCTTTGTAAAGGTAAAATTATAGAATTCATCTTTGAATTATTTTTGAAGTACACTATATCACCTTCAGAACAATCTTTAGTTGCTACCAGCTTTGCCAGAAAGACAGTAAAATTTCAGATTCTTGTGAATACTTTGTTATAGATACAAATGATACTAAGGACACATGTAAAGTGTTCTGTCTTGTACCTAGACCAATCAGTTAAACATGTTTTTCATTATGCCCTGTAAAAAAATGTCCACAAAAAGAGTAAAGAAGCTACACAAAACGGACATCTCAAGAATCTTCCAGTAGTGTAATAAGATCAAATATTTCCATTTGGTCAGTATTTCCTTGTGAATTTTGGAGTTGGTTGCTATATGCACCAGGGTCTTTCACTGCAAAGATAATCAAAATGATCAGTGTTGTATATCATTACATTACCAGTTGGCAGCCTATCTTGCTACCAAAAATTAAGGTTCATTCTACCAGTAAATAATCAACGTTTTGGTCCAGTCCCAAAATGTATTGCCATCTGAAATCTATGTGGGAAAAACAGTCATGCTTGTCAAGTATTAGATGCTGGATTTAGCTACCAGATCAGATGCCAAATTCAGGAGAACAGTAGTCCAGTCTTCAGCTGGTGCAGCTGGCATTCTTGCTTCCACCGTCTTCAGGGGATACCATGTACCTGGCACCAGTACTATCTTCCATATTTTAGTTTGCTTCTAGGTTGAAACATAACATGTTCCTGCAATACTCTCACTTGACTAACAGTCTGATAGCAGCATGTGGAGACACATAGTCATCTCTTTTTTTGCCGAGTCTCTTTTCTGTGCCTTTGTTTTATGTTGTTATATCAGAGACTCATCACTGTTGGTGTCTCCACATCAGTCTTCTCATTAACTACCACCAATGAACTCTGCAACCTTGACAGTATTTTTGGATGACTCACTTGCTTTCTCTGCTTTTTCTGAAATTCTAGGGACAGGGAGTTAGAGAAAACTAGAGAAAGACTAAGTACAGCCCAGGGTAAGTGTGGCCCTATCACACAACATTATTAAAAAAAGATTATGACTTCATCAAGAAGAGAAGCGTACATGACTTCTAGCAAACCACACAGACAATGGTATCTTGATAAACCATGGTATGACAGGATAAAGAACTGCTCTTTTTATCCAGTTTCCTTGGTTTCTGAGGTTTTGCAAGTATGTATAAGTATGAACCTATGCATTTAAGTAGGCAAAAAAGTGCACTGAAAGCACATCATGGCAGTAATTGCAAAGCCCTGTTATCATTCTTCTCACGCTCTCAATGGACAGAACATTTTCATTTAAATTCTCATTTACAAAATCATGAAGTCAGCTGGTTTTACAAAGTTAATGTGAAAAGGCAACTTCTTAAAATTACTTTTTAATGTTATGTATTGGCATGGGCTAGTCATATGGGGCAGTTGGGTACTGTTTGTCACTTGCTTCATTTCCATTACAACACAGCGACAGCAAATCTGTGCGTCTTGCAGTTAATAAATAAGATGTCTTTTTTTTCTTCATAATGACTAGGTATGTTTATTAAGTTTTCATTTCACCACATTATAATAAGCTTCCTAAATATATAACCAAGATAGAGTTACCTTAACAACCTTGTCATTTGGATTTTTCACACATTTCCATTGTGTCTGCCTTCTATCTCAGTGAAGTTTCAATTCATTAGCTGACTGCCATAAGCTATTAGTCTGTAACATTGCTCAGTCTTTAAAAAATATAAAACAGAACAAACAAAAAAAAAGAAAAAGGAAAAAAAAAACACAAAAGAGAAATTGCCTACAGCCACTTTCAGATTCTCTGTGTCTACAAGTTCTTTTGGTTCATTAACCCAATGTATATTGAAAAGGAACAACCTCTCACAAAAAAACAAAACAAAACAAAACAACAAAAAAAAACCACACACACACACACACAAAAACCAACCAAAAAAACCCACACCACAAAACAACAATAAAATATTAATGAAGAGTCTATTTTCAGAGTGTGAATCAAAGGTATCACTAAACAATACAAAGGACATTATTCATTTCCTTATTACTCTTCACAAAGCCAAGCAAAATACTTTTCTGTATGCAGCATACACATCCTATCCATTTTGGTACCATGAAACTATGCCTAATCTAGTCTTATCTGAAAGACAGTGTATACTAATTGGTTTGGCTTCAGTCAACAATATTAAACCCCTAAATTGGTAAGGAGTTTGCCTATTATTAATTTCATGATCACTGCCTGCTGTAAAGATTGAGTTAGGGAAAGTAGTGTATTACCAAAATTGTTCACTGTGAATGACCTCATTATATTTCACTGTCTTTTACAACCTTTTACCTTTGTGAGTTTTTTTTAAGTTTGTTTGGTTGGGTTTTTAACTTCTGTTTTTAGCCAGATTGGCACAATTTGTGTTGATTTTATTAAAAATTATATTGATATTATGTATTATTCTATAACCACTATAAGTCAAGTATACATATCACCGTATTTCACAATATCAATACATTAGATTAATATTACTTTGGGTTTTCTAACTCTTTTATTTTCATTTGTTTTATTTCAAAGTCATTTTGCTATAAAGCATTGTAAATATGATTGTTCTATTGCATTATATTTTAAAAAATAATTATCATTTTGCAAATAATAATAGAAACACCTCAAAGGATAAAGAAGTTTGGTTTGCTACCTTGACACCAGTTCCCCTCAGTGCATAAATAATACTTTGTTCTCAGGCTGCAGTCTGGAATGATGCCAATAGGTCTCTGAGCCAGGAAACCTGTACCCAGAAGGAAGGGATAATGTTCTCCAGAGTCTGCACCCTACAGACAGTATAAGCACGGATTGTGACAGATTTCACTTCCTCTGCACAAAGCAGTCTTGACATGAAGCACACATGACAGAAGTTCCTTGCTGTTTGGGCTTACTACCAAAATATGAGCTAAGATGAGGGATGCTGATTCCTGGAAAATATCCGCTTGCAGCTCCAGGACTAGGAATTACCCAATAGTTAATGCCATGTGCATATGGTTTCCTTCTCCAGGTGCACCTGGTGGGATAGTGTCCTGAAAGAGTCACCATCTCTAGGTAGCAAATTACTCTCCTCACAGAGAAGAAAAAAGTGCAACCTGATATCTCACTATCTAAGAATGTGGCTGTGTCAGGCCAAGCAAGCACACTGTACATTTGTTTTTTCCAAAGCTGGCTTCTCTTTCATGTCCAGATCAGAATGACCGATCTTGCAATTGATGCCCAATATGGTTTATATTTGATTTTCAGGCTGGGAAACCATTTAACCATTGTGAATAGTTAATATTATTTTTTTTAATTTGAGGTTGTGTGGCATTGCGTACCCCTTTGTACTTCTTTTCCTTCCTCAAGCTAAACATTGGCAGTGCTCCCCTCTGCTAGAGACAGAAGAGAGGTCTGAGCTGCAGCAGGCAAGCAGGTTTGGAGGGGGAAGAACATATGAATACTCAGAGCATGTTGGGCCAGAGGAACCACAGACACAGTCTGAAAGTGGCCTTTCTGAGACAGCTACAGAAGAGTGCGAGAACAAAGTATGTTTCCCCAAAACACTCTCCCAGCCTAAACAATTTGCAAACCAAATTTCTGGGATTTTCTAAGCCATGATGTTTGTTGTCTTTGCATTTACAATCACTTCAGTGATTTTTCTTCCATGAAATTATTCTGTTTCTTTTTGAAAGCAATCATGCCCCATTCATCTATCCTTGCCACTCAGAATCCAAGTATCTGCCCTCAGACAAGTCTTTTCCAGGTTGAAATGCCCTTTGCTAGTCAGTCATCCCTTGTACAGAATCCATTCCATACCTTCTGATCTTCCTTGTTGCCCTTCTCTGAATTTCCTGCCCTGCCATACTCACCTAACAGAGGATGTTTTATCCCTTTCGGCATTCTTTGTTGGTCTTTTCCATTTGAAATGCAAGCTCTGTCAGTATTGTCTTTTGCTATATGACTGTACAGTGTCTAATATTTCCTCTTGTTTCCAGATGCTACTGTAAGAACAAGAGTCAGAGGCCACTTGATGTGCTGTGTAGGAGAAAAAAAATCTGTGCTTTAAACATTAAAATAATTTTTAATTATGAAAAGTCACAATCACAGGTAGTGCTAGGCAATCAACTTCATCCAGTACTGAAGTACGTGTAAGATATGGAAAATAATTAGCTTTCTCAAGGTTATCTGTCTCTCTCCACTGAAAGTATGAGAACTCCAGATGACATTACAATCTAACTTTTAGATGGCAAAAATGACATGAAAATGCTGCTAATATAGCGGCTAAGTAAGGTGTCTAAGTTAAACTTGGATCCCAGCCAACATTTATTTTGCCATGAAGCCTGAGACTATGCACTACATTTTCAAGGTCTACAGGGAATACTTCAAAGCTCTGTATTTAGAGATGCTGTTGATACAATCCCCTTCCTTTTGAAAAGATAATGTAAATACTTACCTTGAAGTCCAAACCTTCCTGTACCACAGTAATGCACAGGACTGATGAAGAAAGAGGATTTATATTTACCAGATTAATAACAAAAGAATGAGAAAGTGATTTTGTGTTACCTTCTTCTCTGCCATCACTGAGACATGAAGCAAAAATGACAATGTGTGCATACATTTATGTAATATTTATAATCCAAAAGTACCTAGAGACTCATTTCAAACAGCAGGGTCAAATTCTATGAGTTAGGTGCTCTGCAAAAACAGATGGGGACATGGTACATGTCCTTCAGTGCTGAAAGCTTAATAAAAAGACCATAAGAATTCAGAAGGAAAAGGATCTATTCCATGCATAGTTAGAGTTACATAATATATTATATAACTTGTTCCTTCATATTCCTGCCATTGGATTTTTTAATAATTTTTTTTTCATTGAAATGTAAGATTCTAATGTTTTAGGTTAAAAAACCTTGACATGTTTTCAAGACCTATAAAAGACAATAATAATAAATGACAGAAGAAAAAAAAATCACAATTTTCCTTTCTCATCTTATTTTTATTTACTGAAATGTACAGCACAGATCACTGATATAACTCTAGATTGTTAAGAGGAACCACTGTAGGTCTTTAAGTAGACCACAAATTGTGGAATAAAATGTGCTTAGTCAAGAGTTCTGTTCATGTATTAATTTCTGGCAAATTGATTTATAATTTTCACTAAGTTCAGTGATAGACATATCTGCAAAATCCCATGCTAAAGTTAGCAGTGCTTTTCAAACTTTTATTGTGTAATATTTTTGAACACTAAATCATTTTGAACTACAGTAGTCTTGAACATAATAAAGGAAATCTGCTTCTCTTATTCACATTACATAGAGTGCTTAGAAACAGTTCAGTGTCCAGAGACAGACATAGACTAAAGTTTGAATATCACTGAATTAAAATATGTATTGTTTGCATAATTCTCCCTTGGAAGAGGAAATACAGAGATCATTGCAAGATGCTGCAAAGTTAAAGTTGTGAGTTTCTCATATATGATACGTTATTTACAAGGTCTTGCCAGTACTGGGAGACTTTCCTTTCACAAAAGATGACATCAAAAATTAATAAAATTTCTCATACCTGAATAATAAATGAAATATAACCCTACTCAGAAAACTATATGAAATAATAGATGCAAAAGAACAGATGTTCAATTACGGTGCATAGTATTAATACAGTGTTTGTTATCAGGCCTGGCATTCTCCAAAACCTGATGGATAAAGGTTTATATCTTGACAAATCTTTCTTTAGATGCACAGAAATGAAATGTAGAAATCTGTCACTTTAGTGAAGTACAACTTGAATAAGTACATTCATATGAAGGATTCATTCCTCTTCTGGCTTTTGACAGCAAACTCATCCAGAGTCCTATCTTGTATCGGTTTGAAGACTATTAGTGGATTCATATTAATGGATATTAACTAGTTAATTTAATAAATTGTGCTGGTTTTGGCTGGGATAGAGTTAATTTTCTTCATAGTAGCTACTAAGGAGCTATGCTTTGGANAGCTTCTGCTTTACCTATTAAATGTTTTAATCTCAACCCATGAGTTTTCTCACTGTTACCCTTCCAATTCTCTCCTAGATCCTGCTGGAGGGGAGTGAGCGAGTGGCTGTGTGGTGCTAAGTTGCTGGCTGGGGTTTAAGCACAACATAAATTCCAGCTTAGAAGAAACATATTTTAACATGATAGCCTATTGCAGAAGTGATTATCATTTTCTGGTAAGTAGGAGAAGAGAATAGTGAAAACTGCACAAAGTATATTGCTGTGTTTGCCATTTTTTTTTTAAAAGTTTCTATTAAAAAAAAAAAGGATGTTAGGAAACAAACAAGTATAAAAATAGACATCCACAGCTTTTTCCATAGTTTAGGCACATGTCTCAAAAACCTGGGAATATTTCCAAACATTTCTTAAACTAAAGTAACTGAATGTACCTGACTTCTCAGTTAGAGATAGGTTGTAAAATGAATTAGGGCTTGACAAGTATAAGTCATCCTGTAACCCATATCATGCAGTGTTTCCTTTTTTAAAAGTATTTTGCATTAAGTATGAACTCAATTCTATATTTGAGTATAATAAGAGCCCAGCTTTATTGAGAGCATATTAGAAAGGGCAGTTGAAGAGGCAGAAGAGGTGGAATTGCAAAGCTATTTCAGTTTTCACTCGTGACATTATTGCAGCACAGGCACAGTTATGCTGTCCTGAGCACAGGAGGAGCACGCTCCAGGAGGTTTCATTTTTTTCAAAACCTGATTTCCAGTCTTTCTTGAGACCACACATATCAATCTTTGTGTTCTGCTTTTCGGACCACTGTCACTCATGTTTCTTATTTTTGCTTGGGTTTCTGTATATTTTGCCTCTCTGTGTTGTCTTTCAAGTTCTGTTATTTGCAGACATACAGTATCACAAATCAGTAACTCCACTCTCTGCACCAATCCAGACAAACCCTGCTTATTTTCCCTGGCTTATTTCTGTTCCAGTCTTTCCCAGTACCTCAGAAAGTAGAGTCTGCTGTTTCGCTATTTTTAAATAAAGAGATTGTAATTGTCTTCTCATCTAAAAGGAGGGAAAGTTGGCTAACGAACCCCTCTGATTCAGTGACCTTGGTGACTGACTGCAAATTGACATCGTGCCTGCTGGCAGCTGCACAGAACCTTCACATAATAAAAACAGGATTGTCCATGTACTTAGTACAATATAAGCTGCCTCATCACTTTTACTAGCATTGTGTTTGCACCTCTTTCTTTCTTCTAGCTTTGTTTTTTTCCCTTTGGACTTCTTAATTGCTAAAGACAAATAGTCTAAAAGAGAAAATTAAAATAATTGCCCTCTGCTTTGGTCAATATTTGGCTGCAGAAATTCACATCTATGAAAGTAGGACAGCACTGTCATCCCAGGAGTCAGGTCATAAAAAAACACGGAATCATTGGATCATAGCAAGATTTAGTTGGAAAGGATCTCTGGAGTCTATCTGGTTCAACCCCCACTTCAGTCAAAAACTACTTTGGTCCAAAATTTGTCTTCACTTATAAAGACACTGAAGAATATTTGGGCTTCAGAGACTTTTTCTAAGGCTCAGAATAACCACAATATGGGTACAAAGACCTTAAAATACCATATCTCTCCTCCTTTCCCTAAAACACATCTCTTCCTCAGTAGCCATCTGCTAATTTCAGGCCTTTGAGAGCTGGGCTGATATGTGACACCCCTCACATTGTTTTTAATTGTTTCTAGTTATTTTATCAGAGGTGTTGCTGGCAGCACACCTAGAAACATGCAGCTGTTTCTCTTCCTTACCAGCTTCCTTCAGTATCTGCTCGGTAAGTGTGTGACCTGCAGCCCATAAGGAGCTGTACCCCTCATTCTCACATATTCATGAGCACTTCCTCAGTGTTTATCTGCTTATCTTCTGCAACACTCTTAAGACTTCTTTTAGTTATGACTTCAAACATAGATTAACCTATTAACCACCATTTAAGATCTCTGTAACCTACGGCAATTTTTTTAAAGCTGCCCTACTACTCCTAGGGAAGTTTTGCTTCTAAAAGAGCAACATAGTTGAACTTGAAATCATTGACCGTTAGTGAGCAACGTTATTTTGAACTGTAGAAAAAAATCTGCCACATAACATTTATGTTGGTTTTGCTACATTTTAGAAATGCACAGATGTTGGATTTACCAGCATTGGAATGATTCATATTGAGATTAGCAGAATTGATAAAAAAGTCTTTTCAGACTTTGCTTGTTTTTATCCATCTGTTGCCATTGTAAGCTACTGGGCTGTAGCATGCAGAACTAGGTAGCTTGCTTTCATTATTTTTCAAATATTTCCTGGTAATAGAATGACAAAACAGCTTTACACGTGGAAGTAAATTGAAATATCAATACTGCAGTATTTAGCCTGAGTTATTGACTCAGTAAAAATTAGCATAACAATCTTCAGTGATAATGCTGTAAATATGCCAACTCCACAGCAATTTAGCTTTAGTACTACTTTCTCTCCTTAACTATATTATAGAATATTAATTTGATTCGTAAATTGCTCACTCTTCCATTCACTCACTCGCTCACTCACTCACTCTCAGTTTTCTAGAGTTTGCCAATAAATATTTGTTTCCCTTTTGGTAGAGTATAGATTCATTTTACAAGCATATGTGTGAAATTAATTATTTAAGAACTGTATTTGTTCAGGAAATCAGGACTCTTATGTAGACAAGAGTTACGTATGCAGTTAAAAGAACTACTAATTTAATAAGTGTTTTCTAATATCTACATATTTTATATGTTCTGCTGCTCTTCAGTGTTTTTTACAGAATTCAAAGCTATTAGTATGATTATTTATCTACAATATTAGGAAATGGCATAGAAATTACAGCAGGGAAATTTACACATGTTTCATATTATTAAGAATATCGTAATGAACACTGACTATTCAATCTGATATACATGATTTTTTTTAATATGTTACATTTTCATGCTTTTTATATTAATCTATGTTTATAGTTTTAAAAATAATTTAAATGTAAGATTAATATATTTGTTATTTTAATCTTTTAACAGAAATAATTTACTGCCCATTTTTATTTGCCATAACAATTACCACCACTATCAGAATGAATTGCTGTATCTTAGACATTTTGAACCTTCCAAGTCTCTATTATCCACCTGAAAATAGTGTCACATACAAATAATTATTGTAAGATTTTTGGTTATGTTCTTGATTTTTCTTTTTCACAAGGTTACCATAGAAATAGAGTTATAACTTCCATCATTAATATTACTATTTGGTTAAAGTAAGAAAGTAAGGGATAAACTCAACAGTGTCTTTCTGATCTGAAAAAAACATGGTTTCTCTATAGCCTCCCCTTACTCAGACAACGCAGTGGGAGCGCTCCCTCGTGCCACACCATGCTGGACCTAATACAGGTCCTATTCAGAGTTAAGACTCCTACACCATTCTTTCATCGGACTTTCAAATAGGAGTTGTGTTGGTTGTCTGGGGCTTGTATTTGTTGTTGAAGTTAGCTAGTGGAATGTCTCAATTCCACTAGATTTTTAAATCTTGCTGATGCTGCAATATTTACTGGAAGAATAAAATGTTTTAATGATGATGAGAGAGTTAAAAAATCTTCATGTGTTCCTTGTTTCTAAATAACTCGCTGTATTTAATGGATAATGAGAAAGGTTAAAATAGCATTAAAGTCTGACAAAGGTGAATGCAGAATGAGATGAAAAAAATCCCAATTTTACATATTGTTTTACATATATGTTTACATATTGCATGTCTTTCTCACTGCACAAACAAATAAAAAGATGTTTTGGATTAGTCTAATAGATTTAGATTAACATTGGAATTAACAAACATGGAATATTAAAATTGCACAGGCACTTTGAAAATTCCAGAGTTACTCCTGTTAGAAATCATAAGTATATGGGCATTTGACATCAACCATATCATTTGTCTTTCTCACTACAGCTAGGCAGCAAGATCAGGGACTGCACTGTGTGCAACGAATTTCTAATCATTGTATGTTCAGTGTGCATCTGTAACAGTTTTCCTTACAACTATGACAGAACTATGATGCAGGCAGTACTTTTTACTAACTTACACTGTGTAAATATTACTTATATTAAACTCAGAAGGTCAGAAATGCCATTAGTAATATTGTCATCAATAATGCTGATGACTGTAATACTCATCAGGAAAATATTGCTAATAGATACTAATAAACTGTTTTACTTCACAGATGGTGTACAGAAATAAATTATAACTTGGGCTTACCTAGCATAATCAAACAAAATTTGGAAGAATCAGATTCTGTAGTATGAAGGAACTATGCTGTCTTCAATCCCTGAATAGTCTCCACAGAAGATACTACTACCTATTTACAAAAAAAAACCACAAACAAACAAACAAACAAAAAACAAACCAAAGTGAAATGCAAGCTTTCCCATCGTTTCACGGAGATTTCTCAGAGTGATATAAAACCAGTTTGTTGTTTTAGGGGCAGGGGGGCAGAGAGGTGAGTAATTCAAGTTCTTAAAGTTCACTGAATGAACACTGAATATGTCTGTTCTAGTAAATAAAATTGTCCAGGGTCCGTCGTTTTCCTTGAGTGCAAGTAGCAAAACAGGATTTGTACCCATGTAGGTAACATCTCTTTGTGCTCTCCCCTTCCAGAAACTGAGAGGATTACCCTTTGCAGGGCTGGCAGGAGCACTCCCCAGCTTCTGCTCACCCCAACCTCAGTCTGCTCTGGCCAAAGCCAAAGCTATTGCAGAGACTGTGCGATTGATTTCGTAGTATAAATGCTCATATGCCAGTGTTGAAGTATTTGCCCTGGCACTGTTTAGTTTACTAATCTAGACAAAGCCTCAGGAATTAATTCTGGAGTGTGTTTTAATTCTGGAGTGTGTTACACTTGTGACATTTAATTAGAGCCCATGCACATGAGCTTCTGTTACGCTTTTTCTTTTTCCCCTGCTGTTTAGCACCGATTTTCTATATTCAATTTTCATTTTACCTACTCTTCTCTGGGTTCATTTGCATTTTTGATTTCTGTTTGTTTCCTCTTTTTTTCAGCCTTTCCTCGGTTAGCTTGAACACAAGTTTCACATCTCATCTGAAATTTTAAAACAATGTTCCAGTAAGTAGAAAGTAGCCACCTGAGCTGCATGCTGCGTGGCTTTCCCTGCTGGCTTGTGCTTCTCAAAATGTGAGTGAGGAGTCACAAGGAGGTGGTTTGTAAAAAGGAACAGATTTACATGAGGCTTTTTTTGCTCTCTTCTTTGTGCTCCTACATTATATAGAAGCTTATTTTATTTGCTTTTTAAATGTGAATATTGTCTGGTGATCACAGGAGTGTTATTCAATTGCTATTCTTATCTTGTCCAAGCAGTTATGAGAGGAAAGGTCCTTTTTTTCTACTCAGGTACCACAGTAGAGAACATTTTAATCTGACTACCAAAGACAAAGAGAAAAAACAGCTGCATGTTAGTTTCAGAATGGAACAATGTTCGTATTTTAGCACTAACAACTAAAGTTTAAAGAAAGAAAAAGCCATAATGTGCTACTTATGGATAAGAATCAGCATCTTCTTCTTGTTGTACTCCAAGAATATCCAGTGTGGATACAGCGTTACCATCCCTAAGGAATATGGTGAAGGAAATGAAAGTGAAATTCAATTTATTTCTTAACTATTTTTTTCAGCAATAAGCTATAAACTGTCACGATTGTTAACCAGAAATAAAAGAGCCAATCCTAGGAAAAGCAGGAAATATCCAAAGCATGAGGAACTCCTACTCTCTGAAAAGTATGAGATCAGTTTATCTTCATGTCTGTTACAGCTTCACCATTTTCACTCACCTCCATGTGCCTTGGTACGTTTTTACTTTATTACTGAATTTCTAGGCTGAAGGGGGAAAAGAGTTTTTTTAACAAAGCTGTATGTACTCTGTGGTCTACATCTCTTGTTAGTCTTAATGCATATCTAGTTCCAAATGTACAGAATACGCTTAGGTATAAGATTACATGAATCACACAGTAGAGCTGATCTCTAACTCAAATCTGTATTTTGTGAAGTTTTGGTATGCATCTTACAAAGGAGAGGAGGAACTTTATAACATGGAAAGAAAAATCTTATTTAAAATCTAGAAAGGACTGTTACAGTTAACAGGAATACATGCAGTATTTCATTTTCATTTTGAATAGTAGACCATATAATCTCTCATATAGAGTAAATATGAAAGTAAGAAAATTTTCACATGTATGTGTACCTAACAACTGGAATGACGCCATGACTCAGATGATTAAAACCAATACAAAACAAGTTCATAAAATAAATGCTACAGCACATGTTTTCTGAAAGTTCTTAAGTGAGGGGGGGAAAAACACCCTCACTTCTGTTCCCCCCACATTTTATTCCTCTTGGTACTATAGGTGTCTCTTTCACCTGTTCTTCTGCTTTCAAGGGTTTTTTATGAGATCCCTCCTACTTTACCTCTGCTTAGTCTTACCTGTCATGAGACTGCAAATCTTACAAAATTGGTAAATTTTAAAATGTGTTTTATTCGACATGAGAAAGAATATAAAAATTACGTTGCTCTAAAACAATTTTCTTCTTCCAGCTTACTGCTAAGAGAGCAGAACTCTGAGGGGTAAGAGCAGGGTAGTGTAAATGAAGAGAAATAGCTTCAGCTGTTGAATTTTGGAACTAACTGGTGGTCCTAGAAAGGATCTAATTAAACACATGTTGCTAAACTGCCCTCATGAAGCAAACACCAAAGTTAGCTGCCAATCTGATAGAATAACACTGTTTAAATAGTAACCTCTAAAGTTATGTCTTAAGCTGAGAAAAGAACTGTTTAAACAAGATGTTTGCTGGTAATCCTTGCCTGCATGTCCATGTACACATAATCCAGTGCACAGAAGTTTCTTGTCATTCACTTGGGACAATATGCAAATGCTCCCTGAATTTTATTCTCTTTCAAATTGAGTGTGGAAAGAAAGAAATCTGAGTAGAGCTCAGGGCCTCATTTCACTCCCTGCTCTGTCACATAGACCTTGTGAGACTGTGAGCCTCTGCTGGGCTGAAGTGCAGAACAATCATAGAATCATAGAATCTTAAGGTTGGAAAAGACCCCTAAGATCATCAAGTCCAATGTTGACCCAACACCACCATGTCTAATAAACCATGTCCCAAAGTGCCACGTCTATGTGTTTTTTGAAGACCTCCAGGGATGGTGGCTCCACCATCTCTCTGGGCAGCCTATTCTAATGCCTGACCACTGATTCAGTGAAGAAATTTTTCCTAATATCTAATCTAAACCTCCCCTGATGCAACTTGAGACCATTTCCTCTTGTCCTTTCGCTAGTTACTTGGGAGAAGAGACCAACACCCACCTCACTAACAATGTTTCCACACTTAAACTATTAACAATTTATCAAAGCTCTGGAAAGCTATCATTAAGTCTTAAAAGTGCTCAGACTGCACTTCACATCTCACCCCTATCTAAACCAAGATAACATTTGTTTTTGTGAAGTTTATCTCGGACGGTCTTACTAAGCTGAGTCTAGTCAGAGGTTTGAAGAGGAACCCTAGCCTTCTTTGTGCAACATTGACTTTCTCCCTCTCTCCTTCCTTCCTTCCTTCCTTCCTTCCTTCCTTCCTTCCTTCCTTCCTTCCTTCCTTCCCTCCTTCCTTCCTTCCTTCC
>VXBL01009962.1:766551-797159 GCA_013400195.1 Aramus guarauna
TCTCTCACAACTGCCACACAATGTTTTTTACACATTCTTAACTATTTAATCCCAGAGTTGTCACCATCTTGGCTGCTAGGACCAGCTTTGGCCAGCGGTGGGTCCATTTTGGACTCAGCTGGAACTGTCTGTGTCTGGCATGAGGCAGCCCCTGGGCTCTTCTCATAGAGGCCANCTGACCTTGGCATTATCAGGATTTTTCTCACAGTAATTTTTTTTTTTTTTTTGTCATTCCTCTCTCACAACTGCCACACAATGTTTTTTACACATTCTTAACTATTTAATCCCAGAGTTGTCACCATCTTGGCTGCTAGGACCAGCTTTGGCCAGCGGTGGGTCCATTTTGGACTCAGCTGGAGCTGTCTGTGTCTGGCATGAGGCAGCCCCTGGCCTCTTCTCATAGAGGCCACTCCTGCAGCTCCCCCCCCGCCCCGGCAAAACCTTACCATCTACCGTAGATACAAATAGTCTCCAGAAACGTGTTGATTTTCCGTCTTTTTCAGCAGCAGTAATTCTTTTCAAATTAGAGGTAGGAAACTTGTAGTAGAGGTCAACATTGTATAGATCCGGACATGCATTAATTCCACAGCCAACAGCAGTGGACTGATAATCTTCAAGGTAAATGGAGCTGAGAAGTACAGAAAGTTTATGTTAGCAAACTGCCACAAAAAAGTGTATAATATTAAGATCTAAAAAGAAATCTAGAAAAACAGTGTCAGCTAAGAAGAATAGAGCAAAATCATCTTAGTAAAATAAGCTGATGACTACTAGAAATTCAACTTTGTGAATCTTCAGCTGACTGGTAATAGTTCTGCAGTAAAGACATAGTGTGAGCAAATGTATTCAACAGTGCCTATAGGTACTTCACAAGAATGGGGAACTGCTGCCTCTGCAGAAACAGTTGACCGAGGAGAAGCAACAACTGAATAGGGGGATCCATGTTGTCACAGTTTTCACTGAACAAGAGAAACCGGTGTTAACTGAATGAGCACGTTTGGCACCTTGCTTCTATGAAAGGCAATAGATCTGAGGTTCCCAGGTTTTGAACTCAGTAGGAATTAGGAAGCCGTAGCATCATAAAGAGACCACAATATCAGTGATCAGCTGAATGGCAGCATGTTATTCTTCAAATTAACATATCCCTTTTCTTTGAAGATGGGGAAAGCTTGCTTAAGAGGTGTTGCTTTTAACAGAAGGAAAATACTGTCAGTAAATTAGAATTCAGCAAATGCAGGAAGTGCTGCCTTCACAACATATCATCAATTAGCCAATGGACATATTGCCTCTATCTCGGGCACCTGCTTCTATTTCCTATTATATTCAGAACTAATTCACAACTAAGGTGTGTGAAATACATTGTGTAATGTGTATAGGTGAGAAGTGTTGGTGTGAGTGTGTTTGTGTGTACATGTTCACATGCCAAGTACCATTCTAGCCACACATAAACACATACCCTGCAACATACCAAACAGGATGTAGAGATCTGAAGTAGGAATAGGTTGTGGTCTTATTGTTAGGATTTTTTTTTTTTCTCACTTGAACACACCCAACTATTTGCTTGCTCTGAAAAAAAGAAGAAAAAAAAAAAAAAAAAGATCAGATCTGTCCATCTTTCTATCCGTCCCACATGGTGCTTTGTCTGCTTTGGGTGCTGCAAAAATACAATTTCCTGGTTCATTGATAGTGTATTCAGACTGAACCATGCTGAAATACCAATCAAAACTGAAGAAAACTAGTGCTTTCAAACCAAACCAGCACTTCATAACCAGAATTGTCATTTCTGAGATCTCAGTGTACAGAAGACCCTCCACTGAAATTTTCAGAGGAGGAGCACTCTATTAGACACATGTGCAAACGAATTCATGCCAGAAATGATAAGCTGCCACTGCCAGTGACCTCTACAAAAGATAAGATTGAAATGACGTCTGCAGAAATAAATAACATGGCTGAGGGAATAGAATTGGAACAGTCTACGCAGGCTATATAAAATAAAGGATAGAACCTGTATTTTTGAATTAAAGAAAGAAAAAAAAAAGCTCTCCTAATGTGTAGATTAAAAACTACTATATATTCTTGTCAGAGTCCCAAAGACATGCCTTGAAAATTGGCATTTAGAAGTGTTGACAGTCTTTGAAAACAGATATTACAATATCTTTCAACATTTTCAAATCATTGGATGAATAAATGAAACAAGAAAAACAAGGACAATTCATATCAGTTTGTGCAACACAAATATTTTATAAAAGTGAGAGACAGAAGCCAATATAGAGAATGGGCCATCCCAAAGCACACTCAATAGTGCTAGCTAGCCCTGCAGTACAGTATATAAAAATGAGTCCATTTATCAATGTCACCCCCTGCATTTATGTCATATTTTGGGTTTCTGCAGTACTATATTTCATATTACTAAATGTTCATTCTGACCAAGGGAAGGAGGAATGAACAGGAGACTAACCCTTGAGGCAGACTTACAGAAGATCAGAAATGTGACTTTATAACATATTTTTTCTTAATTCCCTAAAACAATGAAACATCCAGATTGTTTTAATATGGGCAAAATCAAGGTTTAAGTCCTAGGAAAATTACAACTGTTTTGTTTAAGCATACGTATTTCGTAGGTTTTGACTCTGTGCATAAAGTTAGACTAATATGAGAATACTCAGTTCCAGTTGTTTCTTAATGTACTTGGGTTTATTTATATAAAACATTAATAGCTAGAATATGACAAATATTTATTATAAAGATTTTTTTCTTATTAGCTATTGAAAAGACATGAAAATCTCTAATTAAGACATTATTTCAGCTTAAGTAAATGTCATTAAATTAGTATAAGAATGCTTTGCATTAATATTTCTATCCTATGACTTCATATCAAACAAGAACAGTGGGCCAAAATGTTCCACCTTATGAAATGTTGTGTTGTAAGGAAAATAAAACTAAAATTCATACAAAGTTCACCTAATTCTGTTCTTATTCCCATAATTTTTGTGTGACAAAGATGATGTCCTGATATAGGAAATCTTTAAGAAAGAAAATATTCTTCTAGAAACATCAATTGATAACACAACTTTAACACATCATTGGCTTTATGTTAAACATGAGTGAAGCCTGCCTCCATGGATGCAATTCACGTTATCTTTGACTTCCATTGTTTCACTAGGCGTTGCACATCCTCACCTCTCACTCTTAGCCCCAGCCATGATTCAGAAGAATATTACTTCTCCATTATACATTAGGAAACTCCTGCTTACTTACAAATGTCTTTTATTTGTAGCTGAAATGCTTCATGAAGAAAATACAAGGCATGCTAAGGGGAATTTTTTAAACATTAATGTATTGTATTTACCCAGCTACTGTTTTGCACTGGATATGGAAAAGGTGAACTTTTGTCACCTCCTTTTTCCAACTCCTTTTAGTAAGTTTATAACTATTGTCAGTGCAAGTCTTGTTCATATGTGTACAAGATAGAGCCATGCTTTCATTTGGCTGGTGGCAGTGTTGCCCTTTATCTTCAGGGTGATAGCTTTTGCTATATAAAGCTCTGTCACACCCACTATGTATTCAGAAATTTTGCTCAATATATTATTAAAATGGTAATAAAAAGATACATTCATTTAGTCATTGTACTACTGTCAGCAAAATCCATCACCACTTTCTTTCTTAGAGTGTGATGTTTTAATTTACATATAATAACCAGTTTGAAATAGAATTAATAATCATAAATAACATTCAGGCATAAAGTCAATGCCCTGATTAACTTTTACAAGCAGAATGGGACATTTTGACTGAAGAACTTTTTAAGTGGGTGCAGGGAGGGAAAGATTGCTTAGGTCTCCTTATCCTTTCTCTTCTGTCCTCCTTTCCTTACCCCCAGCCTTAGAGGGGCTATCATGGGTCTTCATGGTAGTTTCTTAAAGTATCAGGCAAAGTGGGACTCTGGAATGGGCAGGTTTTCTCACTGACACTAAAGGTGAGATTTTCAGAAGCACTCAACCTTGATTAATCTCTGCTCTCACGGATGTCAGTGGTAAAATGAGGTCAGTGGAGTAATTATTTCACAGTTGAATGCCTATAGTAGATGAGAGTTGTCATCTTTTTTTTTTTTCTTTTTTTTTTTTTTAACTTCAGGCTCTCTAGAATTCCTATGGTTTGAAATCTGTCCATTTTTATGCCTCTGAACCATACAACCCCAGAGGGGCAGTTATCTATAAAATGTGCAAGGTCATCCACATGAAGATTCTTCTCCATACTGTGCTTTTTTTTTTTTTTTTTTCTTGTGAGCATCTCTGAGGAAAAAGATGATATAAGCCAGTGTAATTCACAGTGCTGTTCACAAAGCAACACTGAAAGACAAAGAAGAAGCCAAAGAATTGTAACCTTGAAACTACATTTCACACTTCAAGCAAGAAAGGTACCTCTTCTGTGGATAAAATGTTAACAGATGCAGAGAAAAAAAAACCAAATGCATTTTTCACCCAAATGCACATATTTGACAAAAAAAAAATTAAACACATGCTCTGCATCATAGCAGAAAGAAAAGGTGAAGGTCAAAGGGCAATTGCTTGAATGCTAACCTTGCTTGCTGAATTTCACTTTCCAGACCAACAGATGATAAATCACAGATCATGATCAAACAAATCAAAATGAACAACCTCATAAAATGAATGCTTTAAGAGAAAAGTAACTTGAATGGCATGAACTACAGGACTGACCCACTCAAAATGTTTAACCTTCACAAGATCTAGGCATCCTTTCTACTGCCACAAAGTCCAATCATTTACATTAACACATAGTAAGCCAGTAATGCTTGTCACCACAGTAACTACAGAAATATTTAAGAACTAACAAAAAGGAACTACAATATGCTGTTTGTTCATTTCTTGTTCATATTGATTTTAATATTTTATATTGGAGTGAATAATGGGAGAATACTCCCTCCATAGAATTGTCCAAAGTAGGGTTTTATTTTTTAGGACCCAAGAAGTTCTTTTCCCACTGAGCTCTCTTTTTATGACTTCATGCAAGTTATTTGAGCTTATTTGTTCCTTTTTTTCTCTCTATAATTAGGACAATAACAGCCACACATAAAAAGATTGCACTATGTTATCGACTGAATTGTTAATATTGGATGCCTACTGTGGAGAGGTGTAGTTCCATGAGACTCAGATAAGTATCGTAAAGTTATATTGTGTATAGTTCCTGTTCTGAAGTGATGATTATTTAGTTCTAAGGCTTTCAGTTAATTAATTCTCTAATTATTGTCTTTAAAAATTAAAATCAGTGAAAAATAGAACAACTTTCTTTTTTTCAGAGGGGGCATACCTCCCTCATGAAGAACAGAAACTTGTTAGTGAGATAAAATGTTAAACCATCAGACTGATAAGTATTGTATTCTTTTTTTAAAACTAAGGTTGCAGCTACATCATTGGAATACTCCTACTTGATGCAAGGAGTCCAGTCTTCATATTATCTTGGAACCTGTGTTCCTCTCTGAATTACCTCTATCATGTCCCTTGGTAGTTCTTACTAGGCACTTGCAGAAGAATTTGTGCCAGTGTCTGTCCTGCCATGCGCAAAGCAAAGCCACTCCAGATTTGGTTCTGTTGCCCAGGTCTTTGAGGTTATCCCAGTAGGCCCCAAGACCTTGCATACTGCTTCAAATTTCTTCACCAAAAGGATTGTCAAGCATTGGAACAGGCTGCCCAGGGAAGTGGTTGAGTCACCATTCCTGGAGATATTTAAAAGATGTGTAGATGTGGCACTTAGGGATATGGTTTAGCAGTGGACTTGGTTGTGTTAGGTTAGCCGTTGGACTCTGTGGTCTTAAGGGTGTTTTGTAACCTAAATGAGTATATGATTGATTCACGGTCTTGTCCTATGTCCCATCATTTACACGCCCCACTGCAACCTAAATTGACTTATTCCCCCTGGAATTATTCCTATTTGACCAACTGGAAGCGGCAGCCCCCCTCCATAGCACAACCATGATTGTCTTATATACAGGCATGAGGGTCCTGAAGGCAGTTTTCTGGCATTGCGGAATAAGCCCTGGTAATTGGGCCTTCTCCCAGGTCTGGAGAATAGTATCAATGAATAGGCTGGAGTTTCAGCAGAGCCTGTTAGCATAGTTACAAGGCAGAGGTGTAATGGGATGGATCTCATCCCATTACTACAATCCTTCTGATAGAACATATTCTCAACAACCATGAGGCATTTACCAGAATGATTACTTGTTTTTATACATCCTGAGTGGAAAAATAATTAAAAATCTGAAAGGACAGAGCATTATGGTAGTGTAAAAATAAATAGAGAAGATTTGGTAGTATAAAAAATAAATAGAGAAGATTTAAACAGCAGTTTATTCTATGTCTGAAGCAGGTATTCACCACACAAAAAGTAAAACTCAGCAGATAATATTATATCTTGCAATAGTTAGCCCTGAAACACTTGATGTGTTTAATAGTTTCCAGTCAACTCAAGCAGATGAAGCTAAACTGCAAAAGCATGTTACAGAAATTAGAACATTACTGCACTCCATTAGAAAATGAAATGCACACAAGAGAAACATTTTTTATCAGAGAATACAGAAAGAAGGTGATATCATCAAAGTGTTTGTGACTGATCTAAAGCTGCAGAGCAACAAGGAAATGAGAGGGAAGGAGAGAGGAAAGGAGACAGCTTGAGTGTCTGATAAGAGATGGAATCACATCAAAGATGAGAGGAGGGAGTGAAACTCAAGAGAAACTAAAAATGGACAGTGAAAGATACTCAAGGCTGACAATCTGCTAGATCTTATTAGACAAGGAAATCATCAAGTCCAGGCTGAAGTTTTGCTGTTTAGAATCAATGCTTGACAAATATTAAAGATTATAAGGTTTTTGCAGCTTTTAACAATCTTTTCAACAAAGGCATTGGGCAGCATAACCATATGAAAAAAGCATTCAATATGACTTTATTTATTCACCTTCATTTTTTATTTCTTAAAATGAGATTTCTTTTTTCTATTTACATATTTAAAGATAAAAGTGAGAATATTTATTTTTTCTTATTTTGGAGTAAAACTTATTTTCCTTAGAGCAAAAATGGAAGATTGGAAAAAATATTAAGAAAACAAGCACTGAAGTAGTAGTTCTATATTAATCTTTTTTTTTTTTAATTAAGATGATATCATCCTAATTAAGGGAAGAGCTAACATTTCTTAATCTCATTAAAAATCAGTAAGAACTCATTTCTTAGATGAAATTGGGGCAGATTTGAAAATCTATTCTTGCATCAAAAGAAACATTTACTGGACTTTTCAAGAAGTCATTTGCATCCAATTCTCATTATGTTAATGTCAATTCACTATTTAGATAATTTGGAATAAGATACAAGGCAAAAATGTGTGTAACATAGTTAAAAAGCTGATCCAAAGGCTTTTGAAAATATGATGCAGAAAATTCCATGCTGCTGTACTTGACTCAAGAAAGGAAACTCAGGTGTTTTTGAAACCCCATATTAAAGTACAAAACTAATAAGAACATGGCAATATATCTAATACATATGAAATTTCATAAATGTTTAGAAGAAGCCAGTCAATGCTCCTCTATTAAATAGCTTGGCTGAGGCATCCATGGATGGGTAGTAGTTCACTGAGAACTTTTACAGAGGATAATTTCAGATTCTTACCAGAGGTCTGTAATTAGTTAAGATGTTCTCTTTATTTGTATTGTTTTATTTTTCCATATAATATCATTACTGAATTTTGCATTAAAAAAAAAAAAATGCCTAGAAAGGCAACCTGCATCTAAGATGAAACCTATATCTACTGGGTAAAAGCAACTTTTTCTTTTTCATGATCTGAACACATTTATTCACTTGGATACTACATCTGAGAGGAATGGGTAAATGAATATTTTGTGAACTCCAAACAGGCTCAGATGTGAGGTAAGGACTTGCCTAACTAGATTTCACAGCATTTATTATTTAGATTTTTGTGCATATGGTCAAAAGAGGTAAGGGGGATACTTCAGTGCTTGACTGGTGACAACCTAATTGTTGTGAGACTTCTATATCTTCAGGATAACTTATAAACTTCTGAATGACATAGATACCTGACACAGGATTTAGATATGTAAGTTCACCTGTGAATCTATTTTGAGGACAGTATCAAGAAAATAATCAATCAGAGAGCAAAACAGGAAAGAAATAGTTAATGATTTTGTTGTTTTCAGCATCTCCAGGACCAATTCATCTTGTATTTGCTGCCACACAACAGCCCATTTAATTGTATTCTTACCTAGGCATTAGTTCTCAAACAGCATCAGACATACAGTCACATAGCCATATAGCAAAAGTGTCTACTCCAAATTACGTTCTGGGTCCTAGATCATGAAGCAAGCCTTTAAGACACAAAACAGGGATATAGATCAGAAATGTCCTATGCCTGGAACTTCTTAACCCTCAGTTGTGTGCATTTTCACTCATGGCTGGGCCTTTAAACTCATGCAATGTGAATGGAGCTGATGTGCTTGGCTCTGAGACTGGAAGTTTGAGTTGGAGTCATACAAGTATTTAAATGCTAAATGTAGAAGCCACTTTACTGTGCCAGGCTACACGATAAGAAAGGAATGGAGGATGAGATTTGATGAGAGAAGGCAGACCACAGAACAAACTGATACACACTATCTGTGAAAATAGAAGAACTCAGCACTGTTGAATACACTGCTAAATACCCTGCACCTTCTGCATTTTCTAAGAATCATTATATTAGACCCAGTGCATACTCATTGCACAGATTTCTCTTTGCTATTATGACTGTAAACTACAAGTGCTGTTTTCCAGTAGAATGTGGATGATAAAGTTCTTTCTCACAAATAAACTAAAAAGATCTAAAAGTATATGGTGAGAGGAAGTGACTAATATAGTTCAGTAAATAATTTGTATATTAGAATTTCTTTATAACACTCAGGAATTCATTTTACCTCATTTACATTTAGTTTCAAGATTGATTCAATCACACAGTCACAAACCACGGTGGAAGAGTCACATAATTCACGCACAATAGCAGAAGAGGATATATCATTTGCAGGAACAGAAGGAAAAGGTGTATTGTAAAGGAAATCAATTTGCTCATGCAAAGTTGTGGATTTTTTTCTCCATTTAAATTACAAATTCCATTTTATATATATATAGTTACGTGTGTTCACATTTCTCTACCGCACAGATGGTGAATGTCTTAGCATAGTTCTGCATCTTCAATAGAATATAAAGGAAAAGAAGATAATTAATAGATACTTCAGTTATCTCAGATAAATCTATTTCTTCTACTATAAGTGCTGTTATTCTGACTGCATTTCTTCCATCTGAGAACAGGCCAAATAGGTCCTGTGACAGTTGCAAATCCCCACCAAAGCAAGAAATGCAATCAAAGCAGTGTGGCTAATAGTGAAAGTTAGCAAAAAGCATTTGAAATTAATTTTAATTAAAAAAAATTATTTAAATACAGAGAAACATTAGTAAAGGATACATATTCAGAAATGTCTCCAACATTGACATCATCTTGTAGCTTAAATTTCAGATGTACTGTGACAGTTCCTTCACAGTCTGTAGAGCTAGAATGCTCATATTCTTTAGAAAACATATTCAGTGCAAGGTTCACAGAAAAGCAGAGTCCATCTTTAGTTCTTCTCCATGAACCTACATTTAGATCTGCTAGATCTATTACAAACTGACTTAGTGCATGTTGATGGAAGATGCAATGAAAATAATTTTCAACAATCTCATACTAGATTTAAAATGTACATATATGCTAAAAAAGTATTGACAACTAAACTTTACATTATCAAATTTTGTGCTGAGCAAGATACTGTCTGTTGTCCTTCACAGTAAATGCCATCTTGTTTTGCATATAAGGGGGCAGAAAAAGAATGAAGAAAGAACTTTGAGCATCACTCTGGTCTTCCTATAGACAATCCCCACTGCTCTGGCTAGCATTTATTATCATAAACAACAGAATATTTGGTAGGATTCAGGGCAAAAGGCATTTGCCTGGGGAGTAACAAAACTTTTCTTCCTGCATGACAAGAAGAAGTGTTCTCTGAGGCTGTAGATTAATGCAATTTTCTTCAGTTTAAATTTATCAGCAGCATACATCTAAAATATATCCCACTGTAAGCAGATTTGTCTTCATTTTCTCAATTTCAATTTCTGTTCCAATGAACTTAAACATATGGAAAGAATATAGTTATTTCTTCACTGTAACTTGAAGTAGCAATCTAATATGCATAATAACAATCTAAAGAGTTAATATACAGTTTTGTTAATCATTTTTTTGTGAATACCTCATAGTTTTAAATGCAAGGAAAGCCAATAAGAAAGAAAGATTAATTCTGTTGATCAATTTGTATATTAGAACAAATTTAATTTGAATTTGGTTGTAGAATCATTAACGATTTATCATGTATCTCATAGTGATCAGAACATTTTATAGTTTAGGAAGGCAATGCTTTTTGAGAAACATTTGAATCTGGTGATAAGTATGCTTAATGTGCATTATACACACCAGATTTTAATAAAGAAAAAAGCTAGTATAATGTCTTTAAGTATTTTTTAATTAATTCAAACAGGTAAAATAATAGACTAGTGTTTTCCAAAACAGAAAAAAACCACCCAAACTACACCTGCTTGAGCCTGGTCATGTTCATAGAATCAGAGAAAGGTTTGGGTTGGAAGGGACCTTTAAAGATCATCTAGTCTAACCCCCCTGTGATGAGATCAGGTTGCTCAGAGCCCCGTCCAACCTGACGTTGCATCTTTCCAGGGATGGGGCATCTGCAACCTCTCTGGGAAACCTGTTCCAGTGTTTCACCGCCCTCATCATAAAAAAATTCTTCCTTCTGTGTAGTCTGAATCTACCCTCTTTTAGTTTAAAACCATGACCCCTTGTCCTATTGCTAGATACACTACTAAAAAGTCTGTCCCCATCTTTCTTATAAGCCCCCTTTAAGTAACAAAAGGCTGCAATAAGGTCTGCCCAGAGCCCTCTTCTCCAGGCTGAACAACCGCAGCTCTCTCAGCCTGTCTTCATAGGAGAGATACTCCAGCCCTCTGACCATTTTTGTGGTTGTCCTCTGGACATGCTCCAAGAGGTCCATGTCTTTCTTGTGCTGAGGAGTCCAGAGTTTATTCCATTTATTCAATGATAGCTGAAGAGGTCATCATTAGACATTTAACAAGAGTTTCTTCAGCACCTCCTTTTTGATTCCTCAGGGTTATCATTTTATCACTAATACGGTTTTCTTAAAGATGTCAATATACAGGAAAGATGTGGATATTGGCAGACGTGTCTTTTGTTTGAATTATTCATAATAAGCAATCAAAACAAACAGATAATCAATTGTGCAACAGAAATTCTAAAGAATTATAGAGGAATAAGCCAGCGCTTTCTTTTTTTACAAAGTCAAGTCATATATTTTTCTTTAAAACTGTTGAAAAAACTCACTGAATAACAAATTTCCTGAAGCTAAATGAGACTGCTCTTCCTGATTCTGTTGTTCACAAAGCAATGTGGGATTTTCTAGATATTTGTGGTGTAAATTCTCTCACCATCTTCCTATTTGAGATAATATTTTAATGCTCTGTAATTAAAAGGGATCACTCCATAGTTTTTACAGATCACTTGTTTTTTATTAATACTGATCTAGCAAATGAAATGTTTGTGCTTATAGGTCTAAACACAGAATAGCTATATTGTGTGATTCAGATCTCTGTCACTTGGTGCATTCACTATCCTGAGGAAGAGCTTTCAGATAAAGGGATCCTTAGTATAGCAGAAAGACGTATGAAAAGATCCAGTAACTAGGAGCTGAAGCACGATGATTTCCAATAATAAAAGCAGATGTATTTTTTAGAAATGTTACTGGAACAAGCAATTACTAAAACTGTTACAGGAACAGTTAATGCAGGTGTGTGTGTGCGGTAAGAGATACACTGTAAGCTAAAGTCTGTATACAAACCATGTGACCAGAAAGATGACTTGGAAGGCATGTCCTGCTGATAATAAAAAGCTAAGATCTAATTCTTAGATAGCTGTTATTAACTGTTGTCATTTTTGCAAGTGCCCTGCTGTCACAGTGGTACTCTGCGACTTCTTAGAAAACACAAAAAAAGTCTAATTTAAACTAGAAAAAAATGAAATCAGGAAAATTAAATACTGTAGACAAATTAAAATCAAGGCAGACAAAACCATTCTAAGTGATCTGTGTACGGACATCAGAATATATGAGACTTAGAGGTGGCATAAGAATCTAAGTGGATAATAAATATGAAAGGAAGCAAATGGGATTGTCAAAACAAGTTATCAGTTAGCAGTCTGTTTGTGTACCTTTGTGTATGAGAGGCAGACAGGCACCAAGAGAATTTGATTAGCATATTTAAAAATTTCCATCTACTGAAGTATGACAACATTAGAAGGAATTGTGTATTAGGAACATCCTTCTCTTTGTGGTTCCTATGTATTTTAGCAAGATACAGGACTTTAGAAGACTCTAGAAAGATAGGGAGTAAGATGTAGGAAGTCTTTATGTCTCTCTAAATACATCCTCCAATCCCATATCTTAGTTGGGAATGTGCTTGGCTGTGAGAATAGCACAACAAATATAGCTGTTCTAAGTAACTCTGAGCTGTGCAACAACCCATAACCAGCACAAGAAAAACCAGCACAATAAAAGAAAGCAGATCCCAGTGCCTCAAATTTCTTTATGGAAGGTAATGACTGCCAAAACAATCTGTAGTCCTATGGCCAAATTGTAGCTAAAAATTGCCATTTCCTGCCATATTGATGGCCTCTTCTTTCACGTATCGTTTGTACCTCTGAGGGTCATAGTGAATAAATGCAGTGAAAAGTCTACAATGTTGCTCATAAGGCTTTATAATCAATTAAGATGTTGCCACTGCAATTGTAAAGTGTCCAGCTGTCTAAGCTGCTGTTGCAAGCTAATGTTTGAGATTGCTTTTCATTTTAGATCTAGTGAAACCTCTTTTTTTTTTCCTGAGGTTTTTAATTTTTTGCTAGAAGATACAGTTTAGTCAAAGACACAAGAACATATTAAAAAAAATATTGTTGCTGCACAGATGTTTCTCTCTTTGTAGATTATACAAAGCAAGAGCACTTGGTTTATCTGTAAAATCAAGTACATAGATACCTCTTTAAATAGCTCAAGTTTAAAGTTAAACTGGAAGTGGATGTAAGCAGTAATGACATACATGAACTCATCTTAGTATGGAGGTAACAAAGAAAAGCCAAGGCCACGTCTAAATTGTGGAGAACAATGAAGTTAAGTTAGGGTATAAATGTAAATTGTTCTGGCACTAGAAAAGTATGGAAGATTGATCTGTTGATTAAGCTGAGGAAACCATTCAAGCAGCAATTCTTCGATTATAGAGAATAGGAAGGAATAATATATGCTTCATTGAGCAGTCTAGACCCTGGCTAAACTTCAAAGTCATTTGTCGCTTCTTAAAACCAGACAAGTGCTCACCCTGCCAAGATCATTACTTAGATGAAAAGTATTCAAGGACTTGTGAATCATCCTTTTCTCACCAGTGTTGCTAACATGTCTCAGAAGTTAAGACACTTCTTTGTGGACTTTCCCTCTATAAGAGCTTGTGTTCTTCAGGTGGATTATAAATATTGGGTCAAGTTCAGCTCCAGTGAAAATATGGAGCAGAATCAGAACATAAATGAAAAGCTGTATTCATATGTTAAATAATGTTTAAACTGATGTAATAAATTGATAAAATAATAATTGATAACTATATAAATGATATAATAATTCATTAAATAGAAACTCATAATATACTCAGTTCTATTCAATATGATATGCTGTGATACTTAAAACAGCTCTTTCAATGAAAAATATTTAATTTATTTTTTCTGGAACTGATACAGGACAATAAATTCACATTAATAAACATTTTAAAAACATTGAGCAAGTTACTGAAAATAACTCACTGTATGATACTCTGAGAAGCAAAATATGTTAGTTTAAAACATGTTCACAACAGTGCAAATCTAGACAAGCTTATTTGCGTTTCTGGATATCCACTATTGTTCTTAAGAATAAATTTCTTTAATAGCTGCTACATGTTCAATAGTGAAGAACTTAGCATTTGTAAATATCCAGACACATTGGTGTATAAAAAAATAACATAATATTTGGCAGTAAAGAACTTAGAAAAGTAGGTTAAAAAAACCCCAACACTTTTTTTCTGATCTGATATCAATTTTCATTGTGTATTCTTGTAACATCTGCATGACATAATTGCTGTTTGCATCAAGTTACAATTTTATAATTGTATTTATATACCACTTTATTTTACTTTGTGTCTTTTTGTTAGCATAGCTAAGGTTTCTCTTTATATAAAAAATGAACAATTACAGCCTATACTAAAAAACAACCATGCCGGGTAGATAAGCAGAGTGACAATAAAGCATAGCAGAAGTAATATTTCAAAAGGTAAATTTCATTACATTATCACAAAAGCAGGGAGCTACTATGAAAATGAGTAAAACAGAGGAAGTATATTAGGCTTGGGAACCAAGTACTGAGGAGGCCATAAGCCTGGACTGGATAATGGAGAGACCAACAGGTTTGAGAGTTGGCTACTGGAGGGACGAGGGGGTCCAAGAATTTCCCTGAAGAGACTGTGGGGTCTGCGGGTCAGCTACCTATAAAGTCATAGGTGCGGACCAGCTACCAGAGAGACTCATTTGCATATGGGTGTTTGGAGGCAAATGGAGATCTAAGGGACATCTTCTACTGGGTAGACTGACTAAGGACAGTTACTGAAGGGATCCATGGTATGTAGGTCTGAGCACCAGCAAGAAGGATGGTGGCCTACTGTGCCCAGGTGCCAGCAACTGGTAGACACTGAGTGTCTGAGCCCAGCTGCCGGAGGAATCCTCATTGTACATATTTTTGATGAATGGGCTTTCATCCTGATCAACCAGACAGGAACAGGATGAGGCTGTTGGTGGTTTTCATGTCCGTGTGAGTGATGTGTCTTGTGTCAGTGTTCATCTGTATGGCTGACCACATGTAGATGTATATATGTATTATTTTCATACTCAGCCTCGCTACTGGCTGTCCCTGAAACATGGTGCTGTGGTAGCCTCATGACTATTGAGATATCAGATTCAGCAACTCCCAATGTAGTATGTTCTTTCAAATGAATAAAATAGACCACTTTCCCAAGGCCCTATAGTCACTGCCTATAGCATATCCTCAGTCAGATGTTTGCAAACTACATACATTCTTGCCTGCTCTATGTTGTTATGTTTAGTTTTTAATATACAGATTTAAATTTTGGAATAAGAGATATCTTTTTGTTGTTAGCATCTTTTACCTTTAAGAACTCAAACCAGTACAGATAAAGTATCTTATCCAATGTCAATCAGCTAATACAGATTTTATACTTGTATCCCTTAATAACCTTCATATATTAGAACATCATTTACATGTCGCAAGATTATATCAGGAGTTGTCATTTATTAAGCTCATAAATACATTCCTTAAAAAAGTGGTTCAGGTTTGTCTTGATGGTCAAAAGTCTATGTGCAAAAGCCATCAATACCAGACAAACTTCAGCTGTTGTCCAGCTGCACAACAAAACTATTCACATCTCATCTCAATTTTCTTTTGAGTGTCTGATATGATGGACAGTTTTTACCATTGCTTTCCAGGCATTTGAATTTTCTGCAGATCTGAACCTTGACTCTAGAACAGGCAGAGTAAAACATGCTTAATCTATGCATATTCTGGTCTTTTAAAAATAGTAAAAATAATCAATATGCATTACATAATACAGATGGTCATTTAAAAATAATTTGTTAGCTATATAAAGTAGCATTCAAATATAACAGACAATAGCATACAGTACTGTGGTGGTACAGTCACTGATATTTAGTGCTTTGATAAACAGATGTAAGGTTATGCATACATCATGATAAAGAGCAAGGAAGAGATTCAGATATTTTTTAAAAAATATATATCACTCAGATTTTAATCACAGTGATCATTTATTTGGCCTAAGGAGAACATGCTTAATTAAACCAAAGGACAGCTGGGGATGTGGGCAGTTAGGTAAAAAGCACCAGAATTTTTGTCACACATGCCAAACAAATACAACTTTTATGAAACAGAAAACAAAAGTTGGCCTTCACAGTTTTGATCCAAGGAAAAATCTCAGAAATTATCTTCTGCCTATCAAATTACAAAACCAACATTATTTCATCTTGAAAGAATGTAGTAACATTTTGCAGATTCACTCTACTAACCTGCGGTGTTATTTAAATATCACCATCAGTAGCACCCTTTGTCCTTTAAGTACTTTTTTATTCTCCATATTAAACTGCATGGAAAAAATACTCAGCAGTCCAACCTCTGGCACAGCAAACAAAAAAGGATCAGGCAGTATTATCAGTGCATACATAATAAGGCATTAAATGAACATCCTTAGTGATAACAATCACAGTTATATTCACAGTCATATTTGATATAATATTATTATTGTACCATTATATGATAATTATTAGCAAAAAATTATTAGGACAGTTTTTCTCTTAATTAATGTAGGAAAAAATATATTTGCTTTCCATCAAGATGTATTTCATGCAGTCTTCCTGTCTGATAGGTGCTGGGGAAAAACCTTTTGTTACCCTCTGGCAGTGCTTCATTCATATGCAGGGAGAAGCACAGACTGCTCTTGAAGTAGTTATCTTCTGAATCCCAATGGGATGGGCTCAGCAACAGTATAGCTAAGGCTTCACTTAAGTGGGTCTGCTTAAATAAAATGCAACCTGCTTCTTAAGAAAGTCTGGAGTACAGCCTAAGTCTATGGCTAAGTCTCTTGTCTGCATTTCAACATTGTGAATGTTGGGCAAGTCTGTACTAAAAGTCAGCTAGGGACTTAAAAGTGTTACAAGAGGGGCTTATAATCTTCAAAAAAATAGGGTATATCATTGATTACTGGAAATTTTTTAATCCTCAAGACTATGTCTCTGCTGTTCTGAAAGAGCAGTACCTGAGAGAGACCATGGTAATCACTGCATGCTCTTTGTCCTGCCTGCCTTCCATCCACAAGGCTGCTATGCTGATAATGTAGGAATAGACAGTGGCTGCCTGGAGAAAAATGTAAAGCAAATATTAGAGCAAATGTATTTGTCTCAGGTTTTTAATTTTTTGTCAAATTAAGACAGAATTTTAAATAATATAGGAATAAAATTAAGATTTATATATAGTGGGTTTTGTCGTAAGCATTTTAACTTGAAATACAGCCTGATTTTTTTTGGTTTCAGAAATAACTAGAGACATTATCTGAAAAAATAATTGAAATAGAAAAGTAAAGTATCAATGTTGAATATTATCAAAATATTGTTATGATAAGCATGCAAAAATTTCATATTATTTAAGTACAATATTTTCTGAGGAAATTAATACTATAAGTCCTAAGGGTCCTTTTCATGTATTCCCTCTATTTTTCTTATAAGCTAGCCAAAGTGCCTGTCGATGCTTAAAGCAGTTTCTGATGTATTTCTCCAGTCAGTACACAGCACAAAGATGCAGTATTGTAATGGCTGACCTCAAAAGTCATTCTGATAAAACATCATTGGGTCTTTGCTGCTTTGTTGTATACATTCTGACAAACCCTAATCAATCTGTTTTAATATCAAAGGAAACTTCCTTCCAGGTATGCTCATTTAAGTGCGTATGTCAGAACTTTTGACCTTTTCTTACCTCATACTGGTGCTTCTTCTTTGTGACTTTGCCCTTGTTGTCTGTGCTTTCTTTAGGAACTGTCAGTGTTTCCAGCATGCTTCTACCTTTCCCTAAAACCCTGAATGTTCTTTTCTAGAGAGTTATACTGTAACTGTCTAGCCTTATTTGCTCTTCCTTTAAATTTATTCTGAGTCAAGTTCTCTTTCTTGTACAAGGTTGTCAGGTTATTGAAAAAAAAAAAAATTTTTCTGTTCTTTTAAAAAAACTGACTTGAATAATGCTTTCTCTGATTTGGCAGGCAATGCCAAAATAAAGATTGTTAGCTTTGCTCTCTTCTATTAAACATGTACGTCTCTATTTTGTTCACATAGGCCTTCCCAATAAACATGACTTTCAGAGCATCTGCAGTAGACTTAGCATGGAGAAAACTTATGTTACATCAAACTTCCTTTGTAATTCTGAAAAGACTTCACACATAGGAGTAGATTCCTCCTGCTCTAGTTCTGTTCCTACAAATATATCTTTACTGGTCTGATGATGTAGACAGTAAGAGTCAGAGGGCTCATTAGAAAAAAAGTCAGTCACAAATGTGACCTGGGACTGCATGACCTTCCTCAATATTTCTGTCTAAAAGCTCAGATCACCACTAAAATTCTGTAACAATGGCCTCTCAGAGGAAGTGTCAAGCTAACAGTGTCAGGATAATAAAACATCTTCCAGCTCACACGTTGATAGCCTTATTTTTTCATCATGATTATCATCTTTACAGCTGTTTACTCTGAGCTAACTAACCATCATTGCTTATGGTCAGCCCAGAGAATGAGCAATGTGATTATGGTTCTGTTTGCAGTATACTTTAGAAATAGATCCTACATCTTTCTTTGTTTAATATCTGCTAAAATAATATAAATCAGTGACATGGACATGTGTGAAAAGAGCAAGGGATGAATAGTTGGTCAGACATATGACTTATAAGACTTTCCCAGAGAGTGAGTAGGAAAACCAGAGTTTATGAGTCTGCTGTAAATAGTTAGGTGTGTGTAAATAGAGAAAGAAAAACAAAACAAAACAAACAAAACCCCCCCTGTGAAACCCAGCTTTTAGTGGAAAGAGTGAGGAGAGATCAATGTGATGAAGTCCTAACTAGGAAGAAATTTGCAAATGACAAAACTATCCCCAGTTGTGCTGGACTTATAGTCCTCTAGTTCTATCTGTATGTATATCTCTGTATGTAAATGGGTTCTCATTAGCGAAATACAAATCTTGCTCTATGCATATAAGCATTAGGTAAAAAGTAATAAGCAAGATAAGGAGTTCAATGGTAACTGATCCTGCGTTAATGAGGGTGTTTGCTGTGAGGTCACTAAATTAGTACTAAGTAATAGCAGAATTAAGGTTGGAGCATAGAAAATGCATAAATAAATGCTTCATTTGATTGATGAATTTCTCACTCAAACCAAGATCCTTTAGATCAAGTAGAACAGAGTTCATTTCTATAAATTGAGGAATTAATTATTTCGGTGTTACTTTATTTTAAAATTAGGGAAGGAAAAGAGAAGGGGAAAACAAAAGGAAAAATGAAAAAGGAAAGGAAAAAAGGAAAAGTGAAAGGAAAAAGGAAAGGGAAAAAAAATTTCCAGTATCAGTGCTGTTTTCAGTTACAGGATAAAAGCCAGTATTTCTGAAGTTTTCTATGGGGGTTTTAAGCTCTCTCTAACTTTGAAATACTTTGGAGGTTATTCACAAATGTTGACATTTTATTGCTCTTATCTGAATCTTCCTGTTCTGCAAATATATTTTGCTAGAATGCATCACATGCTTCAAAAGGTTATTTAATGTCTTCATGCATTTTGAATGTTTTATTTTCATTACAACTCTGTCTGCCTATTTCTCCCTTAATTGGTAGCTGGGAGTCATCTGCTTTCTTACCATATTCAGATTTTTTTGCTCAGCATATCTGAACTGTTTAATTCTCCTACTTGCTAAAGTAGAAACTCATTTCTTGGGGATCTGTAATTCACACTTGTCAATTCTTCTGATATTATTGATGTTATTCCTGGTCGACAATGTTAAATTTACATTCATAAGTCAAATGAGAATCTCATGCTTCTGTACATTTTATCTGTTTTCTAATTCACTTATTTTTTGGTGCCCCCTTTTCTTATTTTTGTCCAAAATAATTTTTTCCTATTACCAATTTTTAAAAAATAATTTTTGTCACATGAATACTGCTGCTGATTTAGGATTCATTTGGGTTTTAATGTTCAAAAGTGTTTTGTTCTGTTTTGTTTGTTTTCTAAAATTGAGACCATCAATATAATAACACCTACTTTGAAGTATGAATCTTAAATAATATTTATCAAGACTCTAACAGATACCGAGTTTTTGTGTCAAAATGTTGATAAAAATATTTGAAATATACAATTTCAAAAAGAAAACCAAATGAGTACCACTTGACACTTAGGTAGTTACTGATCCCATTTTATGTTTGAGCATAACCTATTTCTATGGACTATTATCTTGACTGTCAGGGCCCTGAGGGCACCCTCTCCCCACCTGCCTACGGACCAGGACCCCAGTTCAGCGCCCAGGGCCAACACTCCTGCCCCAGAGATGCCGCAGCCATGTCCTGGCCTGGCCTGGCCTCAAAATGTCCCATCCCCACTGCCCTGCCTAGCATTCCCAGGGGTGAAACTGGTTTTTCGCAGGCCTGATCCTGACCTCACCCACAGGCTGATGTCCCAGCCCAGTCCCTGACCTCCATCATCACCATCATTATCATCACCATCATGATCTGTCAGTCTGGGCTCTTAACTAAGCCTGTTTTCAAACGCCAGGGCCTGCCCCCTCTCCTGGCTCAGATACCTGACCTGTCTGTCCCTGTCTGGTCTGGCCTGGCCATGGAGGTGACTTCCTCAGCTCTCTGTCCCTTAAGGAGCAGCCAGCCCTCACTGCTCCCTGACATTGCATACAAATAACAGGCAGAAGACTAGTAAGTCACAACTCCATTGGTATATTAATGAGGAATTAGGGGACTATAATCAGTCAAGAACATTAACACACGGTGTGCCAATGCCTTTTTTTCCTCCCCACTCCCTCCAGCTTGGGGATAGGTCAGTATGTTGTTTCACTGTGAGGTACTGTAGATTCAACCAATTTGTGATACACAGTTTTATAGAGTTACTTTATCTCCATCTGCTCACAAGAAAAGCCCAAAACCAAAATGTGGTAGGTTGACCCTGTCTGGAGGCCAGATGCCCACCAGAGCTGCTCTATCACTCCCCTCGTTCACTAGACAAAGGAGAAAAGGTATAATGAAAGGCTTGTGGGTTGAGAAAAGGACAGGGAGAGATCACTCACTAATTATCCTCACAGGCAAAACAGACTGAACTTAGAGAGAAAATTCATCTAATTTATTACCAAACAGAACAGAATAGAGGAAATAAAATCAAATCTTAAAACACCTCCCCCCACCCCTCCCATCTTCCCAGGCTCAACTTCACTCCCGGCTTCAACCTTCTCCCCACTCAGCAGCACAGGGGGATGGGGAATGGGGGTTATGGTCAGTTCATCTCACGTTGTTTCTGCTGCTTCTTCATCCTCAGGGGGAGGACTCCTCTCATTGTTCCCTGCTCCAGCATGGAGTCCCTCTCATGAAATTCTTCAATGGGGGTCCTTCCCACGGGCTACAGTTCTTCACAAACTGCTCCAGCGTGGGTCTCTCCCACGAGGTGCAGACCTTCCGGAGCAGACTGCTCCAGCATGGGTCCCCCACGGGGTCACAAGTCCTGCCAGCAAATCTGCTCTGGCTTTGGCTCCTCTCTCCACGGGTCTACAGGTCCTACCAGGAGCTTACTCCAGCTTGGGCTTCCCACAGGGTCAAAGCCTTCTTAAGGTGCCTCCACCTGCTCCAGCATGGGGTCCTCTATGGGCTACAGATGGAATCTCATCCTTCCTCCATGAGCTGCATGGTGACAGCCTGCCTCACCATGGTCTTCACCACGGGCTGCAGGGGGATCTCTGCTCTGGTGCCTGGAGCACCTCCTGCTCCTCCTTCTGCACTGACCTGGATGATGGCTGCAGAGTTTCTTACATCTTCTCACTCTGCTCTCCAGCTGCAAAAGCTCTCTCTTACTTGTTTTTTTTCCTTCTTAAATATGTTATCACAGAGGGGCTGATTGGCTTGGCCTTGGCCGGCGGCGGGTCAGTCTTGGAGCTGTTTGGCATTGGCTCTATTGCACACAGGGGAGGCTTCTAGCAGCTTCTCACAGAAGCCACCCCTGTACCCCCCTCCCTCCCCGCCACCAAAACCTTGCCACCAAACCTAATGCACAAAAAGAACAACTTTCTGAAAATATAGCCCAAACTTTGCCTTTATTTGTGTGGGATTTTAAAGGGTATATGAAGAAGTGAAATGCCTACAAACCCTTAGGCTGCAAAAGAAGAGGAGTCGTCTTCTTCTCAACTGATTTAGTAAACCAAAGAGTTGACAAGATACTAGAACATGTAATAGTTCAGATGGGCCTCTTTGAAAAGAAAAAAACAGGATAATGGGATTTAGGTTCACAGCTGCTCACGTCAAAATATATACACTGTAACAGCCAAAATAATAACGTGTCAAATAACAGATTAACAATTTTAAATTTAACTAGATTAGTAAATATAAGATTAATAACTTCCTTGAATTACTGATAAAAAAAGAAACAAATGCAAAACTTTTGGATGCCTACTTGCTCTTTTATCAAGGACCTCTGGCAGCCAGTCCTGAGAGAATTTTCAAAAAGTGCAGACAATACTAAATTTCATGCAGACTATTTTCCTGTCCATTTTAAGCTACGCAAAGTCAACCTCAGAGCAACAACAAAGAGGAAAATGATTAATTTATTATGTTTTTCTTTTGTGGGGTCTTCCCAATAGCTGTGACAGTATCGGTTCTAGGTCAAAAGCAGCTCAGTAAGCCTGCACCAGATGAAGCAGTAGTTGCATTTTGATTGCATGATAACCATGAGTCAGAGGGATTTTCAAAGGAAGGCTTTTGCAATAGTGGGATACAGTCTAAAATTGCTGTTAAATTGCAAACGAAAAGATGACACTATAGGTCAGTGTCTCATATGTGCTGGAGCTATTTGTGTAAGGTAAGATGTCATAGGAGATATTGTATTGATAAAAATGGTGATTTAAGCTCCTTCTTTTTATACAAGACAAATGACACAGAGCTATGGCCAGGACATTGCACAAGGACTTACATAGGTAGGCTAGCTTACTGAAATTAGCTTATTACTTAAGTCATAGTTGATCTATCATAACAGATCATTAATTCCTCTACTACCTGTTCTATGGAAAAGATGGGAGGCACTATGTTTCTTGTATATCTGGCAAGAAAGAAATAATCACAGTATCTGGAAAATACTGTATGCTAGATACTGCAATGGCATGCAAAATTTCCCTGCACGTGTTTTCTATTTTCAGTTTAATATTTGTCTCTGATGGTAGTAAATAAACTCTTTGTCTTTTAACTATACTATTGGTTGTTGTGGGTTTTTTTTCTTTCATATGAAGAAAACAAAGCTAATAAAAAGAGTCAGAAAAGCTTGACCTTAAATATTCTTTTGTTTATCTGTGTTATATGTAGCTATGCCACATTTTATCACAATAAACCAAAAAATGCCATGGAATTTCCTAGAGCACTGGAACCTATCACCTAACTTGTTACACTATTCAGATGGCCAGGATTTGGTGTTGGCCAGGTAGCACTCACTCAAAGAACTACAAAGCACAGTCAGGGTAGCATGGCTTAGAGACTACTCTTAATATGCAGCTTGGATACAGCTTTGATTCAGATGACAGGAGAATTTAGTAGCATGCACATGGACCTTTCCATATCTTTTTGACCTCAGTGCCAGAAAATGGTGGTCCTGCATTAATTTTATATCTATATCTATATCTATATCTATATCTATATCTATATCTATAATCTACATTTGTCCTTGTCTATGGCAGGGGGGTTGGAACTAGATGATCTTTAAGGTCCCTTCCAACCCAAACCATTCTATGATTCTATTCTATATATTTTACTATAATGTACCACTTCATTCCTTTTATTTTCCACATTTGTTTTATATTTAGATACCTGACTGTTCCTAACTCTTTTAACCTGTTGTTTTGGACATTGCTATGACTATATTTTAGTTTATTTTGTAACAAAGTGTTTAAAATTTGTATTAAATATTTTAAGAATATCTTGCAGATATTTGAGACCTTGTGTAAGCTTGGTAAAACACAACACACAAACATACACATGCAAACACATGCATCCAATGTATTATTCTGAGCTCTACAAGCAAAGAGTCACACTGTGTTAGTGAAGCTATGTGATGAATCGGATATTACATTGATGAGAATCAGAACAAATTCTGCTGTCTGCAGTTGAAGCTGCATGACAGTAAGAAGTTACGGTGTTGTAATAAGTTAGACCTGAAGTCACCGTACTGTGATGTGTATCAGGAGTCAGGTTCCTGAAATTTGAAAAAGAATGCATGCAGCACAGCAAAGCAGGAGTACAACGTGAGGCTACTCAAGTGCATGGAGACCCAGGGTTTAGGCTTCAGTGAAGCCCACAAGATTACAAAACATGCTTTTATTATGGTTCTTCATTTGTGGTCCTTGATTTGAATGCTCTTCTGAATTTGTTCACTACACTTTTTTCTTTCTTTTTCGGTTGAAATACAATAGAAGATGTTCGCTCAAACGCTTCAGTTTTCTTCTGGTGTTTTCTGTGCTGCACAAGAATTCTTAAGTCCTGACTGCAAACAATGTCCATTACAACTAGATGATAAAACACATTACTTTCAAAGACATGGATTACATTTTTACTTGGGTAATAAAGGAGTTAATGTTTATTGGGCAGAAAATATCCCAAGGAAATGTTAGGATGTCATGGAATAACTGCCAACAGAGCACAATGTAAACATTACCTTGATATCACAAAGGCAAGACTCCTAAATATGGATCCATATTTTTTCACTTCTGATTAAAATATTATAGTCTCAATTAACTTTTGTGTGCATGTATGTGAATATGCTGTGCAGATATCTACTATGTTCTGAAGAACAGTTTCTTCTTAGAGACTTAGAATGACATGCTCATTTGTGCTTTGCAGTTGAGAAAAATAAGCAGGATTAGGAAAAACACTTTTCTTGAGGGTTCTTTGTTTTTTATTCAGAGACAAGAGACAGTTAATTTGTAATTAATGTGCTATGCATTCCTAAAAGTTATTCCCCTTTAATTTTCTCAGCTGCTTTTGGGGGTGTGTGTGGATTTTTTAAATGTTTTTTAGGGTTTGGGGTTTTTTTTTTACTTTCCTAATTTGTGGCACTTGAGTATACTAAAGAATTTTGTTCAAAAAAAAAGAGTCTTCTGTATGTTTGTTTCCAGAGTTATGAAGTCAATTTACTGCATGCACTGGAGACTTTTTAGTCAACAGCTTAAAGAGAGTTGATCATTTAACAATGATCTTTATTAAATTATCAATTATTTTTAGCTTTTCTCAGCTTTAGTCAGAAATTTTCTTTAAAACTTCTTCAAAACAAAACAATGCACATGCTAGGAAATACTAGCACAGCACTGACTAAAAACTAAGTGAAAATGAACTTAGAGTAGCTGTCATAGTAGCCATCATTAACTGTATGCACTATTTAAGCTTCAGATAAACCCTTGTGAAAAACACTATGTGTGCTTATGTGGTTCAATATGTCTTTTGAACTGGAGAGTTGTACCATGCCGAATTTGAACTTTTGTATCTGAGGTATACTTCTACCCTGAAAAGAGCAACTATGCAAAAGCAGTCCCTTGGTATGCTGAAGCTTTAGTTCTTCTGTATGATTGATCAGAAATGTATCAGCTCACTATTTTAGTCATAAAAATTGTTCATTTTTGTTACCCTTCCCTTTTTGTTGATAAGCCCTTTAGAGTAAGGAATATGAATTGTTTTGTACTGATGGGATCAGGCCCATCCCAATCATGCTTTGCATGTGCTACTGAGATATTAAAATAGAAAATAAAAGATAGAAACAATTATCTCAGTAATTTAAAGTTACTATTTCAATGTCAATTGCAAGACCAAACTGTTCAGAGTTATACATGTACACAGTGATGCTTTTATTCACAACTGGGAAACCATGTTGAAGAAAATAAGAAAATTTTTACCCAGAATTTTACTGAAGGTAATAAGCCAGATACCTGTGCCAGAAGGAAATATACTCTGATCTTCAGACAACAAATTAATATTCAGATATATAAAACAGGCATATGTATAACAATTTTCAAAGAACCTCCATAGGAATCTCCTTAAAAACAAAACAAAACAAAACAAAATTATCCAAATTGACTTGAATATTATTTTTTTTTCTTGCTTTTATCGCGTGTATTTATGAAAAGTAATTGATTTAGGCAAGAATGTGTGAGTGTAATTTGCAGTGGATTTTTTTTGTTGTTTTTTTGTTTGTTTGTTTTTTATTTATTTCACGCTACTTTGGCCAGCTATCAAAAGTTAATCAAGGTAAAGACATACAGGGTAATGGTCTGGAAGTTCAACTGTAAGGTGTTTATGAAAGAAAATAGGAATCATGCATCTAAGTACAATCTGTTTTAGTGACAGACAGGACCTTCACACATCGCTCATGAAATTCCATTAACTTCAGAGTGCTTTCATAAGAACTAAGGACGAGATGAGGGCTACCCTTACTTCTGAGTTACATCTCAATCTAGATAACAGGTAAATTTAGCTTAGATCTTGTCAGCACCCAAGATGTGAAATATGCATGATCTCATCATTTTCATTGTTCCTTCAGTCTCTCCGGTAGCAGTCACTCTCCAGCATTCAACTATTGACCTCTAAAATATCTAGTGTCAGAGAACTATGGCTGCAAACTGCTTTCTCAGTGGAGCTCTGTAGAAATTAATTTAGTGGAAATTTACCCCCACAAAGTTACCCATAATTAATTTAATAGCTTTCAATTCAGTTTTTCTCTATTGAATAGGTAGACATCTCCCGTAAAATGTCTGAGGAGAAGATAGTGACTAAAAATAGGATCTGAAAAAGCAAATAAATTAATAATAAAAATAATCTTCCTCAGATAATTGAAAATTCTGAAAACTGTCTCAAAACTTAATCCCTTCCCTCATTAGTGCTAAGTTTTGATGGAATTATTGTTTACACATTCCTTCTGTGTAAGGATTCTCCCCAGTTTTCAGCTACCATTCAGTGCCTGTATGGGCAAATGCACTTTGGTTTTCTCTTTTGCCTGAGAGGTCTTGAGTCTGCCCCCTGATTTCTACTTTTCTTTCTGCTATAGCTGAACTTTAGTGCTTAAAGTAAAGGGCTGTTCTATGCAATCTTCTTCTATTGATGGCTGCAGATACGGCAGCTTTAGGTTAAAGTCTCTCAGGTTGAAGAGGATTTAAATCCTTTCTTCTCCTAGTTCTGAGATGCTGTCTATCACTAGGACTAACTTGTATGCACAGAACTGTACATACAGATACAGATGACCAACTTCTATTTTTTAGTCACTATCTGTTCTTAACCACATATGTTTAAAAACTAGTTTGGGAGAAGAAATAAATGTTTCATATAGGTACTTATGCAAAGGTAGAATTTCAGAGAAAGTTTCTTCACTGTATCTTATCCCATGGTTTAAGTAATTCCTCCTTCAGACTTTCCTTCACTGTGAAGTTAGCGATTAAACTCAAACTGTAAAGACAATTTCTCAGGTCAGGCATATAAAATATAGGAATAATAGACCTAACTGTCATTGATTTTGGCACATACCACTTCCAGGAGAGTTGAACTTCAGTGGCACATTTAGAACAGATTTACACTATTAAAAAAAAAAAAAAAAAAAAGTTAAAACATAGAGCTTCATTGGAGTAGGCACGTTACAGAAGAGTTCTACTCCTTTTTGTACCTGGGAATACTTTCTGCTAGGAACCCACTTTCATTGTGCTTCAAAATGTTCCATATTTTAAGATTTACTTTGTGATTTTTGCTGACAATTTTCTTTGAATTACATTCTGTTTGTAGACAGAAAGGAACAACATATTATTGTTCTTTCTGTAATTCCAAGTGTTATTTTAGTTTGGTCTCTTTTTTTAGCACATTATGTTTACAGTTTATATTCATAGCCAAAGCTTATTCATATTTGTATAACCTGTATCTGTTTTTTATAATAATCTTCTAAAAGAAAAAAGTACACAACACTGATTAATATGAAAAGGAGTACTGATAACCAGCACAGAAAATATTATCTGGGATGTAGTCAGAGCTTCATGCATCACTGCTTCTACTTTTTGTGATTTATTTTGTGCTTCTTGAACAATGCAACTTACTGTCTCTTATGTTTTACTTGGTGCAGTGGCAAGTTGAGATGAAGACTTTAGGGATTTCTCCACCACTGCACACAAACTTTCTCAAGGTCAGATGCTGTAATATCTTTTCACTTAGCAGTCACTCACCCTTTCAATTGATTTTACAGTCTTGCTATTCATTATTCTGCAGTTTTGTGTATTGAAAGAACATTTCACATTTCCTCCTTAAAGATGTCTTCTCCATGTTTACTGGTCCCTTACTTTTATGTCATTTACAAACTAAGAAATGTCATTCTCAGTATCATTGGCTAAATAATGGATATAAAACCAAAAAAAGTTGCACACTGAAAAACTGATCCCTCTAAGTAAATTTCTGAAGTCTAGGACTCCATAGACCTTTAATAATGCAAATTGTTTCACTAATCTTAAAATGACTATGCAATTGAGAATCAGAAATTCAAATTTTTTAAAGATCTGGGAGACAATGAGATGTTTTATATTTCAGCAATTCCCACAGAGAGTACTGTCATTGTGTCTTTAGAGCTGAATTTATTTGATGCCTTTATTGATCTGGCTAGTGTAACTGTTCTTCTTTTGGATTAACTAAGTGCAAAGACTATTAGAGCAGAACACAAGTGAGAACCAATATAGAATAATGACATTGGCCAAAATTCAGGCAAAGAGTGAATGCCTATGTGTACAATTTGTAGTAAGATTGGGAATATAAGACAAAAACTGAGACATTAAAAGATCACTCTCAGCTTCTACCTAATCTTCAGGTCTTTAAGCAACTTAGTTTCTGAGTTTCTCTGTCTTCCTAAAGCTCTCCATCTGTGCACATACAGGAACATTTCAGTCTTGGTTGCAGCACTTGTAGCTTTCCTATAGTTGTGACCTTGGAAGACACTGCACATATTATTTTCTTCAGAAGATACCTATTACTGTCCCTTTCTTTAATGATATTTCAACTCACTGGAGCATGCCCTAGAATATTTCGGTGGATTTTTAAAGTACAATCCTATGAGTTACATGTGTACATGCATGTGCATTTGCAGGAAATGTTCAGGGAAGAGCAGTAACCCCATGTACGGAAGACATGAGTTAACTAGTGGATTTATCACCCTGTGTAAGTTTTAAAGCTATACATATCACAAGTATAGTAAATCATCTACTCAGCATAGAAGACAATTAAATCTCCCAATAATGACAAAGTCACATCCTAGGATGAGAGCCTTTCCTTTTAGGTAACTTATTCTGCTTTCTAGTTATCAAGCAGAATCTTTAGATTCCATTGAGACATATGAAATTATCCATAGAGAACACAGAAAACCAATATAGGAATTGTCCACTACATAGAATACAGGAACCTGAACTTTAGAAATGAAGTGCTGTTAAAAAGCTGAAAGCCAGTTTTGAAAATGAATCATGTTAATAATCTTTTTATTGGCAAAGAACTTCTCCCTAGGACTTTGTCCACAAGGCTAAGAGTCAAAAAGCACCTGCTACAAGAAAATAACAGCCTATTATTTAGGCATGGTTTTGCTAGCAGTGGAAGGCATATGAGGAGACTCAGTTAATGCCTATTTCTCCCTAAACTAAATATTATTTTCTTTTATAACATTTTTTTTTCACCTGATATCAGCCTAAGGTATTACCCTTTACCATTAACTTGATAATTGTCAATTGCTGTCTGAAAATCCAGTAATTCTGGTTTTCATTTGGTCAATTAATACAATGGGGGAGTTTTGTCCTTAATTGTAACATCAGATATATCCACTTATCAATGACAATAAACTATTCATCATCATATGGAGATATGGGTTACCAATTGCTAGATCAATAAAATTTTGTTTAAAAAATTCAATTAAATAGATTTTGAGTTAAATAAGTTCTCAAACTTCTTCCCGAACGGAAAAAAGAATCATAATACATTATTTTCTTTCTGTAAAAGAAAATGTTCACATTTCAGCATGCCAATTACAGCTATTCCAGGAAGGAATTGTCTTTTAAAAAACATTTCAAACTGAAATGCTTAAATAGATAATTTCCTGAAGTCTGTTTCACCTGAAAAATCATTCCAGCTTCAGGCAGTGGATAAAAAAAAAGAGAAAACAACTTCAAAAAAATTAGGTTTTTCTCTTCTGATCTCACTTGATTTTTTCCTGGAAAAAGATGTGGCAAGGAAAAGAAATTAAAACAAAAGTATAAGATTTACTCAAAAAAAAAAAAAAAAAAGTCTTACTGGTGGCTCTGAAACCTCTTTGAACAAATCACATAACTAAGTAAAGGAAAAAGTGTTGTCTCTCAGAATTGAATAAGAAAAGCCAGTACAAAAGGACAAGAATGATATATATACACCAGTAAAAAATTAATACAAACTGCTGAGGAGAGGAGTAGGTTTTGGTAGGAGAATGGAAGACTTTACTTCACCTGAGAGTTTGAGCCCACAGTTGTCTCCATTAAAGCATAAGACTTTTTTTTTTTTTT
>VXBL01009962.1:799303-810626 GCA_013400195.1 Aramus guarauna
AAAAAAAAGAAAAAAAAGACAGCTTTTGAGATGGGAACACATTATATACATTCAGCATGCAAGTAAGCCAGTAGTATCTCAAGGCCCTGTCTGACCCAGCTTTCTCTCACACCTTCCTACTGTGATAACTTGAGCTCTGTTGCAGGTTCCTAAAAGCCCCTGACACTAAAATACATTCTATCCCTTGCCTTGCTTTGCCTAGTGTTGGCCTGTCTTGCTCTCCCTTGCTTTGTCTTATTCTCCTTTCAAATTCCCCAATTCTTTTTCCCCCTCTCCCACTGCGATCCTTCAGCAAAAAAAGATTATGCAATTTGGCTGTTTGGGATATTGCTGATTAACAGGCCATATATTTTCAACACAGAAAGAAGAGGGGCTTAGTTCTCATCATAATAAGATTACTTACAGTGTCTTTCCCCTCAACCAGCACCAGCTACCAATGTTCACAAAACTTGAAGAAAATTAACAGTTTTGAGATCTATCTCCTTGCCAGAATAGATGGAGAATGGTGGAAAAGGGGAACAGACAGACACTGACGCATCAATGCAGAATTTTAGGACAAGACCTATTTCCTTAGAAAACTGATCTAGACTAGTAAGTGTTCATGAATGAATGAATGAAAAAAAAATAAAAATATTTTTTTCCTTTAAAAGACAGTTTTTGATTTCTGTGAACTAACATTTCAATATCTTAGTATAAATAGTGCATACAAATAAAGTAACAAGAAAGATTGTAAATAATAGAAAAGTTTAAGAGACACTTGGAACTGTATAACAAGTAAAAGGAAATGTTTAACTAATGAAGAGACACTTGCCATCAAAATCCTTCTCATTGGTTAATGAAATATGATGTCTTATAAGCCAATTATATTTGTGATGTACAAAACTACATTATGCTCGGAAACACAAGATAATCCATCTCATCTATTACCCTAGGAAATGCATTACAACATAATAGAGTTCCCATAAATCATTCAGTGAAATAATGCATGTGCTATAGTACATTATGAAACAGACAGATTATACTAATGTCACAAATGCAGCTCATTAACTGTATTATACAATGAATAAGCAGTCACCTGGCTGTATAACCTTCATATCCCTATTACCATCAGAACAAAATGAAGGAAAAGCTATCACAGTCATTTATCATACAGTCATGTGACCAGTGTTTTCTCTTTCTTATTTTCTGTTATTGAGATAAGTGTCCTTGTACTCTATGTTTTGTGCAGTTCTTACAGTTTTGCAGATCCTGGATATAAACTTTGGCTAGAAAGTCTGTTACATGTCCTTTGGAAGTGGCACATCATAATCAGAGGTGCCACAGCCTATCATGAAAGCACAGAAGTAAGAATTACAGTGCTGCTTTTCAAATAATAATGGTAAGAATCCTTGTAAACTCAATTCCTTGACAAGGAATTGGGATGAAAATATATTGAATATAAAATTATACTATAAGTGTTTATTATATTCACAAATATAATAACCAAACTACATTTTTTATTCTTTTTTATATGGAAACTATTTTCAAAATAGATTACTTTTGGATTTACAGAATAGATAATTATGTATATTCAAGGAAAACAATGGCATGTTATCTTCAGCCTTGGGTAATAACCTATTACTTTTATCCAGGTAATACTTAAGGGACTCATAGATTCAATAATAGTGTCTGCCTTTCATAGGTATAACCAAGGTTCAGATCCTCAAATGCACATAGACGCCTATTTATCTCTTTAGTGATGTATGCCCATAATTTAGGAAACATTAACACTATTGAAGTCATTCCTCAGTTCCTATCCACTCCTGTAGGAATTTGAGTGCACTCAAAACTATGTAAATACTGATGCCATCCTCTAGTGATCAAGTTTATCACGGAACCAGCTCACATCAAATATACATAAAATGTAGTTTTTTGGAGTAGAGACCCTTAGAGCAGCAAAATAAGACTAGATTCAGCTACAGTGTAAAGTGTAGTATGAAAGGAATAGCAAAGTGAAACTTGTTGCTTGCCAGATAGGATTGTGCTGTGTCCCCCACATTAAATTCATCCTCGCATAATACAGTTCAGTGACAAATTGAGTACAAGTCTATGTTTTGAAGTAGAAATCTAAAATTCACTAATACCAGCTGAATGAGGCAGGCTTTTGTTTAAGGCTGTAGCGAGGTATTAGCAAACCATAGGATGGAGCAAGGCCTGTTTCTGAGAAATTGTATCAATCCAGCCTAAATCATAGAAAGGTCTGAGTTGGAAGGGACCTTAAAGATCACCTAGTTCCAACCCCCCTGCCACGGGCAGGGACACCCTCCACTAGACCAGGTTGCCCAAAGCCCCATCCCACCTGGCCTTGAACACTTCCATGAATGGAGCATCCACAGCTTCTCTGGGCAACCTGTTCCAGTGCCTCACCACCCTCACAGTGAAGAATTTCTTCCTAATATCTAATACAAATCTACGCGTCCTCAGCTTAAGGCCATTACTCCTTGTCCTATCACTCCATGCCAGCTGTCTTGTAGATCCCCTTTTGGTACTGGAAAGCTGCTATAAGGCCTCTTCAGACCCTTCTTTTCTCCAGGCTGAACAACCCCAACTCTCTCAGCCTGTCTTCATAGGAGAGGTGCTCCAGCCCTCTGATCTTCTCCATGGCCCTCCTCTGGACTCACCCCAACAGCTCCATGTCCTTCTTACATTCTTCTCATAGTTCTTCTGGAACTATGAAGCTGGAGAGGTGCCTGCCGATTTACTTACTAGGAGATATGTATTTCTTCAGGTAGGTGAAAAATAAAATGGAAAAGACTCCCATTACATTGTTCAGAAGAACATAGCAGAGGGTGACCCAACAGAAAAAATGTATGTGTACTAAATATACTAGCTTTATTAAGTGCATATATTAATTAATATTAGTCAAAGTGTATGAAATAAGAGGATCTTTAACATCCTTCTTTTGCCCTGGGTTCTCTCAAGTCAGGGATGAAAACAGGAGGAAAAGGTGTTCCATTTCAGTGATTCTCTGCAAGCAAAGTATGTTCCTCACTGAGGCAGAAGAGCTTGGTAACCAACATTTTCAATTTCTAAGGTGAAAAATTTTAAAGTCACATACTAAACAAGAAATTTGTATTTTACATAGGCATCCAAATTTCTTTTCTTCTTCACAGCTCAAAGGAAAGATTTATGTGCATGTATATATTCAAAGACGTTTGTGAGGGAAGAGCACAATCGATAGCTGTGCCTCACACTCATTCTGGTCTCACTGATCTTGTGAAAGAGAAATAACACAGTTGAGCTCCAACCTCTGTTGTTTCTTTACATTACATTCACAAACTTTGCACTGTTGATTGATAGATTTTATTTTTTAGGGGAGACATATGGGAAGATAAAAGCAATCCCAGAAAGAACTTTGAATAGTATGACAAAATTTGAGGACTTTGTAACAACTGTAGCTAGCAGAAGCACACACTCCATAACTTATTTATATTTTACAAACATTTGGGAATTCAGTGTGATAAAAAAAAAAAAAATAAAAATCTTTTCATAGATTTCTCAGCTAGATCGTAAGAAAGCATTCTCATATTCTCAATGAGTTAAATTAATATATAATTCCTTGTATTTCATATAGTGGAAATGTGTTTTAGAATCCCACTAAAGGTGTTCAGGTGTTATAGAGTAATGATGCACTACTGTAGGTGTGAATAGGATTTCATTGCTATGATTTACAGTCTTACTGGGCATGTTATTATCACACAATAACACTTTGTTCAATGACTGTACAGAGCTTTCATTAATGTTAATGTGGAAAATTGACCCCTAATATTTTGTAATTAGTGGTCTGACAGTGACAGTCTGTGTAATATGTTTCTGTGAATGTGTTTATCCATGATAAATAGAAGTGTGACTTTGGAAACTTATTTTCTATTTGATGATATTGTAAGCCTTGAACTTCAGTACTGCAATACTGACTGACTATGAAAGAAAACATGAAGTCAAGACTTTGCTGTCTAGAAAACTTAAATATTTGCCTCCTTTTATTTATAATTTTTAAAGTACATCTCTATTTTTTAAATCAATATCTGTAGTATAGGTTTTTAAAGGTAACCTTTCCTCTAGTACCATGTATTTCAAAGTACTCTTTAAACTAGGTAGTCTGTGTCTATAAATCTTATTTATCATTCTTCTTGTAAGCTAGAACTGAGATAGGCAGTAGTAAAACCTATGCTAGGATAATTCTTTCTTTCTATATGAGTAAAACAGTAGTTATAACCATGTTGAGATTTTTTTTTTCCTCTAGAGGAATATAAAATAAGAGGAATTAACGTTAGAGAAGTAAATAAAGAAGTGGCATTTTCATGTTTTCTTGTCTTAAACATTCTCCAAAGGCAACAAACACCACAGTTTTATTGGTAAAGGTCAGTTATAGAATTGGTTTCTATTTTCTTTGTTCTTCAAAGAAAATATTTTTAAGTGAAAGAATTCTAAAATAAAATCTTTTACCAATTTGCCTGTTTTGCTAACCCTACATATGCATATAAATGTTAATCTGCATATTAGTATCACAAGCATGGTTTTTTTTTTTAATGTAGGAAAATATATATTATTTGTATACATTCATCATTCTTTATACCTTCTTTATACTGTGTTCTGAAACAGAACTAATAATGAAAACCAGTAGATAATACTTGGGGAAAGACTGGAGACACATGAGAGGAAGAAATTTTGAAAATATATAATTTAGCTATTGACAACACATTAAACCACCGGGGACATTCCTTGTAATCCTAACTAATGTAAGAGCTAATGATAACATTATGGAAAACTCTTCCATAATCACAGAACATCAGTTCATAACGGCTTTCTGTAATTGTATAAACTTCAAAAACAAACACTCCCCCACTAAAAAAAAAAAAAAAAAAGGGAGAATACAAGTGTCATTCCGTAGTATACTAGCACAGAAATTCTGATATTTGTCCCCCATCAGAACACTAGATCTCTTTCATATCTCTACCTTCTACTGGCTGTTTAACAAATAAACCCAAAACCCAACCAAACAAAAAATTTAATCCCAAAAGATGATGCACTCTTTAAAGAAGATATGCTCTCATTTACCTATATATGCAGTGAAGATTTGGATACTAAGCATAATGCTTCTGTATCTAGTGATTAAGTACTAAAAATATATCCTTCATTCAAACATATTTGGTAGTAAAAACCACTTCAAGTTTTCCTATATCTTTACTTAAGGAATGTTAATAACACCAGTGGACAAACTGTCAGTCATGTTACAAGAAATGGGACTATATATGCATACAGTATCCAGAGCACTAACATGGACTTGGTTGGCCCCTGTGTCAAATGAGATAGATCAGTAGATGAGCAATAGATCTTCCCACACTTGCACTTGCAAGTATATATGAGGACAAGCCAAATTTCCTGGAATTATCTCCCAAATAAAAGGGTAGAATAGAAAGAAAGAAAATGTGTGTTGTTTCCTTTTCTTGGGAGGAAAGGGACCATGCTTGGCAGATTTCACCTAGGAAGAAGTCATAGCTCAAACCTGTTTGGGATTGTTCAAATAAATGTATTACTCAGAAAAATGGACTGAAAGTTGATATATCAAGTTTAAGGCTGTTTTAATTTTTCTACTTCAGTATGATGTAGTTAATCAGGGAGATAGGACAAGGGGTAATGGATTTAAACTAAAAGAGAGTAGATTTAGATTAGATGTTAGGATGAAATTCTTCACTGTGAGGGTGGTGAGGCACTGGAACAGGTTGCCCACAGAAGCTGTGGATGCCCCCTCCCTGGAAGTGTTCAAGGCCAGGTTGGATGGGGCTTTCAGCAACCTAGTCTAGTGGAGGGTGTCCCTACCCATGGCAGTGGGGGGTTGGAACTAGATGATCTTTGAGGTCCCTTCCAACCCAAACCATTCTATGATTCTATGAAGACTTCCAGATTTTCTTGCATTCTTTTGTCCCTACCTGAAATGATTAATTACATAGCAACCTTTTTCAAGTTCATCTATTAATGCATGTGGAAATTTTCATTCATCAGATTACAATGTGTCTTTCTCTTCTTCATTTAAAGGCATAAATCTGGGTTACTTCTATATGCTATCAGAGTTACATCAGACTGAATTTGGAAATCAAGAAGAAATGAGCTANAAGACAGGAGAGCATTTATCAATTACTGTCACAGACAAAACGGACTTGACTTAAGGAAGATTAATCTAATTTCTGCAGTGACCTGCTACACCACTTAGACACGTGCAAGGCTATGGTGCCAGATAAGATACGCCCACTGGTACTGAGGGAGCTGGGGCAAGTGCTCCCCAAGCCAGTTTGCATCATCTGTCAGCAGACCTGGCTTACTAGGGAGGTCCCAGTTCACTGGAAGTTAGACAATATGACACCCATCTACAAAAAGAGCTGGAGCCTGGAGAAGAGAAGGCTTTGGGGAGATCTAATTGCAGCCTTCCAGTACCTAAAGGGGGTCTACAAGAAAACAGAGAGGGACTGTTTACAAGGGCATGGAGTGATAGGACAAGGGGCAATGGCCTTAAGCTGAAGGAGGGCAGATTTAGATGAGATAGGAAAAAATTCTTCATTATGAGGCTTGGTGAGGCACTGGAACAGGTTGCCCAGAGAAGCTATGGATGCCCCCTCCCTGGAAGTGTTCAAGGCCAGGTTGGATGGGGCTTTGGGCAACCTGGTCTAGTGGAGGGTGTCCCTGCCCATGGCAGGGGAGGGGTGGAACTAGATAGTCTTTAAGGTCCCTTTCAATCCAAACCATTTTGTGATTCTATGGTTCTATGATTCTACGATTCTATGATTCTACTATTCTATAATGCACAGATGATTTTAAGTTTTAAAATATGTTAATATATGCTATATGCAACCGTCATCTGGCATGAGATGCAATAGCAATTTATTCTTTTAAGACTGTCTTTAATGACATTCTTCCTTACACTTGTATGTTAATTGTTAATTGATTTATATAGCACTACTAATCAGTATAAAGCTTTGCTTTTAATGAAAGAAGTCACACAGATATGCTGTAATTTCCTCTAAACTTTATGTTATTGTTGATCCAAAATAAATTATAAACAGCATTTGGGAGTATGATCTGTGATAATATCTATAATACCAGGGGGGTGGGAAGGTAAACAAACCTCAGAATTACAATGAAATCATGTAAGTTAAATGTAATTTAATATACAGTAAATGTCAAGAAAAAGCACATTTTTTCCAGGTAAACTAGTTACAGCAAAGACATGACTATATTTTTAAGCATATCAACAAATGAAAATGAAATCATACTTGTTGTAAAATATCAATCTAAGGATTTAAAAAATTACTCAAATACTCATTTACAGTAAACTGGCATTTTTCCATTACAGTAAATGTTGTAGTCCTGTTTTATTCTAATGTAAAATTGGGGTTGAAGAACTCTTATGAGTTATTACCAAAGTGATATGATCTTTTGACTCCATCTGCATAAAATTATAAATGTTTTCCATTTCTCTACATTCTAATAGCTTGGAATTATTTTAGAAATGGGGAAAAGCTGCAAATAAATCAAGAAACAGAAATTTAATTTCTCCTAATTTTTCTCACTCAGGTTTATGCATTCCAGTCCAGATTTTTTTGTTTAGTTCTTATCTGCCAGGAGATGGAGACAGAGCATTTGAATCTTCCATCACTTATTTGAGAAAAGACAAGAAAAAAACTATCGGAAAGATAAAGCATATATAGTACATAAACTCCAATAAACTTGGTAAATTGGTTCAAAAGGAAAGTTTTATAAGTCGTTATTTCTTGGTCTTTTATTGCCCTCGTTAAACACATTTGCTATTGCAAAGTGCCATTCTATAAACACATACGAGAAAACAGAAGGAATTAGATGACGTGTTGTTAAAATTATCCTTTCTTTGAGTTTGCTTCAAAGTGTACACAACTTGAAGAGAATGTATTGCAACAGTTCCCAGTTAGTTTTTGATCTTGACCATTGTTATTCCACCTCAGCTAAAGTCTGAAGAGTTCAAAGAAGCATGAACAGAGTGGAAGTATCATTGTATAGGTCTCTGAACATCTGATGTTAGAAGTTACTGATTAATTTAAATCATATCACTATTCAGACTTATAGACCTAAAATATAATCGTCTAAAAAAAAAAGGCGTTGTTAAAAATCAACATAAGAATTTTTTTTTCATTTCCTGAATACTGTAGGATCTTAACTTTTATTTCAAGTTTATATAAACTGATTTTTATTTTGTTTTAACTTTATTAATGTTAAGTTTATGGGTATCCCATTGTCCTTGAATAAACATGGTGATGACTGTATTTGTGCCATGTCATATTAAGTTACTTTTGCAATTGATATATAAATTATTAATTATTGGCTTCTTTCAGATAGGATTTTAATTTAAGTATTTCTTTGAAAACCTACAAAAAAATCTGTCTCCTTCAAAAGGATTAATGGGTTCTATTTAAGGAGCTGGACCACTGGTAACAACTAGAAATGGTTACTCTGAGAAAATTCTGGAAAAAGCTGACAAAAGAAAAATTTTCAAATCCAGCTATTTAAACAGATTTATTTTAATAGTTCTTTGAGAGTATAATTTTTCACCTCATATCAGTATATAATAGACATTTCAAATAAAAAAAAAGGTTTTCCTTTGTGACTAAACTTTTTCTGAAATTATGAGAAAATTTAAAAATATTTGAATGCTTACAACTGTATTTTTCATGTACAGTACACCTTTTCATGAGGGTGTAGTTAAAACACCCTCAGTCAGTTGCAATACCTGGAGATATTTGTATAGAATCCCCTCAATAACATATTCGCTTTGTGCTAGTGAAAAACATATTTTGTGAGTGAATATTAGGTAGGCTGGCTTCCCTATATAGCCAGAAGACAAAGTTTCTTATTATACATGCATACAAATCAGTGAAAGTCCTGCAAAACTGCTGCCAGGAACATTGAAGACAAATGAAAAGTACATACAATTTCTGCAGAGGTCCTGCAAATCTGACAGGGCAGAACTAGCCCAAAGGCAGGCAGGCACGTATAATGAATGCTTCTTTTATTCCTTGCTGGGTTTCAGACCTCTCAGAGTCCCTTAGGAAACCACATTTTTGGTTCCCTTTACTGTTTGTGGGGATTTTTTTATTCAAGTTTAGTTTTTTTTTTAACAGGGCCAAGTAGAGAAAAGAAAAATAGCTCAGTAGTTTGACTAGCAAAAGCAATGTTTCCTAAGACATAGGAATTAGTGAATTCCTCGGTCCTTGAGTTCTGAAGTGCGTTAAAAACATGGGGAGCATGGAATGAGGCACAATTTTCCATGATAAAACTTTTGGATTGGATTGCCAATGATAGGTATAAGACCAGAGGAAAAAGTAGAATACATATTCTCTTCAAAATCTCTAGCTCAGAAGTTGTGCTAGGGCGATAGTGTTTCCCATTTGCATTTATTAAAATAAGAAATTTGAATTTATTTGAATACATTCATGATCACTGTGACTTCCAGTCTCCTTGAAATCAAGTGGGAGACTGATAATTGCAGTACCAAAGCAGTGGCACTACTACAAATCTGCAACCTTTACTTGGACTTGTACCAGCATAGACTGACCCAGGACAGACATCCACATAAGATGACTTCTAAAGGAAACAAACATGTAGTACCTACATAAATGAAACATTAGCTTGTGTGAATACATTATGAAGACATTTTCCCACTACTGTGGCAATGCCGAAGGAGGTAAAGGCTCCTTTTCTCCCCCTCACACTCTTATTCTGTAGTGCAATAGGTCATGGACAAGACCCTAACAGGCACTTGCAAAGATCCAGACAAAAATTCAGAAGAAGATTTAAATTTGTATAGGTCTAGATCCTCAAAACTTTTTAGTACCACGTATATTCAAAAACTTGTAGGAACATTTGGTTTATCCATGATGGTCATGTATACCTGAAAAATTATGTTTGCCCCAAACTTTTCATTTCTTGGAACTGCTACATTCATCAGCAATTACCTCAAATACCTGCTAAAGATATCCAGATTCCTCATGATCTGCCTGCCTTCCCACCTGAGACTCTCCCAATGTGTCTTCATCACAAATCTGCTCTGATTGATAGGATTCAGCTCCACAAACATAACAGCCATTTAAATATACACCTGGAGAAAATCTCTATCTGCTACAGTAGCTCAGTGCTTAGTGGAGTCTCCCAGGACATAGGAGAACCGATTTTCAAGTGTTGTCCCTCTTCTCCAAGAGGTCCATTAGTATCAGGTTATGTACCATCTGGGCAGGTAGAAAGAGCAGAACCATGTTGGTTTAACTTGTGCCATTTTGGGTGGCAAGTGAATTCAAGACACGGTACAGCATGATTTGTAGCTAGGTAATTTATCTAACTTCTCTGCAGCGTTTTGTATTTCCCTCAGCTGAAAAGTTCTAATTAAAGTGGATGTGGTTTTCCAGTTATGGAAGAGTTAATGAGATATTATAGGGTATTTTCCCAGCACTGTTCCCTTGTGAGATCCTGAAAGTTATTCAAAGCAAAGTTGCAATGAGGTATTTTGAAGATTGGTCAGAGGACAGGAGAAAGGAGTCCTTACAAAGAGAATGTGTTGCCAGAGGCAACAATCAAATGGAAGAAACAAGTGACAGAAGCAGTGGCTACCAGGTCCTGCTTCAGAAATGCGAAAGTACTCTACCAAGGAAAGAGAATCTGTCTTTGAGTTTTCTACCTCATTCCACTGATTATTACAGGGACATAAGGCACATATCTCTCAGCTTAGACATTTTTGTTATTTCCTAAATGTTAACCAAAATGAATAAACCTTCATCTGAATAATGAAATCACTGTGTAATTTGCTAATATTAGCCAGCTGTGACAGATGGGAAGGCATTTAACAATTGCAAGCAAACAGGTAGAAGAATAACGCTGGTACTTGCATCCAATGAACCTCATCTCAGGTATAAGTGAAACTCACAGCAACACATATTGTAGCCAGAAAAAAAATGGGATTAGGCATTTATATAGTGTTCATGTAAACTAATCTTATGTGTGTCAATATAAAAAAAAATATATATATATAAAAAATGTGTAGACCAAGATTGGACCTAGCCGCACCTAGGCTCCTGCGTCCTCTGAGAAAGAGTTTAGAAAGCAAAGGGGTCCTCTCTGAACCTCATAACTCAACGGGAGGGCCTCCCTCAGCCATGCATCAGACTATCAGACTCATGCATCATACTTCACAAGACACTAGCAATCAAAAAAACCCAAACCAAACCAAAAAAAAAAAAAAAAAAAAAAAAAAAAAAAACCCAAAAAA
>VXBL01009962.1:810684-867756 GCA_013400195.1 Aramus guarauna
CAAAACCAGAATGATTGATTGAATGTTCTTAATTGATAAAAAAAGATTTTTTTCATTTCTCATAAATCCACATACATTTTTGATTGTACTGAAAATAACTATGCTCAAATAAATTAGAACAACATCATCAATAATTTATGCAATTTTTTTAATCAGTCTATGCCTAGAGAGTAGGAAGTATCTTAATGCTCCATCTCTGGGTCACGTTTTTAAGTTGCTTCCTCCACCTGGAAAGAGACCATAAACTAAGTGGATATACACAATTTAACTGTGTAAAGCAATTATTTATTGGCTAATGCACACAACTGGCAGCTTGGGCTAATGAGTTAGTGTAATATTAATATGCTGACAAGCCCTGATGGGAGATCCAATGAGCCTTTGCTGTTCAGGCAGTCCTCAATCAAGTGAAGGCAAGCCAAGCTGTATGGTGGCTCTTTAGGCCAAACAAATCCTCAAGGTTGCTGAGCTGCTGTCTTGTAGTGCCCTGGGGTTTTATTCTTAGGGTTTTGTGTCCTTTTAATAGCTATTCCTCTTAAATAGTTGAGCTGCTAACTATTCTGGTCTCAATAATTACACCCCTGTCTCTAATTTTGTTGTTCTTGCCTGCCTTTAGCTCACACACTTTCTTACACCTTACAACAGTTTAGAGAGACCAGGGAGAAGTGTTGGGGCCAGGGTATAGCAGGGGCTGGGCGGCTCCCTGGGAGCATCAGGGGCTCCCTGGGGCACAAGGACAGGGCCTGGCAGCCAGGGCCTGTCCCACCTCCCCAGCCCCGAGTAGGGCAGCCGGGGGGGGGCACTGGGGTAGCCCCAGCCCTGGGCATCGGGCACCTCCATGGGGACAGGCTTAGGCCGGGCCAGGACAGGGGCCTGCAGGTGAGGGCCAGGCCCAGGCCTGGTGAAGGCAGATTTCCATAACAGATAGCCAAGCCCCTGGGCTGTAGATTAAAGCATCGGTGGAATTAAATTGGCTTTGTTTAAACTAAAGACATATTCTGCAGAAAGGCCTAATATTTTCTCTTTTCTTTATTTGTATTCTAGCCCTTTCAGGATGATTATGCAAGAAAGCAAAATACAACAACTTTTTTAAAAAAAGTTGTCTTTGAATTACAAAGCTATTGGTGAGACAAACAATAGTTTTGAAGATAAATACAGATAATGAGAAATCTCAATTCAGTGAGCAAAAAATCTAGACAATTTTCAATATCTTGTGTTAAGTAGAAAACCACCACACATCCAGAAAACCTCTATAAATATAAGCCAAAAGATAACTTCCTTAGAGTGTCAATATGTATGTTTCATGTGTTTTAAAATACATTTTTCCCTTTCTTTTCCTGGCCTATGTCTTCACTTCTGAATTCTCTTCATTCCACATTTGGATTTCCCTCCACCATTAACAATATCCAGAATCACTGCATTGACTTTTTCTACCATTTCCCACTTCAAAAGTGTATCACAAAATCACTGCAGATTGAAATTTCCAAACAATTTCAATCAGTAAGAACACCTGCTTTTCTTGGGAGAAAAATTTCTAATTAAAATAAGAGTAACATTTAGAAAAAAGTTATTTACAATGCATTGAAAAATAAATATATTAAATAGGAAGTTCTGATGAACCACAATAACTATATCTGCGACATATAATTTGAAATGTTACATATGGTAGCAACCATTGTTAAATTAGCCATAACTAATTGGCATTGTAATTGTCTTTAATCTGAAATAGACAATTAAACATGTTCTGGACTGTTAACTGCCTCACATTTTAGATATTCAGCTAATTAGACATTTCCTAAACTATTCATTTTGCATATGAATAATTTGTGCACTAAAATAATACTATAACAGAAGGTTTTTGGTTTTTCTGATCACTTAACACTATTGAGAAATTACCCCAAGAAAGGAACTAGAGATACCTCATTCACATACGGTAATTAAATTAAGTTGTCACCATATATATATAGAAAAAAAGATAAATAAAATTAATAACATTTTCTACTGTGAATAGTCTTAAATGGAATTGAATTTCCTCTGCTTTCACTTATGTCAGTGTCTTTCTTCAGACTTCAAAAGACTTGACAAAAAGGATATATTTTGGAGCATAGAATTTTATTTTGTTATAAAAACCTCTAGCGTCCGGACTTCTGGAACAGAGAATAAAAATACTAAAAGCATCATTTGATCATTTGTACATGTGGGGTTTAGGGTTCTTTCTTTCTTTCTTTCTTTCTTTCTTTCTTTCTTTCTTTCTTTCTTTCTTTCTTTCTTTCTTTCTTTCTTTCTTTCTTTCTTTCCATAGACAGTCACAGCCAGAATGTAAAACTGAATAAACATTGCATCTTGACATGTAGACAGTGAGAATACTATTCATGAGGTTTCTCATAACATATTTTCACACGCAGGTGCTGTTGCATTTAAGGTCCATTTGCTGAGGAATCATGATTGTATCAGTTTGCCTTCATTCAGTACCACTGATTATTTTTCTCCTGATTTGACTACCCAATCCCTCCTCCACTTGCTACTGTGTTGTCATCGCTAAGCGACTTGTGAATTGAACCACTTAATATGGACCATTTGGTAAGCAGTTCAGCTAATGACTAGATCTCCTGAGCTTTTGCAGATAACCATGTTGAATGCTTTCATTTCTGATGAGATATATTACAAGAAAAATTCTCATGCCTTACTGTAGGAGATCTTTGTGGATGCTCTTTACATTCTTCAGGGGTTTATGTTCAGGATAAAAGGTTAACTAATCTGCTCTTATTTTCACTTTCTCCTTTTCTAGTTGTTTTAAATAGAATCAGAAAGAAATCAGTCTTCTTTGGAAGTGTCAGCAGCCATTGAATTATAAACCATTGAATTATAACCATTGAATTATAAACTCACATTCCAAAGCCAGTGAGATTCTGCTCACTAATACATGAAGATCTATACACTATAACTCCACTTGTTATACCTAGGTATGTTTTTATTATTTTAACATAACAGTAGTAAGCTTTGGTCCCTCCTCAGTACTACAGTTTAGCCTTTGATTTTCTTATTGCTGTCAATTGTATATTGTTTGACTATTGTAGAACTTAGATTCATCATAATCTGTGATGACACCAGCTTCAAACTGCACTACTTCAGCAGTACCACTCCTACAGGACACTGTAGCATATACACCTTACCTCTGCCCTAAAAAAAAAAAAAATTTATGCCAGTCTAAACTGTGCAATTCTAAACCCCCCATGCAGTCTGCTCTCAGCTATGGAACAGTACTGTCATGGTAGCTGGGGATAGGATCAGCTCATGTACCTGATACACCTACCCAGCCGCCCACCATACTCAAGGATTGAGATTTCTGCCCACCACATTTACAGACTTCATTGGTAGCAGAAATGGATGTAAAGTGAGAGATTTAAAGAGAACAGTCAGATGCAACTAAAGATTCCTTAGTTTTCCAGACAAAGTCAAATCCCACTATCTCAAAGGCAGGAAGAAAATACTTTTATATGGCAGGCTATCAATTTAATTCTCCTTTCCTTTTTGCTCCTGAACAAGGTAAAGCCCTTATTCCATTTCTGAAAACAGAAAAGCCGCTAATATTTCCCCTTCCTTCTTGAATGACTAAACACAGTGTTTCCCCTGGCAATGGCTTCACCGTTTCTTTGGGGAAGAACATCCTGTGCAGTATTGTTGCATTCACTGCAGTAGAAAGCTATTTCTATCCTTGTTGCACTCCCACATCATAGGAATTGGGAAGTGGCTGAATGAAGAAAAAGAGACAAGAGACACCTATCAGCAGAGATCCTTTCCTGCTACCAGCCCCAGACATACTAATCAGCTCCCTGGAGGAGTCTAACAAAACACTGAGAACTCCTAAAGCACTAACACTTACAAATCTTCACGAGCATGTTATGAATAGTGAAAACCCACTATTAAAATCAGCCAAGTACTTATGTGAGCGTTGACTGCAGGATCAGTCCAGATTTGTCATAAAAACTGTTTAATCTTTTTGAACTTCACATAGGAATCATCAGGAAGGTCCTATTGATAGCTTCATGGTGGCACAGATATTAAAACAAAATGAAACAAGAAAGAAAGAAAGAAAGAACTCTTCTGAAGAGCAGCAGAAGGTGTAGGAATCAGGAGGCTTTTATTATGGTATTCTCTCCAGACACAAGTTCATTTTTCACATATAATTATTATATACAAGTGAAATAGATGACAAATCAGACTGAGAGATGATGAATGAGCATGTCTATGTTCTCTCACAGCTTTGCTCATTACCACTTCATAAAAGCTTTACCATAAAGTGTTGCACCTTCAAACTATAGCAGACCTACCAAAGTTAGAAAGAAGACAGAAATGGAAGATGTCACATCTTGCTTGAATGATTCCTAACTAGCCAGAAAATTTATTCCTCTCAATTGGCATAGAGATTTTTAAATCTTCAGCATGGTGAGCAGAATCAAAGTACAGTTTTTTTAAAAATTATGGGATAATGCAAAAAAAAAATAATTTTTGAGTTAATAAGTTTAATTCAGCATTAAATTCTATGGACTTCAATAGGGGCAAGGTCTAACTCATTGCCTTCTGAGCATTCAATTTATATAAAGCTTTAGAAATTCAGGACACAAATTTTACCATTGTTTTTGTACTGCCAAGACATATCCCTATCTTTTGGTACATTCATTCTCCTTAAAATGGATTCATGTCATTTTCTGCTCTTGTTTCAAATTAAGATTAAGAATAATCATCAGCAAATTTTAATATCTATTGTAGACAGTGAAAAATTATTAACTTTTGATATGCTTATTGTAAAAACAAGGACATTAACTCTGAAACTGTCAAAGATTTTATCTGCTACCCATTACTCAACATCTTCCTCAGGTTACTGTAGCTGTAAACATTTTCATTACATTTTTAAATTGTGATCAACTTGTTCTGACACTTTAAAAGGATTGTTTCATGGAAACAAATCATGTGGAAAGAGATCTCTGAGGAGAAAAAGGCCATAAAAAAGAGAAGAGAAAAAAAAAGATGAGTAAGAAGTCGGCTTGGACAAATCGGATTTTTTAATTGTCTTTCATTAAGTATATTTTTTTTATTAAAAATGCAGTATTATAGCTTTTAGATATATTCTTTGCAGTAAGCATATATATGCATCCAATTGCTTCTATGTCATAAGAATCAAAAGGAGTTGTATAACATAATTGTGCAGCACGTGGACTTCGCAGTCCGGTAGTAAATTTCTCCGATTTTAGGAAAACACAAAAGACTGAAGGAGAAAAGCAAGGGACTATCTTTGTGTCTTACGCAATGGGCAAGTTCAAGGATGCTAATATTTTCAGCATTTGAGGATGCCACTCAGTAGATCCTGTCCCATTCCTCAGTAGGCAGGATTGGAGTGTTTTGACAGAACAGTGTCTGCAATCTTGTACCATCAATTTGGAGGAAAAAAGAATACCTTAGTTCCTAAAATATCAGTCTAGGGGGTTTCATACTAATATATAGTCATCAAACAATCCAAACCCAGAAAAGAAATACTGCATTTTTTTTTCTGTCTTACTGAGACTATAGCTGTAACTGTAACCCAACCTTCACATTAAAAACCTCTTTTTTCAATGAAAAATTTCTTTTTTTTTTTTTTTTCCCCTCAAGCATAAAAATCCTAATTTACCTAGGGCATGTGATGAAAATATAATGGGCCTTTGATACTTTCCACAAATTGAAGTTTGAAGGTCTTCCATCTCCAATATCAGATTGAAAGTAAAGTACTCACCTTCCCTGGTAAATATTTTAAATAGGAATAATTCTGCTGTCCAGATGAGCAGAGAACATTGATTACTTCTGTGCTTAAGTTGATTTATCTTCATTCAGATAGAAAAATAAGGGCATTCAGAATGACAATGGTTGATGGCTTCAGCATTCACCTTGGTAAAAATTCTCCAGAGTCACTTAGCCAGATGACTGTCACAGATTGCTTTAGTCCCAAAGATAGCATCTGTCCACAGGCTTTATTTGGTTTTTTTTCTCCGGTCACTTTGTGGGTTTTATTTATGCTATTGACCAGTTCTCTGTATGTGGAGTCTACCCTTCTCCAGTCCTTATATTAAGATGATGTCTCTAAAACACAGTATGTTGTGACACACCAGGAGACATACAAGACATATGCAATTTTTGCTAGCTGTGCAAACCAGTAGGTTGTTGTTTCATCCCAGGTAGCTAGTAAAATTTCAGTCTGTCTTACAGCCACTTTCTTATCAGCTATTGAGCACAAGCTCTATTTATAAGCCTTTTCTTGCCAATTAATTGTCAACACTTCTTGCCTTCATTCTTCCTGTTTAAGATAAACATTTGTTACAGTCCAGCCTCTGTTTTTTTTCTTTTTTTTCTTTTTTTTTCTTTTTTTTTTTTTTTTTTTTTTTTTTTTTTTTTTTTTTCAATTTCAGCCTCACTTGTTTGTCATTGGGCCAGTGTTTCCTTCTACATGTGTTTAAGTGTTTAAGGCCAGGTTGGATGGGGCTTTGGGCAACCTAGTCTAGTGGAGGGTGTCCCTGCCCATGGCAGGGGGGTTGGAACTAGATGGTCTTTGAGGTCCCTTCCAACCCAAATCATTCTATGATTCTATGATTTTATGATTTATTTCCCATGAGATTTATTTATAAAAGCTTGCCATGTTTTCCATCATTTCATTGACTAATATATATTCATTCTGCTTTTTTTTTGACCTTTTGTTGGCAGAAGTAAAGGCTGACAAAACAATGAGAAGAATATGGTATGTTAAGAAGCCTGTGGAGGAAGTAGGTAAAGCTAAGGATTCACTTTCTGAACAAATATTCTAAGCACTAAGCTGAGCGCTAGACAGTAAGCTGCTTGTGGAAGATGTTGATTCCTGTATTTCCATGTGTACACCAGATTTTTACACAAAGATGGCCTCATATAAAATGCACATATACTATAAAAAGTTCTACCCTCCCTAGGGAGAAATCATATTTATAGCTTGGTCAGTGTCCTGGTTCCAGCGTTGACCAGAAAGGGCTGATGGCACTCTCTTCCTTCTCATCATGTCTTAACACATGATGAAACAATATTATCTTATTCTTTAAATATATCATTTTAATATTGGTAGTATAAAAATTAAGGGAAACCAAAACAGTAAATGAAAAATGTACCACCTCATCATTTTCACCTGCAGATACTAAAAAACCCTAGAGAAATACATTGAAAATCTTACCAGGTTTAAAATTAATATATCTATTTCATCTCACATTCATGCAACAGAGCTACTTTGCACAGGCATATAAACATGAACATTCATCTGTGAAAGTTTAGACATATTGTGCATGTGTGTGCACTTGTACACATCTTCACTTTTTTATATTTGTAAGCAGGCATTTGTTTACAACACCACTTTGAAAATGAAGAGATACATGATAATTTTTCCATTAATTTCAACAGTATCAAGTTAAAGTGCCTAAGGAAGATTCATATCTAAATTACACAGAGAAGTTTCACTTAGTAATAGACTATTCCAAGATAACAAAAATGAAATTGAGTTCAACGTGTGAACAGAGGTCCAGACTGCTCTTCACTTCTTTGGTGACTATCAGGAAAAAGGAAGCTGCAAAAAAAGAAAAGTCAGTGACTGCTATTAGTCAACACTGATTGACAGGGACCTGCTGACCTAACCAGATGAAGTAGACACCAACAAAATCTTTATATTTTTGCAATAGGAAATAGTTTATCTTTAGAGGTCTGTCAAGAATATAAAAATATGAAGAAAAAGGATTTGGTATTTGACTGGAGCAAGGTAATTGTCAGTAAAGTAGCCCAGGTCAAAATAGTTGTTAAAAGGCAGTTATCATGGCTAAAAGAGTGGAGGGAAGCACTACTACTAAGAAATGACAGAAAGATGGTGGAATAGCAGTTGAACAGATGATGAAAGGCAACAATCAGTACTAAGGAAAAAGGAAAGAAATAGCTACTCTGTACAGCCAAATGATGACATGGGTACATTATCATGAGATCAAATAGCAGAAGGAGAATGACAGCTGGCAAAAATCATTATTAAGATATGTCCCAAAAGTGAACAGACTTCTGAAAACTACCTAATAGGACAGAAAAGGAAAAGTTTACTTATGAATAGATAGAGTGTCTTGTCTTTCATTTTGAGTTCAACCACTGAGGACTGTAATTTATTCTGTGCTTAAAGTAGGAGGGCTTACTTTGACAACATGTATAACCCAGGAACCCATCTACCACCAAAAAGAGTTAACTGACAGGCTGTGTATAAGCCACTTCTCTTTTCAAGTCTACAGATATCTAGCAGAAAAATACAATATTTCTTATTCCTTGTGACCAGGATGGGGCAGCTGAGTAAGGGAGGAGAAGCACTTGTGGAAAGAGTGACACTATATCTTACAGGTGTTTGAGAGAGTTAACTGAATAAAGGGAGCCCAAGGTTTGAACCACTGCTCCTAAGAAATTACACTTTTGATTTAGCAGTAATTGGCTCAAGAACAGAATGTGTAACAAGGAAGGTGACTTTAAAGTTGTTAAAGGAATACAGCAAGAATACAGAGAAGTACTAAATGTAGAGGAGGATCATTGCACACATTCCTGAGGAGAAAATATTCTGAAAATATAGAAGTCATGGGAGAATCCCTCTGATTTGTCATCAGTTGTGAGCTAATACTGTTATTATCTGTTTCAGGAATAGTGAACAAATTTCTTGTACTGCTAGTACAAGAAGTACTAGTAGTAAAAGTTATAGGGAAGACATTCTGGCAAAATTTACCTTACTTTATAATGCTGATTTGCTGTGTGAATGCACTCATGGAAGTGTGGATCATCTGTTTACACTTTTACAAATATTTACTTGCCTGCGTCTGGTAGCTAGCTTCCAATTATTCATAACCTCATTACTGTCTAACAAAGTCTTACCTAGACGTGCAGACACACTTCAGTGATAACTGGTTATACACAACAGAGTTTTGAGGCCAGCTACTTTGGCTTATCTTCATGTCAAATGTTGGGGCCTGCCTTCTTTCCAGCCAAGGAAATGAACCGTTTTTCCTCTGGCTGTATCCTATTTGGGTAAAGATATTATGTTTAAACCATAAAGAAAGCAATGGAAGATGAAGGGAACTAATTTCAGTTTAAAAGTTCTTTTCTGTGGCATTGCAGATACTGCATGTACTTTACTGCAGACCTAGCTTTTCAGTTGCTCTAGCCCAAGCTTTTTATGTCACTAATCTCTGTGCTAACATATGATGCTTATGCATAAGCCCTGAAGGAAAGTGCAATGCTATATGAAGCCCAAACAGGCCCCCAGCACCAAAGGTAAATAAGAGTTGTGATAAGTCTAGATCACATATCCTTTTCTTATATGCATTAACTATATTCCCAAAAGAGAGAAAATACCTTTACCCATTTTCCTGGGATTTTCAAGCATTCAGAGTTCCAGCTCTGAGCAGTTGTTATAAACATGCAGCTAGAAGTCCAAAAGCCCTAGGTAAACAGCCCTCACACAAAGCATCTGTAAATAACGTGCCTAGTAAGTCTGCTCTTGCCAGAATACATCAGGCTGACTGTCACATGTGCCTGAACCTCTCAGACTTGTGTATATACTGCAGCATCCAAAATATTTGTTTACAAAATCATAGAAAAAAATGTGACAGACATTCTGATATGTCAAAATAACCAATGTTTTGACATGTCAAATATCAATGTCACTTTTAAACGACCAGTTTTTTAAATGGTATAAATTAGTGAGCATCCATTTAAACTGATATATGCTGGTTACGCCTCGATTCTTCTCACTTAACTATAGTTGTATGAAAACTGGTCATCTAGTCTGGGTTAGCTGCTCTATATAAAGCATCTGTGGTTAGGCAGCTTCAACAGGCATTCTACATTTTCTGGCACGTCTTCTGGTAGAACGAATTTTTCTCTGTCTCTCTACCAATTTTTGGGAGGCCTGGAGAAATAAGTTTAGACTAAATACCTATTTTTAATAGGATAATCTAATCAAGGATCAGATTGTATGTTGGATAGAGTATAGATGCTAGATGCTATGTAGCATGCAAATCTATTCAATCTCACCCATTTACTTATTAGTCAAAAAACACAGTAGTCAAAACCAGCTATTTTTTATTAGTGAAGGGACTTAAAAATGCCTTTACTTGCTTAGAACACTGTTGCCGTGACTTCTGTGCCTTAAATCTCTTCTCATCTGACCTTTACAACCACCTTTGCCATTCTCATAGCTGTAGCAGTAAATACATTTTGACTGCTGGAAAGAGTGAGTGTCTCACACCACAATATATCTACATTTTCAGAAATAAGTGAGCAGCTTAGAGTATTTATTGAGATAACAACTTGTTTAGAAACAAAAATAATTGTTAGTATTTTAAACATTTTTTCTCCAAAATATCTTTTAAAGGTACTGAAGTTCGTCTTTGCTCAACAGCTGTTTCCCATACTTCATTTTGCTGTTTCAGAAATTTGCATTTCCTTGCTTGCAAATTCTATTCTTGTTTCAGGAATTTGTAGCCCCTGGGTGCTCATTTTTGGTGGTGGTGGTTTTGGGGGTAGGGGTGGGGAGGTGGGTGTGCTTGCTTGTTTGGTTGGTTTTTGTTCCCCCCCCAATTTGAACAGATTGGTGCGATGCAGAGAAAAAAATTAAAACTGAACTTTAATCTTCATGTGTAGTGTAAGTGTAGGTGTATGGTTTAGTAACTTCTAGTTGATGCCCCACTTTTCATTAGGAACAGCAATCTCAAAATAAATACAATTCATGATTTCTCTACTTTAAGGTATTGTGTGACAGATCTAGGTATACCAAGGGGAAAAAAAGTATCTTTCAATACACAGACAACATGGATTCTATTTAATTTTGTTTACTTCAATTATTTCCCAGTGAGCATGGTATCAATCACTTCATTTAAAGGCTGTGAAATGTCCCAGATGGGTTTTTGCTGGGGGGAATAAAGGGGGAGAAATCAGCAGTATTCACCAGATCAAACAGTTAGTTTTACTGTCTTGTCAGTACCAATAGCAGTGAAGATCAATGGATGACGTGAGCCACTGAATCAAAAGACCAAGGACTAGCATGTGGTATAAAAAAGACTGTAAACCCACAGTAAACTGTTTTAGAAGGAAGCAGTATCCAGTGAATTACAAAAAAAAAAGGCAACTGTTTCATACCTTTCATTCCCTATAACTGGCTTATGGGTGTTTATATAATCACTCTGAATTGTTCTGACTGCTGAGACAGTCTGAAAATATATTATTTCTCATTTGGGATGTCAGTTATAAGTAAATGTATACACACACACAGATACATATATGCAAGTATTTTCTTTCAACTACAGCATAGCATGAATAGTATGCAACAACAACGAGCATGACCAGACTGCTGAACCTCTATCTGTCATAGAATTTGTGAAAGTTGAACTGGTCATAAGGACATTCATCTTGGGCAGACTTTTTTTCAAATCCCATAAACCCCTAGAACCTACTTTTGTAAGTGCTAGTTGCATACCATTTAACTATAGATATCTATTGGAGCAACATGAGCCTGTAGATACATCGAGGGGAAGATGTGGCTCTTCAGGGTGCCTTCCAGCCCTGCTCCCTGCAGTGACATCTGACATATCACAGAATCTTAGACTCAGAGAATGACTGAGGTTGGAAAGTACATCTGGAGGTCATCTAATCCATACTACTGCTCAGGGACAACTATAGCAGGCTGCTCGGGATGGTGTCCAGTCAGGTTTTTGATATCTCCAAGGACGGAGACTCCACAGACTCCTTGGGCAACCTGTTCCAGTGTTCAAACACTGATTTGTGCCCATTACCTGTTGTCCTGAATCACTGTGTAGCACTGAGAAGACTGTGTCCCTGTCTTCTTTACTCCTAAAAGGTTTTTATACACATTGAAAAGATCCCCTAGAGTCTTCTTTCCTTCAGGCTAAACAATCCCAGCTCTCTCAGCATCTATTTGTGTAAGAGATGCTCCAGTCTCTTCATTTTTGTGGCCCTTAGTTGGACTCTCTTCCAGTACGTCCATGTCTCTCTTGTAGTGCAGAATCCAGAACTGGTCCCATCACTCCGGAATTTTTTCAGTAGTGCTGAGAAGAGATGAAGGATTACCTTCCTCAAACTGCTGGTGATGCTATTCCTAATGCAGTCCAGCACTGAACCATTCTCTAATGGACACTAGGATTTTGCAGTCAGCACGCCATCAGAGCATGTGCCTCTGATGATGCCAGGGAACGGGAAGTGTTCCAGAGTTCCCCAACCGAGACATGCAGTGCCTCACTTTCCAAATGTCTCAACTTTCTCTAAGGAGAGAATGTCTGTCCTAAACTTAGGCTAATTGAATTGCAGCTAAACTATGCCTTGAAATAGATTGTGTCAATAATTCTCTGATCCATTTCAGATAGTTCATGTTAGAAAAATTAAAATCACACATCTAAAATTTTTCTAATAAATTAATTTCTATTATTTCTGAAGGAATAATGCTGTTGTAATAAAGCTGCATCCAGTGTATTCCTTTCAATGCTTTTGTATACTTTTTAGAAACACGCTTTGAAGCAATTAAGTGTGAATATTTATGATTTATGCCACCTGCATAATTTCAAATTCTGAGTTGAATATGCATGGCAATTTTTAAGGGAAAAGAAAGCAAGTAAAAAGAAGGTAGTACAGTAACACCTGACTTAAATTTCACTACTTTGTAAAGAACAGCTCAATTTACATAATGATTCTTAGTGATGAGAGAGAATTTGCTTAAAATGTTTAGATCACATCAAAATTACATTATTTGGATTGGGTTTGGTTTGCTTGGTACAGAGATAGACAAAACAGAAATGTCCACTCATGCAGGATTCAAAGGCAGAAAAGCTATGTTTATATTAGCTAGACCTCACACCTAAAGGTATCAGGTTACAAAGCATTTTAGTCCAAAGGTTTACACTGCTTGTATTTCAAAGTTATGATCTTAAATACTATGCCTGAGTCAGAATGATGAGATTTAGAGGTAGAATTCACCTACCTGTAACCAAAAGTTCAAATTGTACTCCTGCAGTGCAAGGAAAGTAAGGCATAACTGCTTCTCAAGCTGACATGTTGACAGATACAGCAACAGAAATTTTCATATTTCCATTAGGTCTTAAATTACACTTTCAGTAATGAAAGCAATGTGTCAGCGCTTTTAAATGTTCACAAAGATACGCACCATTAATGCTTTCCCTAACACAATTTCTTCAAAAACTTTTCAAATCTTACACACACACCCTCGCAGGAATACAAGAGTCTTGCCTTCAAAACAATTTGAGCAGTGTTAGCTAATAAACAACCCCAAAATAAGTCTAAGTAGTAAGCCTTTTTTTGAGGTTATGACAGTGATGTTTTCTTCTCTGCTGAAGGTGGCAAAACCATTCCTGCATTTTTGGGGAATTAAATTTTCCTTTGAAAAACTGTGAAATCATACATACAGCTACCCCAAGTTTCTGAGATAATTACACACAAAGTAACTATTGATGTTGTTTCACATGGATTTCTGTCCCTCATTATAGAATGAGCTGTACTTCCTAATGTTAGGCTAAAATAAGCTTCTGAGACCAACTCTCTGTAATGAAATGAAATGAAACACAAGTAAACTTTTAATAGGGTTTACTTCTGCTTCTATAACAACATGGCATGCAAGAATCATGGAAATGACAATAAAATAAGGAAAAGAGAAAAATCTCCACAATGTTTTAAAAATCTTCTTCTGAACTCAACAGGAAACTAAAGACAAAGGAAAAAAAATCAGTGTTCATAAGTTCATGAATCCTTCAATTTAAATAAGATTATAGTTTATAAATATTCCATATCAATTCTTTTATTTAAGCATAGCTGGATATTTGCTCAAGTATCAGCTATGTATAAAATAAAGCAAGAAATGTGATGGAAACAAAGCTATTACAGACACTGGACAGCAAAGTCCTTTCAACTAAAGATCCAGTTATGCAAAAAGAAACTATACTTCAAATAACTGGTCCCAGTTAAAAATCTGAGGCCTGGTTCTTCTTTGCCTTCTATTTCAGGAAAGCATATATGTTGCACAAAACAGGTGCAAATATTTGATTGAGGATGCTGTGCATTTTATATGTGCTTAGACAAGTACAATGGATTTTAGCTGTTGGTTAACGGTGATGAGGGCTGGTAATGCCACCTGAAATCTACAAAGGTACATATTTCCATGCTAGTAGATTTTGACAAAATGTATGGGATACAACAACTCTATTATTTTGCCTACATAACAATTTTTAACAATTACTTCAAAATCCAGTTAGGGCCTTGACATTGTCTCTATAAGAAAAAAGTATTTATGTGGTTTAAAAATTAAGTTCTGCCCTCTTAGTCTTAGTAGGCCAAGTCTCAAAACCAGAGTACAGTTAGGTTGTGAGGACACAAAAAGTAGGTGGGACTAACTGTATAGGAAAACATTGCTAGTTAAGCATAGTAATTTTAAAATCTGTTCTGGATGAGTTCTGTCTAAATCTACTTTTATTTCTCATGACAAGAAGTTTCTACCATATTTTCAAAACGACACTTCAAAATGTAAAATTTTTTGAGTTCCAAAATATTACTTTCATAGACAGATCAGTAAGTTTTTTGAAGATGAAAAACAGCTTGTGGGTCATTCTTATGACATTGGCATATAAATCTTATGAATAGCGAAAGGGGAAAAAAAAAATCTCTCTTTAGTCATAAACTGCACAGAAGGCCTGTCAGCAGTAAATCAAGTTGATATTTCTACATTGCAAGATATGTCTCAAAATGCAACATAAAATTAAATGAATGTGTATTACAGAGAAAAATAGGAAGGATTAACTTTAGATAAATATAGTCAAAAAGTCCTCAAAATGAATTGCTTGAAGTGCCTGGGAAGCTGACAGTATAATAGTCATGGAGGCTTTTTTGTGTCTTGTCAGAGATGCCAGGCTTGGCTTAGGATGTCAGCTAGGTGCAAAGCTGTTGCTAGTAACAGCAAATAATCTGTTTGATGGAAAAGCTTAACGCAAAGTAAACTGTCTTGTGAGGACAAAAACTTTGTATTCTTTCAAAAACTTAGTACTCTTAAAAGTAAGTGTAAGATCTATATGGCTTAGCCACTTCAACTTAATTAAGAAACAGAAAGGTGTAAGTATATATTAAGTATTTTAGAGTAATCCCTTTCTTTTTAAAACTTCCCCAAAATAGAGTGAAGATTTATTCCTTATTACTGAAAGAAAGAATAAATCTGAAGGTGAAATATTTCTGCTACCAAATTTAGTAACTTTATATAGAGTCTGTATAACAAAGCAGAGAGCACATGAAGAACTGAAAGAACCAGAAATTGAAACTTATGGAGTGTGAGTAAAAATAATTAAAAATAAAGAGACCGTAAAGAGAGCTGTGCTCTAAAGATTTCTACAATTGCAAAGATTTTCTATAGTGTCTGTGGTAATTAGTATATGTTCCAAAATTTGTACAGTACATACAGTGGCTCCTCTCCTTCATCACCTGCAGTGTTTCATGAAAATGTCGTTCCGTGCAATACCAGTTTGTTAGTGTAGGTAGTTATGCAAGACCTGAAAGCAAACACAGCAGGTATGCTAAGTATTAGACATTGGGTTTGTGTTGATTAAGGGTTCAGTTTAACATGGCCTTTAAAATCATCTTTGCTTGTGAAAATAAAAATAGTAATTGCAAGAGAGCTGTGAGAAATGAAGCAATGGATTCAACAGACTACCACTTCATGCACCTGGGAAAAAAAAAAAAAAAAAAAAAAAAAAAAAAAAGCACTGTAACTGAAGACCTGAAATCTTTTTGAACAAGGAATATTTTTTTAAAATCTTATTAGTTTTGAATGAACCTAGTTTACAAGTGGGCTTGTGTTAGCACTAAATTTGTTTAATATTTTTGAAAGGGATTCTTAAGACACTACTGTAAATCTGTCTTTTCCCCTCTTTGACCCACATTTGAATTTTCTTATCCAATTTCCAGCTATACAGGTACAATCCCTGCTACAACAGCTTGTCCTTAAGATCAGAGAGTGCTTTTTGGTACTGTTTTATTTATTAGCATAGGTTAAGCCTTTTGGTTTTACTTTCAGTAACTATCTGTAACATATCACACATGAGGAGAGGGTAGGAGAACTCAAGAGTCTTAAAACAAGCCTAAAGGGAGAACTGTCTGTTATCTACAATCGGCTAATGGAAGGGTGTAGAGAAGACAGAACCAGACTCTTCTCACAATGGTGGGATGAAACACAACAGTTGGAATATGGGAAATTCTGACCCAATGTGAGAATCAGCATAACACTGGAACCAGTTTTCCCGAGAGGCCGTGAAATCTCCGTTCTTGCAGATATTCAAAACTTGACTGGATGTAGCTCTGAGCATGCTCTAACTGTCCTCACTTTAAGCTGGAGGTGGGATTGGATGACCTCTGGAGTCTCCTCCAACCTACATGGGTCTGCATTCTGTGGATTTAATGTACATACATCAGCAGGGTTGGAGATATTATCCTCCATACATTCTATATGGATATGGAAATATTTTCACTGGTTTCACTTGGAAGTAGAACTTAATTAATTTTAAATTATATCCTCTTCAGGAAAGGTTTGAATCTTTATCAAATTATGCTCATTTCTTAAGTCTTGCATAAGCTTTTTCTAACAGATGGAGTAAGAGGAACAGCAGTATGATAGAAATTTCCTGAAAAGAAATGAAACAAAAACATGACTGGAAGAAAAGTAAGCAGCAAGACTAGGGGGAAGCAAATTTTCTTTGCATACAATTTTGTATACAATTTCTCATCTCGTTCCTGGCATTAGGAATAAGCTTTTAAAAGTTGCACTTAAGATACTCAGAACAGGGATTCCAGAAGGAACAAATGGGACAATAAGCTATCTACTACAGACTACTTGATGGACCTCCTCCAAGGATAACTTAAGATTAATAATTTTTTTAGGGCAAATACAAGTTGTCATTAAATGCAATTTATTAAAAAAAAATATTGAGAAGAGTAGCAAAAATTTATCTGCTTTGTAATGGATAGTATTTATACCTGTAAAAAAATTGCTTTACTTCGTTATTGCCAGCATATGTTTTGCAGCTACTATGTGAGTTCACAAGAAGGAACGATGTTTGTGTGTGTGTGAGGGAGAGAGAGCAAGAGGTAATGAGTGCATACACATAAATGCTTTCTTTGAGTGAAAGTTAATAAATGAATGTCACTTAAATTGAGCAGCTTATTGATATGAAAAAAAAAAAATACAGTAGAGATGATGAACCTTAAGCAAATCTAGCTGAGAAGACATGGTACCGAGCTACTTGGGAAATGAAGGGCTGTCATTTTCTCATCATCCTTTAGTCTTCAAAGAAAGTAGAAATAAGAAAGACAAAGCTTAAGGCAATAATAGCAAACTGGAAGGCGACTTACAAGGAAAGGAGGAGGGAAAAAAAGAAAAAAAAGAAAAAAAGAAAAAGAGAAGGGGATCAAGGACATGTCTAATACTCAGAAAACAAACAAAATCCAAATATCATGCACCAGAAAATGATAGTGGTTGTGGAGAGAAAGGGAAGTGAACTCTTATTTGTCCATTTCATTTTCTCACCAATGTCAAGATGAGCAGCATAAACCTGTTTTGAGGGTTTCCAAGCTATCTCTCAGAGGGATTTAGGAGCTCCTGGAATTTCTTCATCTAGCCCTTCCAAACCAAAGGATTCCTGAAGAATCTTGTTGTCCTCACACCACTTGGTTCACTCCTCCACCTTGGCTTCCATATGATTCTATCAACAAAGACCATCAGGACTGACAGTTGACCCCTTGCCACCTCTCTTGAGTATTGTTCCACTTCCAGAAGGGTCTAAACAAGGTCTTCTCCTTCTGTCCCTTTATAAGCCTTTTTAGTTTTATGATCAGTGGCAGACAACCCAACCTGTCTCTGCAGAGCTCCTCAGGTCAACCCTTTCTTCTGACCAAGATGTCTTCTTCAGATGTCTCTGTGAAAGAAACATATATTAGACAAAACACATTAGTCCCTGTTAATGTATTTTCTTGTTATTCCAAGCCACTTTGTATGAGCAGGGATGCAGCATCTTAAGTGCACCTGGGAAAGAGGTGAATACCTGAAGGGTAAGTGGAGAGAGCTCTACGTCAGGTTGACATACTACTGCCATGATATTGCCTGTGAATAATTCAGCCAGGTCTGCTGTTTGTGAATTACCCACACTGGTGTGCTCACATATGGATTGTTGCTGTAGAAGTATATCTACGTGGGATACATCCTGAAGTCTGTAACTACTGTGTCCCAGTGAAACTGCTGTGTCCCGTGGAAACCCTGAGATAAATAATAGAAAACTCTTCCTCCATGCACACCTCTTCTGATTCATGTTTCCTTGCTTCCTTCCCTGAAGCTCTTTTTCCTACCTAATTACCTAGATCAACACCCAGCTTCTTCCAGAATGTCAGATGGAGCACACATTCTTCTTCATCAGCCAGCTGAACCATGTCTAGATTGAGCCTATGGGACAATGACAGGGACCCTTCCCAACAGAGTATTAGATATGTCTAGCTTTATTGGGAAGGTGGGAAGTTTAACTGTATGGATACAAGATGCAAGTTATATTATACTGCTTTTCCTTCAGGCTAGATTCCTGAACTGTTTAACTTAGTTATGTGGATTATAGGGATAGTCAAGATGTATAGAGGGAAAGTGTTACTAAAGGACTTCAGCAGAACTGTGCTGAGTCCAAGATTGTCTCCCCACTGCCCCACAGCCTCTACTCAGATATCACAGATATCGATACACAGACTTACTACATCTACCTTCAACACTCCCTTAGAGTGCCTCAGGCATGTTTGGATTTTGGACTTACATAGAGCTATATTAAAATTAGCAGCTTCTCACCTATCTTATACCTAAGCTTGGTTAGCTTTCTAAAATGAGTGCATGATCTTCTGCTAAATATTTCAAAAAACTTCAGTCTGTTGGACACATTCTGCCCATACTTACTACACACTGAAATGAGAAAGTTCCTCATCGAATGTGCAGCATCTATTCTATTCTAATCACAGTTCCTGAATAAGATAGTTATTAGACTTTATAACAGGATTATACTACAGCTCCTTTTGATGAGCATTCTTGATGAACAATTCAACATTTAAAGCCTCTCAAGTTTGTAAGACTGTATTTATACTAGAAAATACAGCAGTGACAAAGCATGTTCCTGAGCACTGGAGTTTGTTCATTTATGCTGTAAACCAGCAAGAATGGTCTCCAGCATGCTTTGGCCTAGGTCAACTAGTACTCTCCCAAATATTTCACAGGTATAAGCTAGTGATCCTTTCCAGCTGTTAGAGTTAATATGGTCACATTGTTTTGGAATCCAGAAGAGATTTGTAGTGCAGATGTGGGCTGATCTGTGATAACTGCCCTCAATGCCAGGATGTTTAATTTGCTGATATTAACATAACTCAGTAGAGTGAAGTGGCAGATGCATTATTTAGATTCTTGGAATGAGGCTTCTAAAAACCAGATTAAGTACCTTATATTTTATATATCCCAGGTTGAGCTAATTTTTTTTTTATTATTTTTTTTTTTTTTATTCAGAGAGCTGAAACATGAAAGAACTACTAGATCTGTAATATAGAACTAATTAATATCTTACATGAAAACATCCAGGATTAAGTTGATAGAATGAAGAGATAGCAAACATAATTGCTTCGTGTAAATTAATTCACAGATTTATTTTCTCCACTCATAAATGTGTGTGCCTAATTTTCCCTTTTAATTTGTCTGGCTAGAATTTCAAGTCTACTAAGGTTTCTGCCACACCTTTTTTCATTACATGAAAGGGTAGTTTAGTAATCCCATGAATGTAGTATAGTACATGTAATCAGGTTTCACTCTATCTGCTTTTTGATTAAACAGATTTAAATTTCTTGCTGAAGGTATTTCTTCTAGACCTTAAATCACTTTTACATGTTCTTGTACACCCTCTCAAATTTTTTCTGACATCCTATTTCTAAAGTGAACTGCAGAAATATATGCAAAATCTAATACAGCTTCATATGCAGTGAGACTAAAAATCACTTCTATATTCCTGTTCAGTACTCCTGATTTATATCCAGTGATTCAATAGCTCATATTTTGCTGCAACATCACAGCTAACAGGCTTGTAAATCCTTTTTCAGAAATACTACTTTTTAGGATCTAATATCCATTTTATAAAGATGGCCTCAATGTCCTTATTTCTTATTTTCAGCTGCTCTTGAGGTTACATTAAAAACACTTTGCTTAAATAGACTTACCAACCAGACCAAATTGTTCCATGTGAGTTTTTTCATTATCATTTAGCATCCTGCAATCAGTTGTGTTATCTACATTTTTTCAGCAAGTATTATCCTTATTTACACATCACTGTTGAATGTTACCAGGCCTAGCAGCAGACCAATGGACTTTTTCCAGCATTGCCTTTTTCAGTGATAATTCCCTATTGTCAGCTTGAGAGCTATTTCTTAATCAACTTCTTGTGTAATTACTGATGTTCTCTATTTCTATTCGTTAATTATTGTGTGCTACTAAATCAGTTGTCTCTTTTTTTAATTGAATACATAAGTAGTTATGTTATCAATCAGGCTTTCAAGAATTAAATGAGATTTGGGTGACAAGAACCATTCTCTCTAAGATCTGTAAATCTGTTGACAAGACTTTAACTGTATCAAGTAATTTTATTTTCTATTAAAAGGATCTCAATCAGATTTCTTTTTTTTTTGTCAAATTTTAGTATGAGGGTAAATAGTAATATCTTTTGCTTGCTTTTTTTTTTTTTTTTTTTTTTTTTTTTTTTAAAATTTAAACATTTTCCCCGGTTTTTTTTTTTTTTTTTTTTTTTTTTTTTTTCCCCCCCCACAATGATAACACTTCTCCAGGCTTATGGCATTTCTTTCATTTTCCAAGACAGACTCAAAAAATTGTTTAATTTTCAAGAGCTACTCAGATAATTTCTTCAGAATTAGCAGGTAGAAGTTCAGAGTTGTTTCTGATTCTTTACAATGTTTATGTCTATCAGCTGTTGCTTAAATCCTTCCTATTTACAAATAGTCTGGCTAGTACTGTGTAAACTCTAAGTGAAATAACTATCTAACATTACCTCTTTCCAATTACAAAATCTGAGGTGAAAAATTCGGAGAAATATAAAATACTTAATTTATTTGTTTGCTTACTCTATCTCCATTCACTGCACTTAATAAGTATTTCCTTATTCAAATTTTTTAATTCCTTATACTCTTTTAAAAATTCCTTTATTATCCCAAGAAACAGCAGCTATGGATCTTTTTTTCTGATATCTTTAGTTTTCTTTAACAAATTTCTGTCTATAATCTTGTTTTTACTGTTACCTATGTCCATCTTTTCAGAAGATACTTATATTTTTCCAATTTTGAATTACTCTAGAATGTAGTTCTAAAGTTATTTACAAATCATTTCATTGCTAAGCCAGTCTAGTGTCTGAACTGTTGATTTAAGGGGTTCTTAAGGGGGTTTACACTTTAGAAAATATTATTCTTAAAGAAATTTGATTCAGACATTTTTTGTTTGTTTGCATTTCTGTCTATTCTTTTCATTTGAGCAAATTTTACTTGTGTTCTTTCACAGTACAGGTAAAATAATTTAGGCATACCTTGATACAAAAAGGTCTTTAGTTTCTATTTGACATTCATTTCCTGACTTCAAAATTTATATCCTCAAAACCCTCCTCCAGCTGCTGTTTGATCTTCAACCCAATTCAAGTATCAGTGTTTCTTCCCAGCAAGACCACCAGGCACATAAGTTTCTTCTTTGTGGCACGTTACCTAGACCATGCTTAAAAGGATTGTCAAACTAGGAATGGTCCCTACATATTTTGTCTGTAAGGCATACCCAAAAGGAATTTTTAATCTGTCATAGTGAGGTCCAGACTACAATCCTGTGCTCTTTGGTGGCAAGTGTTTTCTGTTAGGGGACTGTCATTGACAAGGTTTTGAAACTGTAATACTGCTTTACTGTTGACTCTAAAAAAAAATAAAATAAAGGCCTCTGGGATGTATCCCTAAAGCATTACTTTCCTTCTTCTTTTTGTGCATTACAGACACATGGTTAAAAGTAATTTATTCTACTTGTTTAAAGGAAGTATTCTGCAGAAGACCTCTTCCTCTTCCACCTTCTGACCTCTGTTCTCTCAAGCATTGAGCCATATGCATTCAAGCTTCTGTGGTTTCAAGTTAGTAATCATGCTAAGGCAGGCAGCAGTGTATTTAATGTAGTTTATTTGAGTTTGAAATTAAAAGCAGCTTTAAAGAAAAGCATTTTCCACTTTGAGTAAATCATACCAATAGGTATGCTATTCCTTTGATACCGTTTATGACCTCACTGCTGTTACAGAGCAAGTAGATGGCAGCTGAAAACCAAATATTTTTGTTCTTTACAGATTCAGCTGAGAATGGCTCTCACATAACTGTATCCTCAACACACAGAAAAGATTTATTTTCTATAAATGGTTTGTCTAGAATCCAAAATTAAATATACCATGTTACAGTTTTCAATAGATTATAAGGGGAAATAATTTTCAAAAGCTGACATTGCAGTTTGGCAATAGTGAAAAACCAATAGTTCACTTGTTTAGTGTATGTTAGACTACTGTTTGTGATAAGGGGTAAAAATCATGACTCCCTGTCAGATAATGATTTGATATCTGCATTGATACCGTTAATGATTATAGCTTATAGCTTAGTGTCAGAAGGAAAGTCAGATCATTCTGAGAGATGACAACTTTTAACAATTGTCTGTAAGATACCATATTACCAGCAAGACAGATTGTGAAGATGAGAAAGGAAGCAAAGAGATATACATATCTTGTTTTTTTCTAAAAGTGAACCATAGTCATATACCGCCACTGATTCCCGAAAGAATAATGGGTAGAGTATTCTTGAAGCCTTACTCATTATTTCTTAAGCTGTCAACAAGTAAATCAAATTCATAAATCTTTTACATGAATAGAGAGTAAAATAATTTAAAAAATGTTTAGAATTTCAGGTCTTGATCCTGAAAACACTAATATATGTGGCTATCTATGTATGGAAGCATTTTCATTTCAGTAGAAGTGTGTACATGTAAGTGACTGCAAAACCAGCTCTCAGCTGTTAGAACTGGAAATACCTCTGGCTCCATGTGATCCATCCACAGGTAGGATGCAGTCTTATGGAAGAATAAACAGGTTATTTTTTTATAAAACAATCAAATTATATGAGAACCTAAGCCCCATTTTAAAATCTGAAATACCTCTGGCTCCATGTGATCCATCCACTGGTAGGATGCAGTCTTATGGAGGAATAAACTGGTTACTTTTTACAAAACAACCAAATGAAATGGGAACCTAAGCCCCATTTTAAAATCTGAATGATAAGTGTAAAATAACAGGAGATATATTCCATCTCACTAAACAGCACCTGAAAATTTTTTCCAAGTTACATAATACGTGGGAACTTAAAATTACAAGATTAAGATTCCACTGAACAATCTAATGTAATAAAAAATCAATATCCAAGATTTAAAAGCATAAAAGTAAACAGAAGGGAAAAAGTTTATAAGAATAGGTCACACAAAAGCTGAAAATCTAAAATTAAATATTTAATTAGAACTCTGATTTTGCTTTCAAGGTAGGTGGCATTGCACAGGCTATATTACAATCTTTTATAGTACTTATTTTTTTGCCAAACAGAATACTGTTTATTTTTACCAGGCCACTTTAATATTAATACATGTGTAATAGGACCAGAACTGAAAATCTGCTAAAGATGGTAAATTTTACATTATTGGGAAAATTACAATTTCTTTTTATTGTAAAAACATTTATTTTTAACAATTTACCTACATTAATCAAAAAAGTACAGCATATTTAATAATTTTACAAATTTTTCATAAAAAATATATCTCTGTACAAAAAGTTCTTTTGCACCTACTTCATGTCACAGCAGCATGTAGTGAAATGGCAGAATGAAATACTGGGAATGAAAATTAGATTGACTTGATCATAATGCCGGCGTTTTCCCCACACACCCCCACCCTCACCCTCCCAACTTTTTTTTTTTTTTTTTTTTAATAACAATTGTTCTTTGTTTACAAAATATTTTACACAAGAAAAAAAATTATTGCAGCTAGCCTGGAGAAAGGCAAGATGTGTGATACAAGCAGCAGTTTTTAACAGCTTTGAAGCACATAACCTGTTTTTTTCAAAAAAAAAAAAANNNNAAAAATAGCATGTATTATTAGCCCATCATAATGATCTGGTCAACACTGGGGGAAAAGTCTTCTGCATATATCTCAGAAAGCAGATTTCCTGGCTGCCATTACCTGGCCACTGCACAACATTTTGAGTCTTATTCTGATGAAGCACCATATATAAGTGCATGCATACACAGCCCTCTGTAAAATAACTTCAGGAGAAAGAGATCCAACCTGAACAGAAGACTCAAACATAGTGGAGAAGGAGAACCATTTGAAGGATGTGGTAGAACTGATAAAACTATGAGAGATTTCCTTTACTCAGATTCCAGTTTGCAGCTCCTGTTTTATCAATACTCCAAACAAACATCTTAGGATAATTTGTCAGTGTGCCCCAATTTTGAGTGTCCCTGGTCAAAGAACACTCGAGATAAACATTCCTTACGTAACCTCCCAAAAATGAATCACTGGATAAAGGATTCACAGGATCTGGGCTCTCTAACACAAAAGACCAAATAATTTAACTATTCTCTTTTCTGGGACCTTTCCTCCAACATGTTCCTCAGTGGTCATAGTGAGGGACGTCACTGAAGAATACACTGTAAGGGCAGGAGTAGAAAACATCAATAGTAGCTACTTATCTAGAATTTTGCACTTGTTTTCAATACTCCATTTTTTTTCCTGCCATTGCCACTACAGAAAGACTTCCAAAGCAGTAATGTCGATTTTGAACACCTGTCAAAAACTTTAATCACACAACAGCTTCCCTCCCTGGCCCACTGTTCGTACGGAAGCTCTTCATTTGCAGAGTGACTTCCTCTACACGGGGGAGGATCAGGACAACAACTGTGATCTGATGACTTTGTTCTTTCTCAGGAAATGTGAAGGACTCTAAGATGTGACAGATAAATGAAACTTACTGCAAAAAACCTCAGAAACAAACAAAAAAGAAAGCCAAAAAATACTAACAAAATGAACAAGGAACTGACTGGAAAGGATTATTTATTAAATTTTCTTCAGAGTTTCTTGCTCATATGAAGAATATAACAGCTGGAGGCCCTACAATACTGTATTATATTGCTGGTATTTTTCATCTAACAGATGTATAGTTGTTAAGCTGACCAAGGGTTACCTTTGAAATTTTCTTTGCGTTCTGCAACATTAGCGGAAAAAACTGTTACTAGGCTTACAATACCTTTTTGTTTTGTGTATAACACCCAGACCTACACACATATGGAGTTCAGAAACATTTTTTCTACAGTTTTTGATAGCAACTGGACATTAGAACAGTTTGAAATTCAGAAAACTGAAACACAACAATAACAATAAAAAAAAAAATCCTGAATTTTAAAGAAAAGCAAAACAACATTCCTGGTTTCTGAGCTCAATGTGTATCACTGAAATCAGATTTTGCTTCATTATTTCCCATAATTTCTTGTTTTTAAAATTTGATTGAATTAATCTGCCCAATGGCATCTTTTTGTTTGTTTTCATTCAATAAAACCTCTAATTCTAAGAAAATGTTAATGATTTACTGAACCATTCATATTTACAAATGTCGAACTTTCTCTGTCAAACTGTGTAAGTACAAAAGCAGTAAGCAATGTGTTTAAAAAATCTGAAAAGAAACAGAAAGCAAAGATATTTGAATATTTCTCTTTGTTCAAAGTAGAAACTGAATGACAGCTTGTTATAGACGATTTGCACTGGGTTTACATATGCTACTGTAATGTGTTTTAGTTCCATGTAACATCAGAAAATGATGTCATATTACAGGAAAAAATGGAAAAAAATGCAAAAGGGAAGACTGTATTATGAGCACAGGCTCACAGGCTTTATGAGCTATCTAAAATAAATTACTATTCACATTTGTACATGGCAAGCAGCAATAGCTACTAACCCCCCTGCTGTTAAATAGTATGATACTGACAATGGTGATTGATGACTGATTTCAGAAGAAAACAATACTGGCAATGAAAATTTCTTAGAAATGGGCTCTTGTTCTGACTGAAAGTCTCCAGTGACTTGTAATCATGTTTACAAAGAAATTTAGTCAAAAATTGACAAAAGAAATATTGTCCTCTGTCACACGAGATTTTAACTGGTGCTAAGCATGGGGCTCATAATTTAATATTCCAAGTAAATTTATTGTGGAATGTTTTGCTAGGCAAAGAGTGAGTGAATGTCTATATACAATGGACAGTGTGTAGAAACCCTGTATATTTTTACCAGTATCTTAGTCATCCATAACACTCTAGTGCAAAAAAATTGTGCATTAACATTTTGCAATATAACGGCTGATAGGGAAATTGGCAAACTGCCCTATGTATGAGATACACTGTACGTTTCTTTAATTTTAGCAAGATTTCAATGGTAAAGCATTTGCAGGTGTATGCAACCTCAAGGAAGGTTGTCTTCTCCTTCAAGAGAGCTTTACTTCTTCAGAATATTCCTGGGGATAATCTGTGGTGCTATCATTTGTCACAGTACTCAAAGGATTTATCCAAGTGCCCAGAAGAATGCATTGAAAGGCATCCAGCCACATACAAATATGAAAGTCTGAGGCATTAAATATGACAAATTGGCATGACTCGGCAGTCTTCCTTAAAGTGTGCCTTGATTCGAAGCAGATGCAGCCAGGCATTTTGATCCAACTTTAAGATGAAAAAATATTCTTTGTCTGATCCCCAGAAGACTGACACGATTTACCAGAAAATTTAGCTGCATGTAGGCTGACAGAAGATGTTAAAGATTACAGCAGCAAAGCCAAGAGAAGAAGGGAAACTGGTATATGGCACCAAAGGAATTACTGCTTGTCCATCAGAGGTATGGCTATGAATCAGTCATATTGGGCACTGAAGGCTATACCACTGTACAAACTGTGTTCAGAGTCGTATCAAACCTCACAGCCTTTGCCTCTGTGGGTTTTAAGTTTGTATCATACATGGGATTTTCAAATGAAGCCTGTCCATTACTGTTTTCATGTCCAGCATACCCATTGTACTGTACTTTTGGTCTTGTTCTGGGAAAAAAAAGACAGGAAATTATCATTAGTAACCCTTAAAAAGAAACATTCTATACTGTTGCAAGTTATATCTATGTTTCCATCCTATCTACACAAGTTGCACGACTCTGTCTAAAAGTGATAAAAGGAGACCCATAAAGGATGTTGCAGGGACTTAAAAAGAGAAATCTGTCTGTCTGGAAGTTATTTTTCACAGCATGAAGAGAAGAAAACAAATTCCTAATGTGCAGTCTGATGTTACAAAGCCCAGAGACAATGTGACATGCCCACATATGGGCATGCATTTCCCATTATAAAAATGTCAAAAGAACTTCATAGCTTGTTAGTGCCAAAATTGGCAGCCAAAAGTAAAGCAACATACAACAAAAGTACAAACAAAAGTAAAGTTGGAACTGATAACATTTATAATATTTTCTATCATAGTAACAATTATGATATTTTCTAATGACATTTTCAGATTGCTAGCCTGACCATAAAAGTATCCTAACATAGAGTAGAAACACTTACTACAGCTTTACTAAATTACCAATTCCCAAATATGTATCATTGTCTTTCTAAAGTATTGAAATTAATGTAAAAATACAGAAGCATCTTCAATCCGTGAATTTAATTTGATCACCATCAAGCATATTCTGGTTGATTTTCCTGCAGATTTGAGATTTTACTCACACTAGTTTTTACAGTATACCTAGGAAGGCAACTGGACCATCTGTGCAAATGTTCTGATGAAGATCAATACAAATTGTCAATTTAAAGGACTTGAATGGAGTAGACGACCAGGTGTACATAGAAAGATGAGAGTAAGTGGCTCCTAATTCATTCTTTCAGTAGCATCTTGGGCTTTAGATGAGATGAACACCCACTGACTTTATTGACTTAGATGTTTTCGAGCAGAGGTAGAGGGAACTGTTTAGTAATTTGCTGCTATCAGCTGTTTATTACCATTCCAGAGCAGGAAGTTAGGGTTGAACCATTAAAGTGCTGTAACAGGTCTCCTGGGCGCTACTAAATCTGAGTCAGTGCAAAGTCAGCCAGCATAGCTTCAATCAGGCAACTCTTGCACTGACATAGCAAGTGTCCAGAATATGGTACACTGCTAGTGGTAGTAACCTTCACATAAGGGTCAGTAATTTCAGTTATTCCAGATAGATCTGCATGCCTGCTTACCTCCATAAATACTTCCGGCAATAAACACTACTAAACACCTTGACAGAGATTTTATGTGTCCAAACATATGTAATAAGATCGATCAAATCCTAACTAATATTCACACAAATTTTCACATTTGAATATCAGAGGATACAAAGAATTATCTTTCAGTAACCACCCTTCTATTTTGGATAGTGTTTTACCACCACGAAGAACATATAAAAACTTCAAGGATATTCACATTTTAATGCAAAGTTCTGTTAGAACATATTAGGCCAATAGTTAAATGAAAAATAAAACAGAATTGTGCAGATTTGCTGATATGTCCTGTAAAATTATATACTATTATATTATATTTTACTACTTTAATCTAAAATCTCTTAGCATCTAAAAGTATCTCAACAAATGTATAAAGGAGATTGAGTATATAATTTTATACATATAATTGAAATAGGGCAAGAAATTCAATGAAGGAGTGCAAAATGTAGATGTTTGGTGTTCAATAAATATAAAAAAATAGAAAATAATCTCATGATAAAACTTCTGAAAAGGGTTCTTGAAAATCAAACTCTTTTTTAGAAAATTATCCTGTTTTGGATAGCAGATAGGGAAAACTATCAGTGGAAAGATATCAGTGATGGAAACTGACAAACTACAAATAATTCTGCTACTTATAAATATGTCTCTTTCTACGTATTTTCATTATAGAAGTAACAAAACATGCTTAGAAATATTAACTAGGAGCTTTCCTAAGTGTAAGCAATTAAATACATTTTAATTTTCTTCAGAAAGACAGAGATGCTGTCTTCTTTCCTGAAGCAATTTGGGTCTGTCAGATAAAAGGTACAGAAACTGTGTAAAAAAAGGTTTAACAACCCTGGTTCTAATTAGATGATATTAATCTGACAAAGGCACAGCAGAAACATCCATAAAACCGTCCCCTAAGAAGACCTTCAAATTCTCTGATATAGAGAGCCTCTAGGGGCATAACTACTATCACATCTTTGTGAAAATTTCATGTTGTTATTCTGGTCATTAAGGTAATTTCAAGTAAGTCCTTTCAAAAGTCATAGATACTGTTCCCTTTCCTTTGGAACATCCTTTGTTTTGAAGAGAATAAAGGTGACCTAGACTTACTTTACATAAGTAATCAACTTGTTAATTTTCTGATGATAATATGAGACTGATAACCCCTCTAAAAACTGTGGTTTAATGGAAGAAATTTTTTAAAAATCTAAAAAAGGAAGATTTTTTTAAAAGATTAAGTTATAAGTAACATCTCCTTTTTCAAGTATCTAATGCATGTAAATTAGATTAAGGTAGGCAGAACTGCAATGCTGCACCAACAGTACTATAAACATTGGGATTACAGCTACCCATCTGTTTTATCTCTCTTAAATATATATATATTTCTATTAAAGAGAAAACAGAATTTCCACTGCTCATGTAGAACATAACAAAGTTCATAGAATAAACCACAAAATGTACTCCTATGTCACAATAATTTTATTATGTTTTTCTTAGAGTTTGCCTCCTCCTTCTAAGAGCAAAGTGACAGCAATGTTCCCTTTACATTCCATCTCTTCACCCGATCTGAACGCCTGTGCTTTCATGCTGCTGTTTAGGTCCCCCCCACTGCAGAACAGGAGCTCTCTGAGATTGCAGATCTATGGGCATCAGAAAAGCATCCTACAATAACATGTTCTGAGACAGAGTTCACAGCTCTTCCTGAGCAGTTTTTTCAATGACAGGCTATATTACATTTCAGGACATGTATCATTTTAACTAGAGTTCACAAGTTCAAGCACCACTGTAATTTCTTTTTCCCAAATCATCTCATGCTCAGGTAGACAGTCCAGTCCATCACAGGGCCATGGTGGACTTCAGTTTGTCTATGTGATTTCTTACAACAAAATACTCTTGGTATCATGATTATAGAACAAAAGTTTTAAGAGCATGTTATTAAAAATCAGCATTTCTGTTAAACACCATTTTGCAAACTGCAAATAACACAAGGAGGTCAGAGAGTATTGGTGCTCAATATAAAAAAAAAAAGAATTGTTCCAGGAAGCTCTAGCCAAATAGCACTCAGAATACATAGATATCAGCTTTTAAACCAAATTTCGGACAAGATGGTTGGATTTATTGTACTATCAAATGACATATAAAAGTTTCATATGAGCTGAAGTGATGCCAATTCTAATAGTGCCCACTAGCTTATTCAGCATGTACTGTAAGTAGTCTCATTATAGGCTGTTCCCTTATGGGATTTATGGATTTTTCAGCTTGTATAATTAATACTCATAAGCATTTTGAAAGAAGCAGCATACATTCAATTTAATAAAGCATTAAAATGAAAGAATAAAACATGTGACCTGAGATTTCAATCTGATTCAGCCTAACGAACCAAGAAGGTTTATAGGTCTTTGCTCCTTTAACACAGTGACTCATTTTTCAAATTGTTCACCATTAAGAACTGCCCTGCCCTGAACCCCTTTGTGGGAATACTTAGAAATATATGTCTTTCTGGAGTAAAGATATTCTTGAAAGCTTTAACATTGTGTTCTTTAGTTGCATTTACCTATCAAAATTAAAATAAAAAGCTTATTAATTTACTGAATAAACAACATTTACAATACCTGTGTTTGTAGAGGTAAAATGCAAACCCTGACAATATTAGAGCAAAGAATGGTACCAGGATGGCAGCTGCAACAGAACTGCTGTTTGTACCATAATAGTGATTTGAAAGGTCTGTGTCAGCACTTAAAGGACCTGAAATGAAACAAAAAGAGCAGAAATAAAATTCCCAGGTTTTCTCTCACAGTTCTTTTTTTTATGCTGGAATGAAACAAAATGGTGTCTTGATAAAATAATTCTATTTTCAAGCATGAAATAAATAGCATGCAGTATCACAGTATAAATCTTGTTAATGCCACTTAATAATGTATCGATAGCTACCAAAAATATCTGAAAACAGCATTCAGAAAGAAAAACAATTATCAATTACACCTCTCATGAGTCACTAATTTAATAAAATTAAGCCATTTACCTTCTACCAAAAAAAATTGTTAATACTAAAAAAAAAATATTCTATGCTTGCAGCCTTACTATTCAGCTGAGATACAACAAGCAAGACCACTTCTGACATGAAAAAGGAAGAGAGAACTGAGGTAACTGCAATAAACCACCATGGTTCTGCTCGGCCCAGTGGCACTCCTAAGCCTGCGCACTCGTGTGCACGTTCCTGGCTGCTTTACAACACCCTCTTAGGGGGGAGACATGTTTTAGAGCCCGTGGCAGCTGCGTTTGCACTGGGATAAAACTGAGGTGCAGAGAATGCAAACACTGTGCACGGCCTCGCTGGGTTCCTGTTGTGGACAAGCAGATAACCAGGACTGTAAGGCACTTTGCAGAACCTATTTTTCCATCAGTATAAAGACAGACCCACCACTAGTTGGTGCAACTTACCTGTTCGTGGTGGGGTGGCTTGCGTGCCCTGTCGGGCCAGACTAAAATGTTGCACCCTGGCCCTCCAGGTTGGGGGTTTTGTTTTGGGCTAACAACCCAATCATGTAAAAACCAAAATCTGTTACAGACATTGCAACAACACTATCCCACCGGGTTCGGTGGCATAGTGTTGTTGCAGCCCTATGCTCCTCGAGGAGTAACAAGGACCAAACAACAACAACAACATAAAGACAGACATTGTTAAATTGATTAAATACATGGCCAACTTGACAATTCGGATCGTGAAGGATGAAAAATAATTTTATAGTGAAAAATAGAGAAAATTTTTAATAGGAAAAAGCATATAATGTGAGACCCAAATCCATGTTGCCAGTTTGAACTCACAGCTCTTCAGAGGGCAATATACAGAGCCTGTTCAAGGAGAGACCAGGACAGAGGGAAAGTACAGAGAGGACAGGGCTGGGACAGATATCTGGGCTTGCTGTTCTGGGATATTTTTGCTCATGCTAGTAGAGAAGAATAAGAGACACTGGTGTTTACCACTCCGAAATGCTCCAACCCACCAGTACACACTGTCTCATACACCACAATTCCCTCATTGATGGCAACAGCATCAGTCAGTCTTTTTAAGACTCTTGCGCAGACCAATTATATAGCAGAGACACAGCTCCTGCACTGCTTTCAGGCGTCTACTAAAATGTCTAACTAAGCTGTAAAACTGAGAAAGAAGCAAACAATTCTCCTATGATTTCTTGCAGTTCAAGCTAAATGCAAAAGAGGAGTGAGGTAAGTTTTTGTTCTGTTAGATATTTTCAAATCTCAGATGTTTCAATTGCTAATATTATAATACATTTTGCACAATTCATTTTACAAAATGTATTGAATTCTAGGAAGTAATTAAGTTCCCTTTAAAATGAAGACAGCCTCCCTAGGAATTTTGCCATTGCCAGATTTGATCACTAAACATGATAAAATACTGTACTTCAACATTTTTCACTGCCTTAATCTTCTGTCACATTTCAGACATCTGTATATTTCTCTGCAGAACTGATGAAGGCAAACCTTCCCAAATTAATAAACCTACTACTGTAGTAGCTGGGAACATGAGCTTTATCACACTACTGTGGAGCACCTTAATTAACATTGAACTGTTTTAGTGTAGAACTAGTGTATTATAAAAATCTTGGACTCTAGTAATCCAATATTTGTCCCAACACTCAAGGTGTGGATGGCCCATTGGCATAATTTTATGTACTTGTATTATAGTGCACATGTACTGGGTCTTGTCCAACCAATCTAAATTAAAGACAGATAGAATCAAGTAGTTAGCACAGTTACAAAAAGTTTAAGAAATGTTAATTTAAATGCCCCTTTGTATTTTTTATTGGTTAGAAGAAGTGATAGAAGTGCTTGCAGTTATAACTGTCTTCATCCTTTACTATCACAATGCCTAGCTGTTTTTCCAATTATTTGGAGTAATTAATAAAAAATATAGTAATGATCAAATTCATTGTAGTAAGCGTATATCAGTAAAAAACTGGAATTAATATTCTAACATATTTAAAATTCTAACCAAGTACCAAAACAAACAGAAATATGTATGATCAATGAACTCTTAACTTATATCTCAAAGTTATTATCACAGCACATATGATAGTTAAATTTTAATGTATAAGTAGTAGAAAAATTATAAAATATCTAATCATAATTTAGCTAAAATAAAACAGTAGTTTGCAATTCATAATAAGCAATTCTTGGTATGAAATTTTTGTATTGAATTTTTTAAAAAATTAAATACAATTTTTTTTGTGCAACTGAACATTTAAAACTAGGCACAATTTTACATTTAGATAATTTCTTTTTAAGTTATTTCTGTTTGATAACTGATTTACATTTAAAACTTAGTACTCAAAACTCCTATTGGAGGTAATTGAATATTCTATATCACCACAGTTTTGAAAGTACCACATTTAGGATAACCAAGCTTGAAATTTTTAACTGAAGTTTACAACCTTTAATTGGCATTGGAGAAGTGTTGACCAGGTTCAGACTGTGCATTGGATGTGCTTTTCGTTATGGAAGAGAAACTTTGCTGCAATTCTGAATAATTTGAATTTTATTCATGTATGAGACTCAGTATAACTTCAACATAGTCTGCTCTACTTATTGTAATTATTTTCAGAGCTGTTTATGATTAAACATATCCTGATGTGAACTTTGTATTACTTCTGACAGCATTATCATGATGAGAAATGAGAAAGCCTATTGTACTGCTCTAGTTTAGGTATTGATTGCTACCACAGCTAGGACCAGAAAAGTGGAAACATCTGCATGCTAACAGAAAAAAACAAAACCAAGAACCAACAAACAACAGAATGCAAAATATTATTTGATTTACTTTTCAATAAAAAAGCCGTACTTTGTCACTGGGGAACATGTTATTTAATCAACAGTCAGATGAAGTTCAAATTCTGAAAATAAACAGTGAGGTCATTATTTTGCCAGCAGTGTACTTCTACCCTTCAGATGGTAACTGAGTTCTCTCCTTTATACCTAGTAGAAAATAATACTTTTTGTAAGAAAATATTAATTAAGAGCATTTCCTTATCAGCATTTGAAGCTTTCAAATGCATTTTTTCTGTAACTTTTAGCCCAGGGTTTCAACTATCTGGTATCACTATGGCATGGCTCAGTTTTACTAAGAGTACAGCTGTTGAAGTGGGAGAAAGTGTGACAGTAAAAACCATGCAAGATATGAAAAGTAGAATTACAGGTAGAAGAGTAATTTTTGAGACAAGGATGCTTAACAGCTCAAGGATTTAAGAGAAAAAATGCTGACACAGAAAGCAAGTCAGTAGCTTCCAGGGAGCAACAGAGGCTGAACCTTCTTCCCCTGACTGATAACTGCTGGATAGCAAAGACTCTTTGAGACTCTCATTGGGTGTGAGGAGTGTATTAATATATAGTCTCATAGCTCATTAGTCCTTGCTATCTATTTGTGCATTACCTATCACACAACCGTTTTGTACTCTGAAGCTGTGAGTATCCTGTTTAGATGTAGAGTTTCTTCATGAATGATGAAAGGTCTGCAAAATGATCTGGATAGGAAGGGTGACACCTTTATAGAGTGAAATTTAAAATTCACGTCTTGTCATGTTCAACACTTTTAAGAGTTGATCAATTTCAAGAAATGTACATGTATTTCACAGCTATTGATCTAATATATGACAGATGTAAAACAATTATTCATATCTCATATTTCTTGTCAATACTTATCTCAGTCCAGACCAAAAGACAACCTAAAAAAGTACTTTGAAGAAGAAAAAAAAAAGACAAGTGGGTCATTGTACATCCCCAGAAGAAATAAATATAGGAAAATAATAATTTGGTGAAGTAAGTTTCTCTTCTCACAAAGCCATCTTTTCATACAGTTTACAAGGACAGTCTGGATTGGAATGAACAAGGCCAAGATTTTAGAATAATCATCTTCTAGAACTGTAGTGCTGAGGCACAGGCATTTAGCAATTACAGAAATTGAACCTAGCTGCAGACTCGCAGCCTTTAGAGACCAAGTTATTAAAACATAACAAAACAAACAAAAAGCCCCCAGCAATGACAACGTGACAAAACACGCTAACTAATTCGGTGTCACAACTTGGGCCCCTTAAGCAGGCTCAGATACAGTTCTAATTCTTTTGGCAGACTGATAACAGAGATCTCTTTGCCCTTTGGGTTATTCTCTAAGGCTACTAGCAAACAGAATTGCTTCTGAAAGAGGATAAACAGTCCTTAAACCCAAAAGTTCTTTCTGTTTTCATGTCATTAAGTTCCAAGACTGGGCATATCCACTGAGCCTGGTCTGTCTCTGGTATTGTGTGACAGGGAATTCTTCATCAAATAGATTGGTCTTTCACGCTTAACCGAGTATTTCTCAGTAAATGCTGTTCTTTGAAGTATGCTTGCAGGTGAAGAATTTCATATTACATTATGTATGCACCCGTGCATGCATAGTTTATGCATACTTCTCTCTTAGTGTAAAGGCAGCAAATAATTTAACTTCCTGAAGAAATGAAAATATGTTAAGTCTTCAGCTGGAGGACATATGAGATCATTACACCAGCAGAATATTCATGAACAGAATAGATTTAAAAAGCAAAGCAAGTTATCCTTGAATATGAGAGCGTATGGACAAATATTATGACCTGTGTTGGCTGGAAATTTTCTGCTTCCTTTTAGCTGTAGGTTCTTCAATAGAGAACAAGCAACCTATAGAAAATCAGTGCCTATTTAGCAATCACATAAAGAAATCTTCTAAAAGAGACTGTATCTGCATTTGTAGCAAGCTCTCTGCTGAGATGTCAAAGCTGAAGACAAGAGGCCCCCAGCCTAAGAATGTGTATGTAACTTGAACACTTTGGCTCCTTACTAGCCTTGGGAATATAGAAACTGAGATCTGCTACTGTAACTCTAAATGATCCATATGGATATGGACAATGTTTACAACTACCATAGAATACATCCACTGGAGAATGCTGTTACTGTTGGGTTGTCATTCTGCTTGTTCTTCATTTACCCTTATCCTTCAGGAGTTACTCATTTCACTGGTAAAACACATGGATCCAACCTTCTGCTAGGTAGCTGGCAAACAATGGATATCTTTTTTGGTCTAGCTTAAGAAAAAACCCCACAAAAACATACACATCCCCCAAACAAAACCAACAAACCATACTCTCCCTGTTTTGAGATATCAAAGGCTACTGAAGAGGACAAATGTTTGAACAAATCCTGATGCTCTACTTCTATAGTGTGCTTGTTAAAATCAGAAAGAAAAATTAGTTTAGATATTGCAGTGATAAGGATTATATGAAAGTACAGGCAGACAAATAATCTGTCTCACACGAGTTTAAACTGAAGACTGAAACTGTATGCAGCTTCAGTAATTGGCAATTCTTAGACTGAGACTCTGAAGAGTAAGGTTTATGCCCCTTGTGATTAAACACATACAGCAATTTGAGAGGTGGCCAAGTATCCATATGATAACTGCTATTACAGCAGTTAATAGAGCAAAGAAATACAAGGGACATTTGTCAGAACTTTAAAGGGCATTGGGTACAGCACAAATGAAGTTAATGGAACCAAGGCAATGTATAAAATGTAGATACAGTCTGCTATAGGTATCTCCTGTCTCTTCCTCCTAGCCTAGTACTTTGCTGTATATATACCATGCTTCGACCACTCTGTAGTAGGTGCAGGATTAGGAAATGCAGATGTCTACACTTGGTATTTGTCAAAACTATTTTATGAGTAAATATTTAATGGGTAAATGTTTTAGTATTTTTTATGACAAGGTTATTTTATGAGTAAAATAACTAGTTTTTCACCAATTGCTGGAGCACTCGAGTCCCTAGCTGTAATATATACCTCAGTCACTAATTTCATATTATTTGACAGCGAAACAGAATATTATCTAAATACATGTACATTCTGAAAAAATCTCTCAGCAATGAGCACTCTTCAAATGACACTCTTAAAATCAGTGCTGCGTCCTTTTAATTTCCTATGTGATTCTGACTGCAATTTATACATTTGAGCAGAAAATATCTTTGCATTGCATGACACTCCTGTTACTTTCAAAAAGACATTCACAAAAAAAGCAAGCCGTTGCAATGAAATTCTCTTTAAGAGTATCCCATAGTCATCTTATTAGGTTGCTACATTAGAAAACATAATAACTTGTTAAGCAGAGTTAAACTGTGATTTGAAATGTATATTTCAAATATGCATATTTTGCTGTATTTTTTATAATAGCAATGGCATGAAATAAAGATGCTTACTTCAGCTAGACAGCTGAGTCCTTTGTTGACTCTTGACCTTGCAAGACTCAAAAGGATTATATAAGTTAAAGCTCTATGAATACATTTACCTTGTCTTTGGAGCATAAATTTTCCAAAGTCTTTTCCATGTATATCACCTTGATAAGTAAAAACACCTCTTTCAAGCCCTGATGATACCTACAATATGTTGGAACAGAAAAAATATTTCTGAAACAAATAAATAAAAATGTTTAGCCATTTGTTTTTATGTCTTAGAGTAGATATATGGAGCCCAGATGTCAACTTTTATCCTTTAAAATATTAGTGAACTCTCTATGCTTATATAATATTTATCAGTTTAAGTTCGCAACAGTATTAAACAAAGTTTCAAAATAACACCCGGAATGACTTTAAATTATCTGATGTATATTGCTGGATTTTAAAATTCTTCAACTGGCATACACATAATTGAATTAGTCTACAGATACAGAACTCCACTGAATTGTCAGATTTTAAATTATTTTCCACAGAAAGCATCACGAAACAGAGAATTGCAAAGAGTAAAATTATTCTTTTTTTCTTCACAATTAAATGTAATGTTATTACAGTGAACTATTTACCAAATCAAATAAAGGACAGTATTTCTAAAGGTAAATTACCCACTCTCATCTCAGAAAACAAGGCAAAAATAAGGCAAAATATGCTGATTCACTCCACCTTCCCCTTAGTAAAAATTCTAATGGGAGTGTGGCACATAGAAGTTTGTATACATTTTTTTGAAAAGAAAAATAACGTGATCCCTACATTGACATCTAGAGTTCTGTATTCCATATTTGTAATATAAAAAGTTGGATAGAGTTATACAGGAAAACACAAATTACCTCAAACCTTAAACTAAGCAAGCTTTATCCATAGCAGTCTGTTTACTTACATAACCATCTAGTGCCCAGTTGTCGTTTTCCAACTTGCTTACAAAAATGTCACTAGGTCCTTTAATCTGAAAAACTTTCAAGAGCAAATGGGCTTCTTCTTTCTTGTAAACACCTGTTACAATAAAGGAGGTAAACACGCCTTTTAAACAATTTTTCAACCAGTTTGTTCAAATACGCTTTCAAAGCTGAGTATATTGCTTTAAAACTAAAATATTTTGTAGAAAACATTCTATAATAAGAGAATTTTATAACCTGGAAAAACACAAGATTTAAAGTGCTGTAATAACAGGATCTTATTTTACTGATCTTTTGCCCACATCATACTTGATAACAAGATGCAAACATGGTTTTGTACAGTTTAATTTTATAAATAAATGGGCAAGAACATTTGTCTCTTCTAACAGTATTTCAATAATTCTGAATATAGATAGAATTCCTTGTCTGGAATTTCCTTGAACTGGAAAAAAAATTGATTTTACTCACATCACAACAGCATATTGCTATAGTAAATATTGATAGTGCAGTGAAAGAAAAGCTACTATTTGGCATTCAACTACTGAAATTCTCTCTGAACTCTTGACTTTAATAGGTACTGATAGCTGATAATGCTCTTTTCAAATATAACTGTGATCAGAGGCTAAAACAGAACTTCACAGTCAGATTTGCAGAAAGGAATGCACAATGCTGATTAAAAGGTATGCATAATTTACTAAGTTATTTAATTATCTGTGCCTCTTTTATGTTATGCTATTATCAAGACCCACTGGGTCTTTTTGATGGACATGTCTGGCCCATGTACTTAAAACACAGGAAAGAAATGGAGGACAATGGTGTTGATGTTCTCCATTGTATGTAATTGTTATAAAGTAGATATTAATCGCTATTGAATAATGGAGCTTTTCAATGGTGCAGTTCTTAAAATGCCTAAATACAGTTCATCTGCCATTTCAGTATTACCTATAAGTTCAACAGTCTGAGATTAAAAACCCTGCATCAATATTTATTTGAAATTTATGGGAAAAAATAATTAATATGTAACTGCATATAAATTAACTTAAATCCATGCAAACAATTACATTAGGACCTTTCTTTTTGCAAAATAAGCAGAAAAAGATTTTTAGTGAAAACATAAAGTTTTTATTTAATTTTGTGTCTGGCAGAAAATATAACAAAGCTGAACAGATGAAAAAAAATTTAAACCCACTTTTTTTAACACCAAATTCTGAACCTACCTGATAGTTTGAGTTGTATGTTGGATGCCTCAGTGAATGTGGCATTTACTTTGCTGCTTGTAGTATTGAACCAATCAACAGTCAGAGTAGCAGGCTGTCTTTTTCCTAAATATTCATAAAACCCTTTCCACAGTGAATTTATAAAAAACACATCTGAGGGAACTAAATAAAAGCAGGGAAGAAAGAAACAAAGAAAGGGATAAACTACAACAAAGTAGCAATCTTTCTTGCCATACTTACGTTCTTCATTTTTTCTGTTAGAGCATCAATCCACTGTTCTAAGGAGGTATTATAGTAAAAATTTTACAACAGTAAAGACAATATATCTAATGACTTTTCCACACAATTGCCTATAATATACTGCACCTGTCCATTACAATATATGCTCTTAAATAACCTCACACTTTGTAGCTTGTGTGCCTCAGTGAATGTCCCCAGGACTATGAAAAAATATGGACTCTTCCCCTAAAGCCTGGTAGCTTTAAGGTATGATGAAAAAAAGGAGAATAATATTCTAAATTCAGAGATTCCTGGAAGGATATACTGTCTTAGGCCATCCTTTTTGTTTCACGAATCTATTAAAGCTGCACTGTGTGTGATTTTCAACTGAATATCAACTGCATATTCAACTGAATTCAGTGAATTCCAGATACAGTTTAGCACAATTTTTTTTATCAGTCATTTTTAGACTCCACATATTCTCTCCATACAATATTACTGAACCTGTGAACAGTTAAATTGCCAGAGCACAGAACTTTTTGTTTAAAATAAAGGTCTGCTTCTCAGAAACTGCAGTTTGAATAAGCTGAACTAAAGAAAACCTACAAAATGAAGCATGAATTATAGGAAGACTTATATGTATTTGGGTCACTTATTTGATGTTATTGTTATTTTTCCTCTATACAGAAAAAAAAATATTTTCAGGTCACTAAATGTTGTATTATAAATATTTTGCTAAATTACCAACAGAGTAGGAAAAAATCTCTTATTCAACAATGTCTGCAATAGTAACATTAATTAAAAAGCAAAAACAGAAGAGAAAGAAATTGTTAGGAGATACATTTACAGGGTGCTACATGTCTTGAGCATTTATTTCTCCTTTACACATTGCTATATTTCTCCCATATACTTTGCTGTTATAAAATCTGGGGAAGACTTCCTTCAAACATGACGGTAAAGTTAAACAGTTAAGTTAGCTGAAAGTCCTCCTCCTGTCCAGGCAGCACCCAGTGTTTCCTGGTAGCTTCTGACAAGTGAAAATAGACATTTTTCCACTTAGTTCTAAGCTTTTTCTAGCATTACAATTTGAGATGTACACCTTTAAGAATAAAAATAAAACTTCATAAAAAGAACTGTTTAACCAATCACATGATCTTGACAAAACGACAGCCCTAGCAACTATTAAGATTCACCCTTACTATCCATGACCACGACAAATGATACTTGCTAAATAGCTAAAGACTGATATTAGAAGTGTTTCACACTCTTCTAATTTAACTCTTAAAATAAATTATTGGATTTTTTTGTATTTTAGCAAACTCTGAGAACATATAAAGGCAGTTGTCTACATTGAAGGAAATTTATCAGTGTAGGTATCCTGTGTATCCATTTTGAATAAATTCCATAGATATTTCCTCCTCCACCTAATCAGTGATAGCAAAAAATGAATCAAAAAGAAATCCGGATCAATAATACCATATATTTCCAACAAATCATACTGATAAGCAGTACATCTGAAAATCTGATGACTGATTGATCGTATTATTACACTTCCCAGTATGCATTTCATAAAGAGGAAGGATAACAACTTCTTCAGTGCCTTTTGCCTTCAAATTATGCAAAAGCCACAACCAAATGTTCAAGGTCAATGTGTCATGATTTGAAAACATCATTAGCATGTTTGTACCACCACTGGATTCCAAGTGAGTGGAGACTCACTATATGACTTTGAGTACATGACCTTCCAAGAATCTTAAATGCTCCCTTTCCAAAGCAAAACTCAGTGCAGGACTGGGGCTTAACACAAGGTAACCTCAACTTAATATTAAAAATCTGAAGCATTAAATTTCAATTAGTTTCTCTAAGGACTCTGTCAATAATAACTGTTAATCTTTGCAAAATAATACCGTTGACTCAGTAGTTACAGAATTTGCACTTGCTGTAGATGGACAGAATCAGTGGGGGAAGAAAATAGCAAAATATATTTCTGCCTCCCCAGTCATGTTTTCGTAAAAGGTTAAAATGCAGATGCTGCAGTGGCTCTGACCCAATTCTGCTGAGCCCTTGCAATGTCCCTGCCTTTCCCAAGGGGGCAAATGCAGAATGAAAAAAATGAACTGGGTATTTTTATACTAATACTGCACCAACTGTGGATTCTCCTCAGAACATGACAAATGGGGAAATCCATGGCTACTCATTAAAACAGCTTTTGAACTATTTTTGCAAAGACTATACAAAGCAGTGAGAACTATGGGAACCAAACAGAGTCTTGGAGTTCTTAAACTTCACATGGGTATTGTGAGAATTCTTCAGTTGTGATTTATAATCAATTACAATTTACAGTACTGTAAAAATGATAGTCACTATTGCTTGTGAAAACATTAACTGTGGCAAAAAAAAATAACAATTTAATAAAGAATAATAAACATAATTTGTATTCAGGTATCCAAAGGTGGGAAATCAAAACATGAATCTATTCTGTTACAAAAAATCTAGTTTAGCAATATTAGCTTCATCCCATTTAAAATACAGAGCGGCAAACAGAATTCTACCAAAAGTCAAGAAAACAAGGTAAAGAAAATGCTCCAAAATACATTGTGTTGTATACTAAAGAGAATTCACAATTTTAAAAGACATTAAAAAAAGTGCAGACTTGATTTTTAAAACCAGCTTAAAACGTTTTCCTTGTTACTTACTGTCATTTGTTACACAGTTTCAGTTTTCTGCTTACCATTACTGGCATTTTAGATTGGATATTAGAAAAAAAATTCTTAATCAAAAGGGTTATCAATCACTGGAACAGGCTTCCCAGGGAAGTGGTTGAGTCACTATTCCTGGAGGTATTTAAAAGAGGTGTAGATGTGGTGGTTAGGGACATGGTTTAGTGGTTAGACTTGGCAGTGCTCGGTTAATGATCTTAAAGGTCTTTTCCAACCAAAATGATTCTATGATTTTCAATCATAACATTTCAATTTTTTTTAAAAAATGCCTTTCGAATACTACTTGCTTATCAAAACTAGTTACAAGGGATGTGATATGGTGTGAATTGGTACTGATGCTCTGCATATTGAATATATTTGGAGACTTGGTCTATATTTTAATAGCATAATTTTAGCATTGAAACCTCAAAAATTGTGTGCTAGCAGATTAATGTATACCTTAGGTGTTTGGTAAGGGGAATCCTCCAATAATTTAAGACTGCATATTAATTAAAATGAATGCACATGATATCCTGCTTTAGTGTGAGTCTGTAGAAGTAATGCATTTGAGAAGAACTCATTTATGGTTTCACCTGACACTCTCACTAATAAACTCACCAGGAAGGTTACTTATTAGCAGAAATACCTTTTTATCCCATCTACTCTACAGAGTCCTTCTGTGAACTGCCATGACTGTGAACCATTAATCTTATTTTCCCTGCAGCTTGCTAAAATTCAGAATATAAAGTTACAAGCTCATTTATTTGGTAAAAATTCTGCTCATTGTTAAATAAGCTAGTAAAAAAAAAAAAACATAGGCCTTTCATTTTCTGAAAATCAATGAACCTAAGAAGATCTACATCAAGGATTTCTCAGATGTATTTGTCTGTTTTGTCACTGGCAGGAGGAAAAAGTTAACTGCACACATGTTCATGAGGAGGCCTAGAAAGGCAGCAGTAACGTTTGCCTGCTGCTGGTGGTCCACACAGTTTGTGAAACCCTATCTTAGAGTACCTGGAGAGTTTCCATGAAATGAAGGCCACCAAAATTTCCAAAACTGGGTTTTTGGGGTTTTTTTTATGTTTTTTTACACGACTTGCAATGTAAAGTGCAGAATTTTGACTGAATACAATCCGCACAATTATAGTCAATACTCTTTATAAGGCTCTCCATTATAGCAATCTCTCTGATATAAAACTACTTCAAATCTGGGGTTTGTGTATATATGCTTTATCTTTTTGGCTTGACAGGGGTTTTTTTTGTGCAATTCACAAAATTGGTACTGTAGAAATTAAGAAAATGTTGTTTGGGAAATAATTTCATATAATAGATTTTACATGGCACCTGTTATGAAAGACCTCAATATTTATATTCCTTTGAAATGAGTAATAAATAGTTAAATATTGGAAATAGTTTTATTATCCATAACAATCTAGGGTGTAAATCAATTTAATTTATTTAGATCTAAAACTCTTCTTGTATACAAACCTGGAGTTTTAGTTATTGTTTCATTAACTTCTCTCACTCCTTTACCTACAAGTAAAAAGACAAATTATCATTTTCATGAACATATTTGTGGTTTTTTGTTTAAATAGAATGTTAAAACAATGCCTGATGGATGCAATCATCTCTTATCTAATAGAGCCATATTTAAAACAGAAATAACTGGTCTTGAATACTTTACATGTTCAAACCTATACACTTACACAAAACTATAAGAAAATAATTTAGGTAAACAATTTTTTTACTGTGGAAAGCTGTCTGGCTAGCCAAGTATTTCATACATTTAGGCCTAAAATTTTTATATCAGTCCCAGTGCTATAAAAGAGAGCCTTATAGAGGGGACAAATACTGTATCTAATTATGAATAATAGTATATTAAATATAGTAACATTTTGTTAATAATGATTGATATATTTGTGCCACAAACCAGCATAAGCCAGATAGCTGGATTAAGATGACAGGATCAGATAACATGGGAAAGGATCACAACTGATGTAATTTGCTATATTTCTGGTACCCTCAGTGGAGTTATGTCCATTGACCCTAGAGCAAGGTCTGGCCTCATATCATTAGCCACTTTAAAAAGGCTGATGTTCTGTAGGAAGATTTAGTCTTGCATGTTTTAGGTTTTTTTTCTTTAGGAGCAGAAATCCACTGATTAGACTGATCAAGTGCTAAGAAAGCACAAAAAATGTCGGGCACTCAAGGAGAATTATACCTAAAGACTGTAAGCCAATAAAAAAAATAATCTTGATTATAGAAACTTTATCTGTATTTTATCTTCCATTTAAAACAAAACCAAAACCAAAAACTAAATTAACAAAAAATGTATCATTTATGTCACATTATTACTTATATAGTATCCATGAAAAATCACGCATTAGGGAACTAGAATGTGAAGATAAATTTTTACCATATGTCTTCACAATTTTGAAACAAAGAAGTCTACCCATCCATTAATGAAAAAAATCAAATATTGTTCAAATGTCAAATCTATTTAGCATTCTTTGACATATTAGAATTAAAAATCATGTTGCAAACATCTTTCCCATGGCTTCTGACTATTTTTTCTTTATTAATATTCTAAATATAGTTTTGTTTTATGTTTCTGAGTCGGGAACTTAAAGATATGTTTCTTCGCATGTGAAGAGAAACTTAACCCTCATAACTATATACTTAGAGCTACTCTAACAAAAATATATGAAATTTAAATGGATATAAATAAATGTGGAATGTGGTGCAAAAATGCATTTATTTTTTATTTTATTGTTCATTTTTATTTTAGAAAATTTTCTTTAACAAAAAGCATACCTGAATGAATCTAAAAGCCAAGTTATGAAATAACATTTTTGTTCCTAATAGAAAATCATATATTAAACACTGAATACATTGAAATACTCTTTAAAACTGTGACATAAAGATAAATACAGTTAAAAGTAACACTTTATATTGTTTAAGTTTTGCTTGCTGTTGTTAGGGGTAAACTTATATATGTGTGCCTGTGCATTTATACACACATATCCCCATGTTTTCCTCCATGAGTTCTAGATGCTATGCTCACTTTGATTTTTTTACTGTTTCTTTCATAAAGTAAAAGTTGTTGTGTCATAGGCATTTTTAAATAGTAACTGGAAAAAATTAATCCTACTATATAAAAAAAAAAGTCAGAGGAAAAAAAAAAATCCAACCAAGTAGGGCTCAACTTGAGTAATGACTTACTTTTACAAATAGGTGATTTTCCTGTCCATTTCATATCCGGTTTACATGTCCGATGCTCTGATCCACCAGCAAGAAAAAATCCTGGCTGACAGGTATACACCAAAGTATACCCTAAAGTAGGAAGATCTATTGCTTTCACATCTACATGTGCCGGTGTCTCTGGTTGCCTGCAAGCATGAGCTGCAAAAGGTTTTTCGGAGTTAGAAAAAGTGATGATAAACAGTTTCAAACGTAATTTGAAATAAATGCATGCCAACTTATCCTCTTTCACTATATAAACTTTTTACACCTTTTAGAAATGCCAAGTAGCTATTACTTGTAAAAGTAACACTTTGAGTGTATAGTTATATTATTGTGGGAAGATGGAAATAATACTATTGCATATTTTTAAACAATACACCAAAATGAAATCATGATAGCAAACAGAAAAGAGTTAAAATGAAGGGAAGAACATGCCACTGTACATGGTGCAATGGTTGGACCTGTGAATTATTGTACTGTCACAGCTTCAAGCATCGCTTCCCCTCAGTGTTTTAAAGAACCTTGAAAATTACAGAGCAGTTACTGTGCTAAATAAATTCATTATAAATTTCAATTGAAATAAAGGTTCCATAGGAAGGCTTTGTCATAGTATATTGATTATAACAGATATGGTTGCTCAGTATGCTTCTCTCTCTGTGCTCCATGGTGTTCATTTATATCAACCCAAAGATAATTTGAATTAGGATAAGAATCTAAAATTATTCTAATAAATTACTTTTACCTTTGATCAGTGTATTTTAATACAATAGTTATTTGATGTCCTCCAACTCATACAGAGCTATAAATACACTAACATTTGAATACCCCTGTATAACTCAGAAAAGATTAATTTTTTTGAGTTCTAGTTTATGATTCACAAAATACTAGCCAACAAAATAGCCACATGCATATTTCAGGTCATTTACTGTTCTCTATTAATTCAACACACACAAACTTCTAGATTAATTTAAAGCATCTAATGCAGTGGGTTAATGAGGACAGACTTTTCTGTGTAATTATTGTGAACTTCTTGGAAAAAAAAAAATCTGAAAAATCTTACTTCAAATTAATATCCCGAATACATCATTGGTCTTAGAATAGGAAACAAAAAATATTTTAAAATATTGCCTTAAATAAAGTTTACTCTTTTTGTAGCATAGCATTTACTATGAATTTCCACATGCATCACTTTGTAACTGTTTTTAAATTGTAAAATATTCTAACTCATTAGATAACAAACCAGACTTACGAATGCATTCAGACTGTATGCCACTCCAAGTTAAGTTAGCAAGACAAGAACGGGTGGTAGATCCTTGAATATGGTAACCTTTTCTGCATCTGAAAAAGACTGTGCTCCCAACCTAAGGATCAAAACAGAATGTTAGATAAAAGGAATGCATCACATGTATTCAGATATCAAAACAGTGATAAAGTACTAGAGAGATTATTTCGAAAATAAAAATGTCCTCTTTTTACAGTTTCTATAGTTAAACTTTTTTTTAATGAGATGAAAAGTTTTAGCAATTGATTTTCTGTAACCTTATTTGAAAGCAATAAGTGGAAAAATATTGACAAGGCTGTGCACGTGGAAAATAATGACACTCATACATTTCAGCTTATTAGTTTGTCAGTGTGACAGAAACAAACTAAATGACTGAGAAGTCTCTTTCCTGTGTGTCACTGCATATATTTCAATAGAACTTGACCGTAAAGTCTGTTTCAATGGTTTCTCATTATGTGACTTTACTAAAAATATGTTTTAAGAGGAAAAAGGAAAAAGAAAAACTATGAAGAACTATTACATCTACAAATAAATTCACTCAACAAAACTCCATGCCACAATTCCTTACACTGCATTTGTTACTATAAACTACCTAAGTTTTGCTTGAGATGTTCAACTAGCAGAGTAATGTTATGGAAAGCCTTCATATGGTCAACTGTGATATGACCTTTCTCAGAAGAAAAGGTAAAGTAACTGAGAAAACTCTCTTTAGACTTCCGCTGAGAATAGTAAAGGATGAAAACTGGATACAAAATAGCAAGTGATGAAGAATTTTCATAATATACAAGAGACAGATTGTGTGGAAAGTTCTAGTAAAATGGACTTATTGATGGTATTGAGAAAAGTAACCAGAATACAACTCCAGGCCAAAATTTTTGAGGATGTGGGCCTGACTGGTAAACCCACAAAAATTAATACTATTTGACATTATATGACTTATAAAGTAACATATCACATGGATAAATGAAATTAAGTAGCAAATGAGTAGTGATCAATGCATATTAATAAAATAGCTTGCAGGTATATAAATGCAGATAGCTCTACACTACAAATTTCATAGAAGGACTTCAGTGGACAATAGAAATGGGCAGTTATATTCAAAAGTGCCTACCTGTTAACTATACGCTCAGTTACATAAAAAGAGATTACCATGATAGATGTTCAGTAAATGCAACAGCAGTTCTTCCTAAAGTGGTTTGGGAAATTCACTGGTATTTTTAAAGGTCAAATTACTGATATGGCTTTGTAGACTTATATGTAGTTGTAACTATTTTTAAATATATTAATCTCTTTATCTTGCCAAGGACACACAGCGTGTCTGTAGTAGACACTAGAACAGAGTGTAGCTGGTCTTCACGCTAAGTCATCTTGCTTCTTAAGAAATTGCCAATTCTGTTATGAGTACGTAATGACGAGCTGCAAATATTTCCTCATTGATCCAAAATACCAAGCAAAAAAATGTCTATGTTCAAGGCAGTTACAGAGTTATATTTCTTTCTCATTTTACAGGTAAAAGTAAAAATAAAAGCATTGTACTCTTTGTATAACACTTGGATGAAAAACATTGGAGACATTTGTAACAGTCACAGCTCAGTGAAGCACAAAGGCACAAAATGAATGGGGCGAGAGAGGAAGCTGCTAGATAGACTAGACCCTTCAAAGGTCTGTTGCCTATCATCACACCTTTCTGTAATGAGGAAAGACTGTTAAAAGCTGATTTATAGAAGTTTGACTAAGCCATACAAACAGGAAGCCCTACTAATAACATATGTGGAAAAAAAAAATCTACTTCATTAGAAACTGGAGAGAAGTCTACATCCTGTTGTGCCAGACAGTGATCTGTGAGTGAAAGCACATTGTATTGAGTTGGCATGGCAAGCTTTGGTATCAGGGGGCTACAAGGATGGCTTCTGTGAGAAGCTCCTAGAAGCTTCCCCTGTGTGTAATAGAGCCAATGCCAGCTGGGTCCAAGACGGACCTGCTACTGGCCAAGGCTGAGCCCATTGGCAACAGTGGTAGTGCCTCTGGGATAACAGAGTTAAGAAGTGGGAAAAGTTTCTGTGCAACAGCAATTGCAGCAGCCAGAGAAAGGAATGAGAATATGTGAGAGGATCAACTCTGCAGACACCGAGGTCAGTGAAGAAGTAGGGGGAGGAGGTGCTCCAGGTAATGGAGCAGAGATTCCCCTGCAGCCCCTGGAGAAGACCATGGTGAGGCAGGCTGTCCCCTTGCAGCCCATGGAGGTTGATGGTGGAGTTCACCTCCACCCATCACCTGCAGCCCATGGAGGACCCCACACCAGAGCAGGTGGATGCCCAAAGGAGGCTGTGACCCTGTGGAAGCCCACGCTGGAGCAGGCTCCTAGCAGGACCTGTGGACCCATGGAGAGAGGAGGCCATGCCAGAGCAGGTTTGCCAGCAGAACTTGTGACCCCATGGGGGGCCCACACTGGAGCAGTCTGTTCCTGAAGGACTGCACCCTGTGGAAGGGACCCACACTTGGAGCAGCTTGTGAAGAGCTGTAGGCTGTGGGAAGGACCCATATTGGAAAAGTTCATGAAGGACTGTCTCCTGTGGGAGGGAAAGAGTGTGAGGAGTCCTCCTCCTGAGGAGGAAGGAGCGGCAGAGACAATGTGTGATGAACTGACCACAACCCCCATTCCCTGTTCCGCTGTGCCGCTGAGGGGGGAGGAGGTAGAGAAAACTGGAAGTAAAGTTGAGCCCAGGAAGAAGGGAGGGATGGGGGAGAAGGTGTTTTAAGACTTCTTCTTATTTTGTTATTACCCCATTCCGATTTGACTGGTACTAAATTAAACTAATTTCCCTGAGTTGAGTCTGTTTTGCCAGCGATGGCAATTTGTGAGTGAGCTCTCCCTGTCCTTATCCCAACCCATGAGCCTTTCATTATATTTTCTCTCCCCTAGTCCAGCTGAGGAGAGGAGTGATAGAGTGGCTTTGGTGAGTACCTAGCCTCCAGCCAGGGTCAACCCAACACACATACTTGACTAAATACAGACCAGATGAAGACCTACTATTGCCTCTAGAGGTGAATGTGAAGAGAAAATTAGCCTTCTTGTTCAACAGACATTAGAACAGTGAACTGGCAAGTACAATTCTGGTGCTAAAGACAACTTGTGAGGCAGACAAAAGGAGGAGAGAAAAACCTCAACTCCCTAATCGAATTAGGTGCAAAGATTAGAGTTGTTTTTGAAGTGATGATGGGGACAGGTACAGGGTCAAGATAAGAAAACAGACAGAAAGGCACATCTGCACCTATAACTAGAAGAAGAACCATCTTAGAGGTGAGGCCACAAGATGTGGCTATGGGAGAAGTGCCTTGGCATCTGTGAACCAGGCAGGAGCAGAAGGTGAAGAAAAGAGCTGACAGCCACAACAATGACAGACAGCACAATTGCAAGAGAAGGAGGGTACCAATAACCAGAGGAACTTACAGAAAGGATTTTTTGAAAAACAGTTGTACTGACTTGATCGTAATGCTTTGTGGCACGCTGCCCTAGGTGCAGAAAAAGGCAGGAAACCCAAACAGGACTTATTTTAGATTCCAGTCACAAATATTTATACCTGAAGAATCTATCCACATGAGGTTAATCAATCTATAGCATGACTGTGGATTGGTCATTGTTGCATTTACTTTTATTTCCTCAGTCACTTTTCTGACTGTCACTTGGTAAACTAATAACCTATGAGGAATTTGGAAATTATAGAAAGGATATTCATCACAGAGAACCTGGATCCAACACACAGAATAATTTTATCTTCTCTGACTGAATAAAATATACCATGAATTGCTAATTTAGTAAAGCCACTTGCTGGCTTTTTTGTCAAGGACTACATGGCCTTTGGATCAGACAGGTCTTTGGTTGTTAGGTATTTACCCACTATTCATCAATGTATGAAAGAATTATGATCATAAAGCAAAGCAATTATATCATGTCATATCATATTAGGTAATCAATTTATAAATAGTTCTCCCTACTGAAGTCTCCTAAAAGACTGAACACATGATATATTGCAAGGTTAGAAGTTCTTTCTTTAAGCTCCATGTTAAAAAAATGCTGGGAATGAAGCATGTGTTTTTATTAAAAAGGAGTGTAATTTTCCTAAGGTTTACACCAGACATTTAAGCCTACAGATAATTTAATATATTTGTAATTATTAAATGCATCTTCATTTTAGAAAGCTGGTAAATAAAAGAAAGAATTACCTCATAACCTCTGGAACTGTTTTGTATTCCAAAATGTGGAGTACCAGGGTCTGTACAGGTATTGTGAGCTGGATCTAATGTAAAATGCGAAACACAATAGATATTATTATGCTATGGAAATAATACTCTAAAACTGTTTGCAAAGATTAAGTCATTTCATCAATGTCTAGTGACGACAAGAATTTAATTTTTAATGAAATGTGTGTATTTATATATATCACATTTGTATTTCCAATTAAATTTCCAAGATAGATCACAGTGCTTTGTTTCAGTACATTGCAATTATTTAAGAACATTTTTGCAGGTATCTTTGGCAGTGTAGACTTTCTTATAACAAGTAAAATACTTAATTTTTTGATACATTTTTTGCTGTCACCAAGAAAACAAAAGTTTCAAATGGACTACTACCTCAGTTGTTCCTGGAGAATGAAAAGACAGTCCCACAAAACAAGATATGCCAGAGTATAGCTAATTATATGGTGATCAGTGTCATGAATGTAATTTAAAGCAGTCTGAAACTATTTTTGATTCAGCAATGTCCACTTCACATTCTGATGGTGTATATGCATTGGGTTGCCAAGTCACATCCACCAGGTAGACAGCAAACGACTTGATCCGATGAATCTTTTTGTACTGTGTGATTCCCTCTTGGCAACCAAGTCTGCTTTTGTGCTGACACTGCATTACAAAGAACACAACTTGGGACTATATTTCATCTGTAACCTTTTTTAGTTTTCTGCAGAGGGAAAATTGAACTTATCACATACAATAATGTGATATGTCATTTCACTCTCGGGCAACTTCCATTTTCAGTGTTGACCATCAGTAGAGCATAAAAATTAAAATGGATTGATATTTACCAAAGGCTTCAAAAGTTAGGTGGATGTTGACCTAACATGCAAGAATAAAAACCAAGCACACTCCTGACCTTGAGCTGCTTGAACAGCTCAAGAACTTTTCACAAATTATCATCAGCTGGAATGCCATTGCTAATAATAGACACATGAAGCTGAACTGACTTTTTAAGATATTCTTCATACGAAGAAACAATGGGAAAAAAAGGAAGACTTCTTAAAGTGTTTTAAGGAAATTATCAGTATCCAGAAATAGAGAAGCTTGCCATCATTTGCCATCATATGTACTTCAAGGCATAGTTCTATGTGTTGTTCACTGTTCCTAATTTTCAAATTGCTCAACAATGGTATCTGTAAATATTTTGCATGGTCTAATATTTTCCTTTTACAATAACATAAAAACTATGATGTAAAAGAAAAGTTTATGTTTGATGCAGTATGTTCCAGGTACTTCTATATTATGCTATATAAAATAGAAATTTCACTATGACATTTTCAAATTTGATTCTTCACAATAGGCCTGAGATTGAGCTTTTGTAAACCTTCTTGCCTCTGTAAGATGGATTGCCCAGTTCATAAAAACTATGGTCAGAGGAGTTTTCCATTCATATAAAAAATTGTATTGAGTGTTAATGTTTTAATTTACAAATAGAGGCTGCTTTTAACAATCATGCATGCTACCTTTTCCCAGCATTCCCAGTCCCAGCTCTTCCACATAGCCAATATTTCAACCACATCAAAATATATAAATGGGTTACAGTCTATATCTGAACGTGTTTGTTTAGAAATATCAAAGAGGATTTTTTTATTATAACACCAGAATCATTTTCCCTAGCAAGTCACCCGAAGTTGGATCAAATGTTGATGTCCGTGGGAGTTATAGGTGTCCAGCGTTTCTCTGTTAGTCTGGTTATGTAACATGCTAAAAGCCTATCAGTTGCACATCAGTCAATGAGAAACTGATAACACTTGGCAGTTTATCAGAATTTCAAAAGATCAGACCCAGCACGCTTCATCCTTTTGAGCTGTACAAGCCACTTTCATAAAGTCCAAAAAGCTTTTTGATTTAGGATTGATTCTGACAAATGCCTTTAACTCTCCAGTGACAGAATCTGGTCTTTAATCTGCCAAAGTCTTCTGCGTATCTACAAGATTCTAAAAATAGATGGAACAAATTTATGCGCTTGCACTTACTGACGTTCTGCATTTCCAGCAGACAAGCAATCATGTAAATTTACAAATGACTTCATATGTGATTGTGTTTATCCTAAAATTTTTATACTCAAAATACAACCTTATTTATCTAGTTCTTTTTATATTACATAGACGTTTTCTATATTTGGAAAGCTAATTGCTAGATTTATGATAGTGTAATAGTTTATCAAGAATATTCTCAGTAGAAACAGCCTAAGTAGTAGCATAAATAGTGGTAGTTATTACCAATACATGTTGGCTGAATTCCACTCCAAGTACCATCTGCTTGACAGAATCTTCTTGAAGAGCCTATCAGAATAAAAGGGGGTCTGCACTGAAAGCTAACTTCAGATCTGTAGGTGAAACTTTTCCCATTGAGGCGTCCTTCTGCTGGAGTACCAGGATCACCACAAAACACAGCTAATGTATAAAAAAGGAAAGAAGAAAAAAGTTATTAAAAACTACACTTGCTTCAACTGAAGTATTTGCATTGTTTTATGTGCAAGTCAGGCACACTGAATATGAGTGTAAATGTTATGTTCATTTATCTGTGTAGGATTGTAGCTCAGATAAATTCTTGACAGCAATTTAAAATTAATTGTCACTGTTATAAGCATAAAACTTAACCCAGAAAATAGACCTTTTAATTGAGACACTTAAATGCTGATTAGATTTGGATGACAAAGTAATGTCAGAGTAGACAAGGCTATATTGTAATGCTTTATAATGTATCCAGTTTTCACATCAGTCACCCTCAGATGAATAGGCTGGAAATTTTTGCCCTAATTAAGAAAAAGGAAAAATGTTTGTCAGAGTCCTGACAAGATTTCAAGCACTGGAAGAGAAGAGCTGACAGATTTAGAAGAAGCTGAAAAACAAATACAAACAAAATATGAGGGTATGTATTTGCCTTCAGGAAAGAAAAAAGAATTTAGAAAGGCTATGAACTTAAGGGTTAGGATCCTTGTTTTCACCTGTTAATAGAAATGGAAACAGGGAAGAAAAACGGAAAAGTGTAAGGGAAAATTTTAATCATGCTCACTACAAGTCAAATTCAGAACATTCAAAAAGATTACCAGTAAGGCAAATGGTGATGGGTCCAATTAGGCAATACGAGATGGAGGTGACTTTTGGGGAAAGGAAGAAGACCATGACCTTAAATGGACACAACCGTGCAATTTCATGGTGAGGTATGCTTTTTGGAAGAAGGAGGAAGAATTCTGCAGTAATCCGTATATTACCTGATCTAGCTGAGTCCTTTTAAAACTGTGAGAAACTGACTGTAGCCCAAGATAACTGACTGTAGCTTTGGTGAAGCCCAACACAAATGTACCCTGGAAACTTACGCAAACATTGTGGGATGTCTCCCCGCCAAATTCCTCGACCCTCACAGGACAGAATAGCTGTGTTAGATAGCTGATAGCCTTCTGCGCAGCTGTAACTCACACTGGCACCCCAGCGATAATCAGATCCTTCCACTTTCCCATAGAGTACTGGTGGAGGGGGGCCACAGGTAATAGCTGTGTCACAAAAAGAAAAGTTATAATTTCAAGACTTTATAGGGTTTAGGAGAATGCAACACAATATCTACTCATGCTTTTGAAACAACAGAAAAAAATATTTCTTGCTGTTCAGTTCCAAAAAACAATTCCTGTTTGGAAAAAACAAAGTAGCCTGTAAGAGACGGAAAATCAGTTTAAATACAAAAATACCACCTCTAGGTTTAGGAAGTCCCTGAGCTCTAGGTTGCTGGAAGCTAGAAGAGTATACAACTTACCTAGTTCTGAATCTCTTCCCTACATATTCATTACTGATCATTTTTGACCAAAGGCTACTGAGCTAGGTAAAGGTTTTCAATAAATATGATTTATTTCAATTAATATGTTTCTATGATTCTACAATTCTAAATATTCACATTTTATTTTAAACTAATTTTGCAGCACTATTTAAAGCCCTTAATATGACTTTGTTCATTCACCCGCTCTTTTCTAAGGCTTTCAGCACACAATGGACATTGACTTTATTGGTAATCACTGGCTAAGACTCTTTAAAAATATTCTTATGTTTTCCAGCTTCTGAAAGAGTGCCCAAAACGATAAAATCTGGAATGATCAAGTTTACATTTACACATCAGTTCTTTCAACAAAGAGCACAACTGTAAAGTCACTGAGTCAGTGATTTTTACAACAGAAAATGCGGTTAGTTGAGTACATATGCAAAAATTTAATTAGTAGGCTAGACTTAGACACCACTTTAAAGCAGTGCTAGATGAGTTGGCAGTCTATGCCTTTTATAAGCAGAAGGTGCCCTAGGCTGTTAAATTTACTCCCTGAGCTGCTGTAGTAGTGCTAACAATTTTCACCAGGCTACTTTATTTCCCTTTCAGCCTCATCCCCACTATGACCCTTATGTTAGCACTTGTAATTAGCTATTTGTGAAGCATCTTTTTGGGTATTTAGGATGACTACACTACTGCAACAAGAGAATCTTTTATAGAAAGTTTGGTTTGCAGGATCCCTTTACAGAATTTTGGCCATCTAATCCAAGATAAAAGGGCCCAAAAAGGAAAATGGGTACTTCATTCCCAGCATTTCAAACTGAGCACTCTGATAATCTTAATTGCAGAATGATTTGGTTTTACTATAGTCATTAATGTCGCTATTCTGCCTGACATTATACCACAGCATATGTGCAAAATAAATACAGATTTTACACAAATACTTATCTAAATGGTTTAGTTGCATTTGCATGTTAATTGCCCCAGAAAATGTTTTGCTAATTTTTTATATATAAAGACATTTATTAGTGAATTTCACATATAGTATCAAAACAGTATTTGTAAACTATGTAAGTGCAAAAGCACACCTTTGCAAATTGGTTTACTCTGGTTCCAAGTGCTGTCTTTTATACAACGCATGGTAGATGAACTGGCAGGCTCCATCAAGTATCCTGGATTGCACTGATAGCTGACTGTCTTATTGAAGGTAAAATCATTCCCGAACTGAATGCCATTTGCTAATGCACCTGGATCTCCACAGCTGATCACTAGTGAAGAAAAGAAAGAAGGGATTTTTTTTTCCAATTAACATGTAATTAAACATTGAACTATGTATAGCTAATGTCCTTTCTTTTAGTGTATAAAACAAGAAAAAATTTGATCAATATATTTTACAAAAATAAAAAAATGTAATCTTTAATTTCTAGCTAAAAAAGTCATATTTTGAGGCATTGCAATAGCGTGGGCCAAATATTGTGTTCCTTAAAGACACTAGCTTAAGCTGGTACGCTCTTTTGCTGTGACAGACTGTTATGTTAGTGATAGTTTTGACAGGACTTTTCCTTCCATCATACTGGGATCTTTATCACATTATGCCTAACGTTGGTGGTGCAACGCAATTCCAGCAGAGTTATGAAATTCCTCTTTTTTTTCAATATCACTGTACTGA
>VXBL01009962.1:867858-1016536 GCA_013400195.1 Aramus guarauna
AAAAAAAAAAAATAGCAAAAGCTAAAGGGAACTCTGGAGGAACACCTGTTCTTAGGATCTTAGGAATAATGTTATATTTTTAATTTTGACATTCATGAGGTAAACAAATACAGAAAAGTTACCTATGTATCCATATTAAAAAGTTCTGGAAACATCTAGCATGTGTTAAAAGGTCATGTACCTTTAGATACATAAAATATTCATGTATTACAAGACACATGAATGAGGGAAAAAAGTGCTATTTTATCTAACAAAATAATCATTTTCAGTAGGAAGGCTGAAAGCCTTAGAGGAAGAAAGTTTATTTCTGACCTGTGCAGTCTGGAGCAGTGCCGGTCCATGTCCCATTAGCGGTACAATGTCTAGTAGTTAGTCCTGAAGTTTTGTAACCTTCCCAGCAGGCATAAATGACTGAGCTGGAGAATAATATTCCATCAGTGTATATTATCATACCATTGGTGGGGGTGCCAGGGTTCCCACAAGATACAGCTGTGAAGAAAAGGTTATAAAAAAAAAATATTTCCATGATAGGTGACTAACTGAGGAAAAAAAGAAAAAAAAANTTTTCAATATCACTGTACTGATGTACTGTGGGTCTGGCCTTGTCATTGGGGCCATTGCCCTGCTGGCCTTGCAGCACCCTTCTGCTCCCCGCTTTCTTTCCCTGATGGAGTAGCCCAGTCTTGCTGCTCCCTGACTTTTGGTCCTTTGGCTATCAGTCAGATCTGACTTTGGCTCACAATAAAAACTCACACAGTATTGTATCCAATTAGGTAAAATTTGATTTAGAACTACTAGAACTTCNGAAGAAAGTTTATTTCTGACCTGTGCAGTCTGGAGCAGTGCCGGTCCATGTCCCATTAGCGGTACAATGTCTAGTAGTTAGTCCTGAAGTTTTGTAACCTTCCCAGCAGGCATAAATGACTGAGCTGGAGAATAATATTCCATCAGTGTATATTATCATACCATTGGTGGGGGTGCCAGGGTTCCCACAAGATACAGCTGTGAAGAAAAGGTTATAAAAAAAAAATATTTCCATGATAGGTGACTAACTGAGGAAAAAAAGAAAAAAAAAAGGTTGATAGTCCATCTTTTAAAAAAGCTATAACAAGTTTTACTAAGAAAATGTTTAACAGGTATATTCTTGAGTTAATATCTTATTTCTCTTTGTTAATTTGATCACTTTACTTGCATTTGTTTTGGTTTGTGTTTTCAACAGCTGATTTAGATAGTTTGCACTGCTTGTAAATGTTTCACTCCACCAAGCACAGGCACGGGAGAGAAGAAAGCTCATTCAGGACTTTCTGACAGAACTGTGCCTCTGTTTTAGTTTTGGGCATATTTGCTATTCTCTTCCTGTCTTCTAGTATCTCCTCTTTCAATTGTAAAAAAGCATAAATAGAAAATTAAGATCTTCTTGTCCATTTATTTTTTGAATCAAGAAAATGTCTGTTGTGGTTCAGCCCCAGCTGGCTGCTGAGCACCATGCACCACTCGCTCATCCCCCACTTCCCGGGCAGGATGGGGAGGAGAATGAGGAAGACAAGGGCAAAGCCTCATGGGTTGAGACAGGGCAGGTTACTGGGACAGCAGAGGGACAGGGAAATAACAACAACAGTACTTAACAGAATACACAAAACTGGTGGTACACAGTGCAGCTTCTCACCCCAGGACCATACAGCTCAGACCGCATGCTCACACCTGTCCTGAAACCGGACCGTCCCCAAGCTCCGCGCCCTGGAGCTGCAATGCCCCGCGCCGACTAGGCCTCCTTTTATACTGAGCATGATGTCACATGGTATGGAATACCCCTTTTGGCTTGTTTGGGTCACCTGTCCTGGCTGTGTCCCATCCCAGCTTCTGGTGAAAATTAACTCTATCCTAGCCGAACCCAGGACAAGACCTGATGCTGTATTGGCCTCCATATCTTTTTGGCATCTGTAGCTTTACATTGATTTACAATGACTACGTTTCAACTTCATACATCCAAGATTTGACAGTGGTTTACTTTTATTATATGTTGTTTTTTTGGGAGGGTTTAGTGGATCTTTTTTTTTTTTTCCAGTGAACCAGCCAATCATGAGAAAGATTTGTTTGTTTGTTTTGAATCTTTCTAATAACTTGCCGCTAAAGCATCTTTATTTGACCATCCCAGACAGGACACTGGCAAAAGTACAATAAAATTCCACTGTTGGACAGAGACTACTTCTTTTCATAGGAATAATAGAAAGCTATCATGAGTTTAAGAGATTAGCAGGGTAATCAAGAGTTAGGAAGAAATGTGCATCTAAATCAAACTCTTTCCTTTAATCTTCCATGGAGTATGCAGTGATTTGTAAGACTGGGAGGACATACTTCAGCTGTCTCTTGCAGAGTTTTTGAGAGCTGGCAACTATTTCTACTCTTCCTATAGCACAAAGAAGTGTGGTCTCTTGAGAAGTGAAATTATTTAATCTAATACAATGATATGATCAAATATAAGTATGACAAAACTTAATGACTTGGAATATGGTGGTGGATTAGCCCTGGCTAACAGCCAAATGCCCACCCAGCTGCACACTCAGTGCCACTCCTCAGCGGGAAGGATGACAAAGCTCATGGGTTGAGATAAAGACAGCGGAATTGCTTATCAGTTACCATTGTGGGCAAAACAGATTTACCTTGGGGACAATTCCTTTAATTCATTGCCAGTTAAAATTGATTTGGATAGGGACAAAAAGACAAACATTAAAAACAACACTTTCCTTCCCTCTTTCCTGGGGTTAACTTCATTCCTTCACTTCAGACTGCTCTGCCTGCCCCATGAGTGGTGCAGAGGGGAAAGAGGATGGGGAGTTATGGTCACTACACATCAGTTTGTCTCAGCTGCTCCTTCCTCCTTACAGAACTGGAGGAATTCCAGTCATAATCATACCCTGAGCTTCATAAAAAGAAGTGTGACCAGCAGGTCGAGGGAGGTGATTCTTTCCCACTACTCCACTCTAACAGAGTACTGCATCCAGCTCTGGGGCCTCCAGTACAAGAAAGGCATGGTCCTGTTAGAGTGGGTCTGGAGGAGGGCCACAAAAATGATCAGAGGGCTGGAACAACTCTCCTCTGAAGGAAGGCTGAGAGAGTTAGGGTTATTCAACCTGGAAAAGAGAAAGCTTTGGAGACACCTTATTATTGTCTTTCAATACTTAAAGGGGTCTTATAAAAAAAGATGGAAAGAGACTTTTTACCAAAGCCTGTAGTTACAGAACAGATGGATAATGGTTTTAAATTGAAAGAGGGGAGATTTAGATCAGACATAAGGATGAAATATTTTAAGATGAGGGTGGTGAGACAGTGGAACAGGTTGCCCCATCCCTGCAAGTGTTCAAGATTAGGCTGGATGTGGCTTTGAGTAACTTAATCTACTGGAAGATGTCCCTGCCATGGCAGGGAAGTTCAACTAGATTATCTTTAAAGGCCTCTTCCAACCCAAACCATTCTGTGATTCTGTGATGTATGATACTACGATTCCATGCTATGATAATACTAATAAAACAAATTAAAGACCATGTGCAGATACTGGTCAAGGTACCACACTGAGCTGTATTAGGAAAGCTTGGATGCATTCATTAAGGCTAAATGTATTTATGGAATTCATGCAAAGGCAACAAGTCTGCAGAAGCTTAAGATCTGACAAAATGATAATTTGACAGCAGTTGACTAGAAAATAAACCTTACACTACTTATAATACTTAATTACTTATTCACATTTCCCCATATCTGCTTTATTCAATTAATTGCATTATGAGAGCAATGACCAAATCTTCATATTTATGTGAATCACAGAATCAAAGAATCACAGAATGGTTGAGATTGGAAGGCAATCTGGTTAAGCAGGGCCACCAAGAGCCAGTTGCGCAGGACCATATCCAGATGGCTTTTGACTCTCTCCAAGGATGGAGACTCTACCACCTCTCTGGGTAACCTGTGCCAGTGCTCAGTCAGCCACACAGGAAAAAAGTGTTTCCTGTTGTTCAGATAGATCTGTGTTTCAGTTTGTGCCCATTGCCTCTTGTCCTGTCACTCAGCACAACTGAAAAGAGCCTGGCTCCATCTTCCATGAACCCTGCCTTCAGATTTTATAGATGTTGATAAAATCCCCCTGAGCCTTCTCTTCGCTAGTGTGGACAGTCCCAGCTCTTTCAGGCTTTCCTCAGAGGAGAGATGCTTTAGTCCTTTCATCGTCTTAATGACCCTTTGCAGGACTCTATCCAGTAAGTCCATGACTCTCTAGTACAGGGGAGCTCAGAACTAGACCCAGTACTCCAGATGCTGCCTCACTAGTGTTGAGGGGAAAGATCATCTCCCTCCTAAGGCAGCCTGGGATACCATTAACCTTCTTTGCAGCAAGGGCACATTGTTGATTATATTCCAGGGGAGGTTTAGATTGGATATTTATTAGAAAAAAATTCTTCACCAAAAGGGTTATCAATCACTGGAACAGGCTGTCCAGGGAAATGGTTGAGTCACCATCCCTGGAGGTATTTCAAAGCTGTGTAGATGTGGTGCTTAGGGACATGGTTTAGTGGTTGGACTGGCAGTATGAGGTTAATGGTTGGACCTGGTGATCTTAAAGGTCTTTTCCAACAAAAAGGATTCTATGATTCTATAACTTCTTATAACACCAGGACCCCCAGCTGGATGGCGCCAGCATGATAATTGGAATCTAATAGCTATAATCTAATAGATGTAAGCTATAGAATTCATTAAAATAAACACAACTTGCCAATTAAAAATTACTCTGAGTATTACTGATGTTTGGAATAATACCTAAATGTCTTTGTTTTAATGAAGTCTTAATTTGTATGTATAAAATTTTCAAATAATGAAGAGAAAAATTCAGTAGATTGGAATTTGAACTAGTATGGGTGAAAAGGTATTTTCGTACTATCTCATCTTTATTTATATTAAACAGGAAACAAATGAAGAGAAAGAGAAAAATAGAAAGAAAGGGTCTTTTTTCTTTGTCTTTGTTGTGGTTTTTTTTTCTTTTTTCCTCCCCTCCAAAAACAGAAGGTTAAAACAAAAAGATAAAGAAAGAAAAAACAGTGGCATTTCAAACACTACTAATTACCACTGAGTGCTGCCGTACTATTAAACTTAATGTTTAATAGTTCATGCAAGGAGAGAAGAAAGGACATTGCAAAACTTCAATTTTCTGCTGGAAATATGGATCCTGTGCCTACTGCCATTTTCATATAGTTATTGTGGTATCTACATTGACAGATTAGTCTATGCTGAAGGATACTGCAAAAGAACAATTGTTAGGTGAGCATACTGTGATAAAAACCCTGAGTGAAAAAATATAATGAATGTGTGAAAAATATTTTGACCTATCATCCATTTTACCATTTAGTATAGCAGACAACAGATACTATAGAATCCATCAACCTCAATGAATTGGATAAACTAACTTTTCAAACATTCTTGGAAAACAAGAAGTCATTTTAAAACTGAATCTGAAGTCTTCCATTACTGCTTCTAATTCTGACAGTGCATAAAAAGTGTAAAAATTCTTTATTTTTAATCTTATTCTTAAATGTGATTTCCAGAAATATTCTGTGCTGCATATCTTCTGAAAGAGCGCTAGCATAAAAATAGTATTTCTCATAAAAAAATTAGTCTGTTATATGAATAAATATACATTAATTTATACTTAGTTAAGAATACAACATTATTTTATCATCTGTTCAGTCCTTGATGCATAGACATTACATAGAAAGATTAAAATATTGTATTTTTAGAAGATGGATGGCTGAGTTATTTATTACTCCATTTTCATGTCTTCAATCAGGAGTATTTGTTTATTTTTACATTTAACTCAGCTATCTGTTCTCTATTTTCAGGCTCAATAGTTGTTTAACTAGAATTGTTTTCTCACAATTTTCTTTTAAATAAATACTCTAAAGCTTTATCAGTTTGGATTTAGGGTTTCAAGCAAAACATGAACTGCTTGCAAACTCTTTTATATCAAACTTCTGCAGAGCAATACGAAAGCTCTGGCATAGAATTTCTTTTTCATTAAAGAATGAAATGTCATTAGTAAATGTCATTCAATGGTGTCATAACTGCCAATGGTATCAATACCTACCTTCACACACAGGCTGTATACCTGACCAGGAACCATTAAGCAGGCATGTTCGTTCTGCAGATCCTCTCAGCTGATAACCCATTTCACACGAGAAACGTAGCAGACTTTTTATTTTGAACTCATCCCCAAGTCTAGACCCATGAGCTGGTACTCCTGGATCATCACAATAGCCAGGATTATTTCCTGTAAAACACAACAGAGCAGAATTATTGGCAGAGATCTTATGTGCAAATTGAGTGGTAGTGAAGAATACTCTCTTGCAAACAGTAGTACTAACTGCATTGTTTCTATTACAATTAATCACTTTTCTTCCAGTGCAAGGACATGAAACCAAAGCCAAAGACGAAAATAACATGTCTTCTTAGCGTAATTCTTATCTCAGACCTATATAGACCTAAACATAGAATGTGATATAAATAAAAGACAAAAGATAATTGTGAACACAGGAAGAATCCCTGTAATTTTTTATCAGTTCAAAAAATTCGTTCTTTTTGATATCAGTAATGTTTTCTACATGTTGTATTTTATTGTTCAACTTCTCTGCTAATAATAATTTCTAACAACAAAAAATTAGGTAACAGCAAGAGTGAAGAGAACCATATTCAAGTTTCTTAAGAAATATATTTGAAATACATATATCCACAGAAAAGACTAAATGGTACTTAGCCCTCTGTGTCTGTCAAGAATGGAAAGGACACCTCATCATTTTCCTTATCCTTTAAATTCCTACTCAAGTATTGGTTAAAATTCTAAAAGAGAAAAAAGGTGCTGCAAACCAGACCTTTCAAACTTGTCCTTATAGTCTGATGAATCAGTCAATTGCCTTATCGTATAAAGCAGCTGCTACAGAAAATGCTGCCCAAGATGGTCAAGGAAGTATGGTCCCAGTATCAACAATTTATCATAAATTTTGACATAAAATTTTATCTCTCCTAAATCCCTCTGTGTTTTAATTGTGATTCATAGCAACATTATCCTTTGCTCTACATTTTCAAGTTATATGTCTAGATTGAATTTATATTAAAACTATGGTTTGTCTGCTTTTTGTTTGTTTTTTTTAAAGATGCATAAATAATTTCATAGGTTGAAGTCTGCATCTTCTTACATAGTTTTTTATCATGGGCACACCTCAGATGGAGAAAATTTTGAACAAAGGAATAACAATAGTAAAACGTTGAGAAAACTCAGACTTTTATTTTAGAAATTTCAGAAAGTATGATTATGTGTGTGGCATAAGATTTTCAGTATAGCAAATTTGAGACAGACACTTTGTTTGGGATACAACCATGCTGCCTCATAAAAGGAGACGAGGAGACAGTTCCTGAACTCAAGGCTAACTTGTGGGCTTTGATTATGTCCACTTTGCTTAGCAGTAGCTTTTTCTAGAATAGATTGTCCTTGTCACCCTGCCCTAAAGCATTTGGACCTAGATTTTCTTTTCTAGATACATGCCTGTAAACAGTGTGAGTGTCTTGAAGCCAGCTGGTATATTCTGTCCACATCTATACTGTTAAACTCACTCTACTAAACAAGGTGGCTGCATCCAAAGTGGCTGTTGAGAATGGCCTCCAGCACACCACCAATTTGCAAAGTATTTGTGCATTGTTTGGTGGACTCCTGGTTGGGATGGGTGAAAACTACTCTGGGGACAATTCTAAGAGTATAATGATCTAGGTGATCAAGTACTAGCATCTATCACCTATGCCCTGGCACTGTTCAATCAGCAGTCCAGATGTGGTCTCTGGATGCCATCTGCTTCTCCTTCCTCCAAGACATTACTATTTCCCAGGCATTTTTATCTGCTTAAAATGTGTGAAATAACATGAGGGCTGTGATTCAAGCTACCGCTGTGGTACATTTACAGCATAAAACAGACATGTGGCACATACTTTGGCTTGTGAATGCAAAGACTGCAGGAATTGTTCAGAGCAGAAGGATCTGATTATAAAATTTTGATGATGTCCCATGTTGCTTTGGGATTTTGCTTAGGGAATTATTCCAGACAAATGACTTTTTTTTTTTTTTTTCTTGGACACACCCAGGTTTGTTTTGGAGAAGGTTTAAACTGGAATCATGCAAGTTTGTAATCAAAAGGTATAGAGAAAGGCAGTTACAGTAGTAGGAAGGTCTAGACTCTTCTTTATTTAGTAATGCAGATGACTACATTTCCATTACTGAAAAATTACTGTGAGTCATCTTAAATAAAAATCTCAAGTATCACTTAACTCATAAGATACAAATGTCCATCACTGCAACAGGTCCCAGGTGACAACAAACCCTGACATTACATTTATGCCATCATGTATTCAAACATATATTAATATATAATAAAGAAATAAACCCCATGCAGAAACAGACTACAGGTTTCAAATGTTATATTGGGACTGTTTTTCATATCCCTTAAGTGTAAAAACAATTAGCTGTCTCAGTTGTCCAGGGCACAATCATTCTCTCGCTGACATCATGAATACAAATTATTTATATTTGTTTTTAATGGAGTAATCTCCTGAATACCTACCATGGAAAATGAAGTTATTTTTAATAATTTCAAAGGTCTTAAACAAATGATACACCTTTTTAGGTTTTTTGGCTGCTTATTTGGGAGTTTTTATTTGATTATTTTAATTGAGTTAACAGAGATAGATTTCTCATTTTCCTAGGGAATCACCTTGCTCTCAAGATGGTGTCACATCATGTTCAAACTTAGAAAATTAAATTTTGCATCAATAACAATGTTTTCGTTACACTAGGAATATTTTCCCCATCATAGGAGATGACTACAGTGGTCTTTAATGTTTTAAAAATCTATGAGTCTATAGAAATACTATCATATTCATGACTGATATCTAAAGAGTCTCAGTTATTAGTGATCAAAATTTCTTTCCACTAGCATGAGAATTTCCCTTGTGGTAGGAAGTGTTGGGTAGTAGCACTAGAGGATCTGACCTTAAAAATTTTAAAGTCTTGGTGCGATATCAGATCTGGCATTTTGTACTGGATAAAAAGGTGAAAGTGACACCAATGTGGGCTTAAGATAAGCAGGAAAAAGCCAATTCTATGTAGAAACTATCCATATGATTGTCCTGCAGAGATTCCTTTCTGGTCTAGGTATAGAGACCATGATGGCAGTGAGATCTAGTGATGTGAGAAGACTCTAAGTAAACTCTTTCTTCCTTTAGCAGCAGAGAACAGAAAAGAAAATCAGTGATTTAAATTCACTTCCTTTCCTCAGCATTCTTGCAGAATCAGCTTATGAATGGATCATTTCCAACAAGAACTTATTAAGAGCTTTTCAAAGTACAGAATTTAAATACTTTACACTTATTTAAATTAGGTCAAATCTGAATTGAACCACATGGAATCAGATCAGTGCAACAGTGGGCATGTCCAAGAGCTTAGGGCAAGTTGCAAGAAGATTCTATAATGTGAAATCATGCAACAATTTTCTCATTGAATTTTCTTCTGAAACCTGTCCGGTATTTGTTTTCTTATATATTGAAGTATGCAGACTTGTTTCCATTACAAAACCGATTAATACACTGTGGATGTCCTTTAGCAGCCAATCCTCATCTGAGCTCTTGACTTCAGCAAAACTGTGTTTTATGGCTTCTTCTAAATTTGCATAGTTAGTCCAGGGGAGAATAAACTGTTTCAGTACTTCCTGACATCACCAAGAACATTGCAGAGGTTTATTGTGTTTGCACATTGTGGCACTAATAAAGAATATTTCTGTAAGTGGAAAGAGGAACATAATGTATGAAGTTTACCATCTCATAACTGTGCTGTGATGTTTTTTGTTCAACATTTTGCATGTGACAACCATTGTTTACACAAAACAGTGTTCATAAAAATAAAATTTAATACATATATCCTTTTCAAGCAGAACTCTACCAGGTTTTAAATAGTATTTTGTGGCTTTTATATATTGCAGTATACAATTATAGCAGCTAGCTAAGGAGTAAAGTTATGAGGTAATGACAGAGAGAGAGACAATATATGAGAATAGTTCAATAAATGGCTATAATTCAGCTGAGTCACTATTGGTGAAATTAAAAAGTATTTGGAAAAGAAACCAAACAAATAGCTCACTGTAGTTAAAAATTGCTCGAGAATAGCCTTATTCATGTAATTACAAGGTGAACATTCAGATGATGGTTGGTACAAGTACCTGAACAGTGAGGGAGTGTCCCACTCCAGTGGCTATCTTCTTGGCACTCCCTAGTAGAATTTCCTATGAGCCTTCGACCCGCTGTGCAAGAATAGTGAATTATGGAGCCATATGTAAATTTGTCTCCTGAAAGAACTGCATTGGCAGGTACCCCAGGATGTCCACAAGAAATGGCTAAGAGAGGAAAGAGCACAATATTATATGATGCTTTTATAGCACAGAAAAAAAAGCTTATTTTAACCTTCACATATGAGGCTTGTTCCACACAACGTAAACTTCTGTCTGGATTTCATCTCCTATGTATCTTCAGTTTTGCTGTTGCTATAGATGATTTACTGATTGTTTGTAAGATGAAACATAAAACTACATGTAAAACTAACCCATCCAGTTTAGCCTTTCCCTGAAAATATGCAGAGGTCTCTTTCCTCATTCATTTCCATTCACTGTCCTTCCGTACAAATAATACACATTATTTCTGAAAAGGTTGAGAAAGAAGAAACCAAACAAGACTAATGTTGCAATATGCATTTATACTACAGATATAATAATGGTTTTATCAAATCTATAAAATAACTAGATAAGAGTTTAGGCAGTATAGAGAAATAAAAAAACTTCGTCTGTAGTATTATTATAGCATTGTGTTGCACTAAAGTGAGCAAGAGGAAAATGGATTACTGATCCTTTTTGTAAATTATTACTCATATTTATGCTTAAATTAATGTGTACATTTTGTTTGAGAAAAAATTCAGTTAAATATTTTTATTACAGGTTTACTAGTTTAGTTGCCAGCCAGGGCTAAACCACAACACATATAGAGGAGCAGTGTGTTTCTATTTTTTTTACTCTTGAACTAGAATTGTTCATAGTAAACATTGTGTCCACTTTGGGTTCAAAATTTCTCTCATCTGCCTCTTCAAGTACTTTGCCCTACCACCAAAAGCAATCTTACGCTTTAAAAAAGGAGATTATCACTGATAACCTTTGAAAAGTAAATCTTTCTCACAGTACTTGAAAAGTGACTTCATCTGTGAATAGATAAACAGATCTTTCTCACAGAAAGAGTCCTCTTCATTTCACTGAGATTTTCTTAGGGGAAAGAATGTTATATTTGTCCTGGTGGTATTTAGGATTCAGATAGTGTTTCGGTCCATCAGCAGCAAATTAATAGCAGCTAATTCAGTAGGTATTTGAGGAATGTAAGCACCTCCCAGGCTCATTTGAAAGGTCCCAGGTCCTCCATCAATAGTCTGCACAGCAAGGTCAGGTATTCCTTTTCTGAGGAGGGACACTTAAGACTTTCCTTGAGCTCTGCCTAAAACCAGAAAGCCATATAACTGCTATCAAACTTCCAAAACACTTGATGTGGAAAGATGGGTAGCTATTCTAAGTGATTTTGATTCTCCATCCTCTTCTGCCCCTTCCATAAGGACTGTCCCTTCACACTGAAACCCCAGTCCTGGAACTAGGAAGGGATCAGAATTGGGCCATGAACTTTCTTAGTTTTTCTAAGAAACAACAAGTGACACACATGCTTGCATCAGTAAAATATTTTTGCCAAATGAACAATTTTATGCAGCTATTTTGTATTTAAAATGTTGTATTTTGCTTAATTATTTAATTTTTGAAATGTCAATAAACCCAGTTTTCAGATTACAGTTCTTATCGACAGATATTGAAAGTGTTGATTGTTGTGAAAATCAAAACAAAACTGCTTTGGTCATTGATTTTAGATACATGGTAGTAAGAAGAAAGCAAGTATAAAGAAACAAATTTACTAACCTAGCTACAGCTATTGATCTGATTGGTACATAAGTATAAATTCATAAAAGGAAACATTTAAATAAACAAATTCTGCAAAGCAAAAACTTTAAAACCATCTGACGTGTTTGCAAATTAAAGTATAGTTTCACTTCATTTATTACTTCCTATAATCACCTTCTAATTCAGAAATCTAATGTCAGAAAATTAATAGGGATCAGAGAAGAAAAATATGTCAATAGAAAATGAAAGTCAGCCAAACCATTATTTTCTAGAGATCTGAGGCTCACTGAATTGATTATAGGAAACAAGACGTCTGCCCTCTTTGAGGAAAAAGTGATGGAGGAATTACATAATGATGTTATGAAAAGACCCTCTTGAGCAAACTTTTCCTATATAAAATTTCATAGATTCATTCTCACATACACACTTCAATACATCTGAAAAAAATATTTCTGAGATAGGCATTAATGGTCTTAGACTATCAATCTAAATGATAACATATAAATACTAATTTTAGATTTCCCTAGCTGTTTTCAGATATCTTAACAATACAGCAAAAGGGGAAATTAATCTTAACTTTCTGGCATTTGAAATAATAGCTCCATAGTTCCCTCTAAACCCATTTTTACTAATGACAAGTTGCATGACATCTTGTCTTCGTGTTTTTTTACTGAACAATACATCGATCCTACAGTCCAGTTTGTTCCTCAATAGATGAGGAACTTTTTTTTTTTTTTTTTTTCCTGTCATCTCTAAAAATCATGGACCACTCTTTAATGTTAATCCAACTGAATGAATACTTACACAAACACTTTGGTAATGATCTATCCCATAAGCCATTAGCTTTACAGGTCAAAGCAGATGAGCCCAACAGATAAAAGCCCTTCTTGCAGTGATATGCCACACTTGTTCCGAATTTGAAACTTTCAGGATAATTCTGCTGGCCATGCCGAATTGCATTTTCCACAAAACCAGGATCAGAACAGTTCACCACTGTAAGACAAATGGTGTTCATCACTGATGCATAATAGCAATGTCATAAATAAAGTGTAACAGTGATTTATTTGTTACTTCATTAGCAGCTAGCAACTGTGGTCAATTTGATATCCTTTGTGGTTTTAATTCAACTTAAATACCTGATATGTTGACTCCTAAGTCTCTAGACCTTTTGCTTTGAAAATAATACTATGTTTTTACTCTAGTTCTTGTAATAAGCTTGGACATACAGGTCATTCAAAGATAAAAAAGAAATTTGAGGAATTTTTTATTGTTCTCTTGGTAGGTTTAGTTTAGTCTTTCATATAATTTTTATGTGAAGGAAATCAAATTATAATCAAACTGGTACATAGTTTAAATAGCACTTGAACATTTTCTTTTTTCATTTCCTGTAATGAGAAAAATGAAAGAAGAACATTTTCTGCTATTAATGTGTAGAACAGAAAAAGGAAGATGGTGAAAAATCAAATATTTGATAGTGGAGTGGGAGTGAGGGTAAGAACCAAAAATTATGAAGTTATTTTTCAGATAGCAGTTAAAAACCTAAAGAAATATGGGTTTTGTCATGACTGTTTAGTTTTTATAAAAGGTATATCTGCCCTCCCCAATCCTTCGTTTTATATCCTGCAGTGAGCATGATGGTTTCTTGGTAGAAAATTATGATGAGACATTGATGTCTCCATTACAAACTCCCAGCTTTTCTGTCTATCCATCTGCAAGCTGTCTGAAAAGTTATAAATGCCTCCTCCACCCCTCCCCGGTCTGCACTCTAAACATAATGGTATAAATTAATAAATAAATACTTAGAATATTATTAGTATTATAAATTCCAGCTCGTCAAACAATTACAGGAATCTACCTTTCAAATATATCATCTAGTTCAAATTAAATTTAATGAAAAATGAAACAGTGAAGAACGTCAGGTAGCACTACCATTTTAGAGGTATGACATATTGAGTTACTAATGCACTGTTTTTTACTCCTGAATCATACTTTTTTTCAAAAGGTTAAGTGTTATCATACATATAATTAAAATTTACTAATTAGCCAATACACTAGAACAAGTTAGCTTTTGCAAATGTTCATTCCTTGAAAGACTGTTTCATTCAATCAGCTAAAAAGTATCAGGATTTTAAAGAAATATTAACATCCTAAAATTTAATTTTGGATGAAAAACAGTTAAAATTGTTTTTATTTCTCTTTCTCTTTTAAAGGCACAACCTTAAAAGTATTTAATGTTCATGATTTCAATCTTAGAATAGATTCTCTAGACAAGCATATACCTAGATCTAAAGAATGTCCCATATTAATCCAAATTTTTCTTTCATAAAAATTAGTTTAGAAGTAATATTTGGGGGTGGGGGGAGACGAAAAACATGCTTTGGCATGAAGCAAACCTATTTCTACTGATGGTTATTAAAAACACTGCACAGAAAAGCAAAATGTATTTTAAAAACATTAGGTAGTACAGTGGTGTACATAAAACATTAGTAAGGCATTATCTAGACTGATGAAGAGATGGCTAATGGAAGAGACCTGCATTTTGCTTTGTTTTGGTTTGGTTTGGTTTTTGTTTGTTTGTTGGTTTTTTTTTTCCTGAGGAGTAGTAAAGCTACAGAGTATCCTAACTGAAACTATTCCCATTCTGTTTTATGGTGAATCCTATGAAATAATTCACCAGAGAAGTTACATTTAGCTTACATTACAACAATTTAGGCTATATTTCATGCTATCAACATTAATTTAAATTTAGTGTTATAATCATACACATGTTATACATCAATCAGATACGTGCAGGTTAACTAAATATGTGTTTACACTGGGATTTCATTGACAGAAAAAGCCATCTTTTTTACCTCCTGACTTTTTTTGTGTCCCATAAAAAAGAAAAAAATGCAAAGTCCTAAAATCTCACTGCTCTTGTGAAAGATTTGGATGTGGAAGTCTGTTTCTCTGTACTTTCTTTGAAGAACCCTGAACATTCCTGCTTCTGGGGATCTCTATTTAAGAGTCCTATCAAGAGAAAATGCTTTACTCATTTTACATTACACAAAACCATATTTCATTCTTTGTTACTGCTTTTTTCCATTTTTAGTAATCACTGTCAACTAAGTCTCATTCTTTCACTGGCAATATAAATTATCACTGTAGACAAGAGACACAAGTGAAAGTTAGTAAAAAGTACAACCCACTGACATGAAACCTTACCAAAATATTAAGCTAGATCTGAATGAGCTCATATGTCTGTATTCACAATGAAATTCTTTGTTACAGAAACTAGTACAGCTCCCAGAAGCAATGCATGCTGCGTCCCAATTAACCCTGTTTCTTAGGCAATTAAACATGGTATAATGCTGTGTAGATGCTGCTGCAAAGCTTCTGCTTTTGGAATTAGCCTGCATCCTCTGCATAGTTGTAAGTTGCCTGGTACAGACATATCCTTAAACTCAGTCTCTCTATGTATGTACCTACTTAACATTGGAAGCTACAGCCATATTGATATGAAGAATACCAGTGCCTGTTCTCTGGCATGAGGCCAGAAGACAGTGGCCATGTCTATGCTGTTGTGCTCTGCTATCCTCCACACTCGGGTGAATTTCTCTGAACTGCTCATCAGGAATGGTCCTGCTGCCCATGCTAACCCCTGAACCAGACTCTGAACAGTTCCTGTGGATGTGCTACTTGGTTCAAATGAAAAAATTGTTGGAGAACCTTCTTAATTAGTAGAGGCAATTAAGTTCCCATGCCCAGGCACTGTTTAGTTTAAAATATAGATATATTTAATTTCAAACACAGCAGTGACTGTTTCACAGTCTTTCTATTTAAATAAAATTGCTATTGGATGGTAGTGCAGTTTTGACACCCAGCTTCACAGTAACACAGTATCAGTATTATGACCCATCATATCACAAATTGATGTCCAAGGTTGTATGGAATATTTGTACTGGTGCAAAACACAGGTTTTCTGAGACCTATGTCCATGCCCTAATCAGTACACCATTTTGCAATGACACTGCATACTGAAAAGTAGTGAGAGCAAAATAACACTTTTCCATTCTACTGATGTCTAGCTATTTTAGCAACCATCTTGATTACCAGCAAGTGAAGCTCTTTCTTTAAATAATGTCTATACAGGTAAAAATGTATGAAAATTCATTGCCTTTTATGACTGTAAAAATCCTCTGGAATAAACCCCAAAAAACTGTAACAGTTCAAAGGTGAATTAACATCAATTTGTCAATCATATTTAAAACTTTTCTTTATTAGAAATCTTATTCTGGTGCAACTAGGACTCCTTGCTGCACTCTCACAGGTCCACAGTACAGGGGCATATTTAGTAGTCTACCTTTGATATTATTAAAGTTGCTTTGTTGTGCTTTCAATGTTTAAAAGCACAAAGTACAGCAAGAATGCATATGCTCTACTATACAATTTCTGAAATTTCAATGATTAGAAGATGTTAAATATTACCAGTTCTTTCAAGTTTCTTAAAAAAAATATTTTATGTGTGCACTGAGCAGTGTATAGGTATTGTTTTGGTGATCTCCATTACTGTTTCAAGTCTGTCTGACATTACTGACACAGATACACATGCAACCTTATTCCCATTGAATGAGTTACCAGTTTCCAATACCTGGATTTGCAAGAGTGCCATTATGCTTCTTTTGCCTTTCACTACCCCTAGGATACAAAAAAGCCTAATTGCACACCTTTCTTTCAGCTCTGGCAAGAGGACATGGTATCATTTTTATGCTTTCTCAACACCTTTGAATCAAAAGATTATCTATAAATCTGAATTTTTCCCTAGTTTCATGCTTCTGTCTTATGGACAGTTTTTGATTTATAAGAAAATATAAAACTGGCTTATAAATTCTCTCTGCTACACAGAACCTTTCTTTTTTTTTTTTTATTTTATTTTTATTTTACATTAAACAGCAACAGGATAAAACAAACAGTCCTAGGAGCAGGTTCTGGAATCAAATCTGATCACTGGAATTGAAGGCACTAAGGACTATGTTAGAGGCTCATATGCCCTCTTACACCATTTTCTGTCCAGGAAAAAAAAAAATAAAAAAAAATCTTAACTTCTGCTCTTCAACAAACCACAAATAGGAGTGATAAAGAACACCTACCTCCAGAACACAGGACAGTCTTTAAAACAAGCCACTTTGATAATCTTCAGGCTGATTAAGAGCTTAGACTTTTATCACATCCTAAGTGAGAGCTTGTCTACCACTGCCATTTTAAAAAGTCATTGCTATGCTTTCTTGAGAGTCTATGTAAAGACAGAAGGAATGCTCTGCAACCACTTTACCATGAAGAACACTGGTTGCTATGTTCACACAGTGCCTCCAAGATAAGGCAGCTCTGGGGAAAAAAGTAATGCCTTGCCTGAAATTCTGAATGAGGGACAGAAATGTGGCAGATTCCCTGGTACTCTCTTTTCCTGGAATGGGGAGGATACTAGGCACCTACAGGCACAAACCTTTAAAAAAAAGAGAAGGCCTTCCAGACTAAAAATGCAGACAACTTGCCATGGCTTCATGGGCTATCAGTCATGTGGAAATACCATTTGGGAGTTGTGAGAACTCCAGAATATTGGAAAGTACTATTTCTTTAACCATCATCTTGAATGCTTATTTTTAGATCAAAGTGATAAACTGTTTTATTTTAAAATAAACAGTGAAATACTGCCCAGATAAAAATACTGTAAAAGTAAAAAGCAGTAAAATAAACAGTGAAATGACATTTTAGAATTTGTTCACAACAAAGAGCAAAAATGTTTTTTTTCCACTGCAATGTATCGAAAATCATTGTTACTGCACTCAAATATACACTACCTTAGTCAAGACAGAACACTGAAACTATGTGGCCAAATTCTTCCAATTTTAATATTGGAATATTCTATTGAAATCGAAGAAAAATCTGAAGCATATTGCAAAATTCTCACATTTATTGAAGGGTTTGCACGTTCATGGATACAATTATTTTCAAAAATTCTTCCCATCCTATGGATTACTCAAGTCTTTCCCTAGGTTTAAATTTTAACAAGCATTCACAACAGCTGTCCCTTTTTTTAGCACAGTTGAAATGATTACAATAAAACAAAATAAAAATATAACTGCTTAACGTTGAAACTTTGGTTTAATGGATAAGACTGCCAAGTTAGCTTCTGAAAAGCCAGTATTAGAAATTAAGAAAAAAGAACTTTGTTTCTTGAAGATATGCTGCCCTAAAGCTACCCAAAAGCAATTCTAACTGAATTATCTTTGAAACACAATAGGGAGAACAGAAAAAAATTAATTCTCCATGTAGACCAGAAATATGGAATGTTCGAGGAATATATTACAGTCTCAAAGTATCAATTTTTCTGTATGATACAGTGTTCTCATTCTTGTACCAGTAGTATCTGTTTAGTCAACTTAGTGATGAATAAAATACAAAATAGTCACTGAATGCATAATTTAAGCATGTGCTCTGTGCAATAAAATTCTTGCATCATACATGAAGTTTTATCAAATGATTACGCCAGGGAATACTATCCTTCAAGCTAAAAAGTAAACAAAATTATGCCTGCAGTGCCATTTAACATCAGCTATAGATTTTTAAATATATATATATATATATACATGAGTGTGCTGTTGCTAAGAAGGGCCGCAGTAAGGAGTACTTTAGAAAAAGATTTGAGTTGGCCAGCATACAGAACTAAGGCAGTGGTTTCCCTGATTGCCTTTCACCCTGGGGACTCAGTTGTAAATCACGGTGAGAGTAGACGGAGATTGCTTTCTTTCAATGACAGCTGTCAAGGGTTACATGGGAAATGAATTCTGGCATTCTCAATTTAGTCTGTTGAGAAAAGCAGGAGAATGCTTTAAGTCTGCCCTGATGACTTTGGAACCTCACACTGAGTAGATTCAAACCCTTGAGGACAAAGAAGTGAAAAGACCATGTCAGAGTCCTTTAGGGAGTTTTCTGTTAAAAAGTTGAATGATCGTCAAAAAGTACATAATTCACAGTATTTCATTTCTTGTTCTTGCTCTCTCTTTCTCTTTTTCTTTCCTTTTTTTTTTTTTTTCTTCCTTGAGAAACAATGTTAAGCTTCTTTTTTAAACTTTCATATCGGATCAACAGTGTTTTTAAACTTTTTTATTTGAAAAGTATTGCGTTAATGTTAGTATCTAGAACATGTATAGAGACTGTCACTCAGAGTGAATAAAAGTAGAGAATTCACTTTGACTTTATGACAAATTCTAAGAAAAGCTGACTATAAAAAAAGAAGGCACTGCTTGTGAAAACATGATTACAAAATTTCCAGTCTATGGAATTTTAGTAAAGTTCAGTGCAAAGTCAAGTATATACAACAACTGTTCAGAGAAGTAAAGCAAAAAAACACCACCACCACTACCAAAACCAAAAAAAACCCAACAAACTGCTCAACTTGCAACTTCACTTTGCAAAAGTCTTGAATACATAGGATTTTGATTTTTTAATTGCTTTTTTTTTCAGTGGGTGCCATTTGGAGAGTGATATTATCATAGAAATTCTGGCCATGTAAAACATAAAACTAAAATATTATTTAGGAAGCAGAGTGTTTTCTGGTTTTACATACATTATTAAAATCTATCCAAAATCTAAGGTCCTGACATCATGTTTCTCATGAACCTAGACCAAAGAAATATTCACTGTAATTAATGTAGTATAAATGTTTTTGGTAATAGCGCAAATTAATGCTGGTACTTTGCTAAGTAATATCTAGGTTTAAGCAAGATCTTAACTAACATTCATAGATTCAATAAAGTATATAGTTGACGTTTGTTTGTCTGTGAGATGAAAAGCTAAGACACACATTGCTTTTAATTGCAGTCCAAAATATTTGCCATTGATATAAACATGCCAAGTATTCTCTCATTGTTACAAAAAAATGCAGTCTTTCTTGTTTTCTATTGGAAAATTTCTACTAGAATTCTCTGATAACTAACTAGCTAACTAGCTAACTCTTTTACTCCATAAAAATGGAGTTTGTTAAAAGAAATCTATCAGTAATGAGATAAAAAAAAAAGAAAAACCTTTCAAATTAGAAATTCAGTACAAAAGCAGGATAAATTAACAAAGACAGACCTGAATTATTTATTACTACCAAATAGCATGGACTTGCTGATACAGACTGGAGAATGTGAGCTAGCTCAAACCCCTGCAACTCTGCCAAATGAGTCTTCCCAGTAAAAAATTTCTGGTTTTAAGAAACATGTTTTTAGTAGGAGAAAAGCTTTAAATCTCATTTATAAGAAGATATAATGGATTCTGAAGGGAATAGTAGCAAAGGATAAAAACTTTTCCTGATGCAGATTATGAATCTGACACTACCTTATGAACTGGCACCAGGTGATAGGATAGTTCATCCAGTGCCAAGGCAAAGAAAACAGAGCAAGAAAAGCTTCTTGCAAATCCTTGCATTCTAGAAGATGTGGATAAGCGTGGTGTTTAATGCAGCAGTTCTTACTTCAAGCATAATATAACAAAAATGACCTGCAGTGCAATCAGGAGTGCAGAGCCCAGATGAGACCATCTGATTCAGTTCTCATCTTGGGAGTTAAGAGTTATTATGAGAAGCAGAAAGTGTAGAGACCGGCTTTCTGTGCTTCCAAAGGCAAAATGGAAAGCAGTTACAAATTGCAAAGGGGAAAAAACCCCCATACTGAACGGATTTGGTTTAAGATTTGATATTTTCATAGCTAGTTCGGGGTAGCACATTCAGGCTGCACCAAGTCTGACTCAGGCAGCTTTGACAAAGAGACGATAGATTTGGTTATCAGAACTTTCCTGATGCCATTTAATACCAGTTCAAAGACAAGTAAACTGACTATTTGACATGTTCTTTATCAAATAAGTAAAGGGAAAGACAGAGGCCATGAGGAGATGAAAAAGTCCTATTTCAAAAATTATGATTTTAAAATCATACTTCAGTGATCTCAACATTCCAGAAAAGACTATTACATTTCCTTATATATATATATAAATATATAGGATTAAATATAATTTTTAATCAGATATTATTGTGTCGATAATTATAAAAAGTTGAGGGTTTTATCTCACAAAATACTCTAAGTCATTTTTTCATTTGTGAAAAAAACAGTAGGAATTAATTTTTCCAAGACACAGGTGTTTTAATGGTTATATTACCTCAGAAAACAGAACTAAAATCCAATATTAAAAAATTCATTTTAAGGTATTAAAGGTTTTACTTGCTGTGCCAAAACAGGCTGCCAGAACAGTGGCAAAGTGATATATTGTGTCTATCACCAATGAAATCATTATTAAATTATCACAATAACAGGGATATGGAGTAGGGGAGAAATACCACTGTAAAGCAGTTCAGTGCTTTCAGTGCATTTAGGATATACGAAAATATTTAAGTACTTTGTTTCATACAAATTTTTATCATGCGGCTCTAGAGTAGCACATATGATCTTTTGTGTGCACTACTTCTTTTATCAGTGAAACAAACCTTATATTATTTCTTTGGTAAATTTCCTGCCAGTGACTTATTAGTTAACCTACTACTGACACAATACACAGCAGCAGTGTATCATTGCAAAAGAGGGCCTGAGAACTGCTTAGCTTTACTTTCTGAAAATATCAATGTTTCCCATACATACATAATAGCTCAGGGGCAAAATAAAATAAAATAAACCAAACCAAAATAAAATAAAATAAATAAAATAAATCTTCTGCATAGCTTCAAGCAGTAATCTATATTTTGTAGTAACTGCAAGTAGAGTCTCAGTGAAGTGAAGTTCATTATTGACTCAAGTGAACTCAACTGAGGTTTGAAAGAAAGGTCATACATAAAACCTCTGTTGAATTAAAAGATACGGGTTTGCCAGAAACATCAATCCCTTCCTAGCAATATATTTAAGGAGTTGGAATATTTACTTTCTTTGTTCCCAAATTCATAATTCATCACTAACAATGAACTTTAATACAAATGTTTTTCACCCATTAGATACAACGCAATTTTAGAGGAAAAGGCCTATGCCAGAAGAAGTGCTATTACTTGCTTTAGGTAAGTTCTAATAAATTTATTAACAGTAAATTTGATATAAGCCATTTAGTTGGTAGATTTTTTATTTTTTTGTCATGGATGTAAAATTATCATTTCAGCATGATTTTGTCATTGAAATGCATTTTATTTTTGTAAATCTAACCAGTAAGGACTTTTTGCTCTTCTTTCATGTAAATAATGGCATTCAAGCTTATTTTATTTAAGCTTTTTTTGGCAAAAAGAATCTCTAATAATTTTGAACTATGAGGATTTATCTTTTAATCCAAACTATGTCAAATTATAAATAAAACCCCCATAATTATCCTAAAAGTATGTTACAGCAATTTTCACAGCACATGGTCCAAAAAGTAAAAATCTTAAATGGTGTATCAAATTCTGGTCTCAGTGAAGTGATGTAAATGTAACTATGCTATGAGGTTACAAAAAGGCAGCTTACAGAAGAGAAGATGCCTTTGCCCAAGAGAATAAAACTAGGTAGATGCATGCAGAGAAGTGTTCTGTGGGAACATGCCTGGAGCATATGGAGGTTTGAACCAGAACACTCCTTTCATTCTTTTGAAGGAATACCAGAAGTTTTTGTTTCACAGTGAATCCCTAAATTCATTGTCAGCAGCAGCTTATAGGCAGCTAGAGTTCTTAACAGTGTCAAGTTAAGCATAAGCTTTTATGCTTGCAGGCTAGAAACAGTAGGGTTTCAGGATTTTAGACTTTAGATAATCTCTTACAGTGTTTAGTCAATATATGGAATAAAATTTTTACTCATTGAAGTTCCTTTCCTTTTGTTCTGTATTCATCTAATTTATGCAAACAGTTGTATCCTTTTTACTTACATGTGTCTTTAAGTGTTTTTTGAGTGCTGGAGAGTCACACAGAGATGGTTAAGTCAGGTTAGTTACGCATTTAGTTTACCCTAGATCAGATGATCTAAGTTACAGTCTCATAATTTGGTTCCATTTTACCTTAGTCTGTGAGATTCTTTTAATCTGAAAAGCTTGCAGTCTGCTTATTTTTGTTAGCTGTGTGTTATGTTGTAGCCTGAAACAGTGGCATCAGGAGAAAAATAGGTCTGGAGACATCACATACCACCTCAGCAAGATTCTTCAAATGCATCTGTTAAAGTCTTTAGTCATAAATTATATAGAATCACAGATAGTTGTGGTTGGAAGGGACAGCTAAAGCAGTCTGCCCAGAGCTTTCTCCAGTCAGGTTTTGAATACCTCTAAGAATGCAGACTCCTCAACCTCTCTGGGCAACCTATTTAGGTGTTTGACTACCCTCAAGTTAAAAAAGTTTTCTCTTATGTTTCAGTTTGTGCCCTTTGCCTCTTGTCCTTTCACTGCACACCACTGAGAACTCTGGCCATCTTTTTTTACACCCTGCTTTAGATAAACATTAAGACTCCTCTGAGACTTCTCTTCTCTAGGCAGAGCAACCCCAGCTCTCAATTTCTCCACAGAATCACAGCTGGGTCCATAGAATCATAGAATGGCCTAGGTTGGAAGGGACTTTAAAGACCATCTGTAGCAGAAAATGCCACAGAGAGAGAAGGAGAACATAAAATATTTAGTGAGAAAGAATACAGGGAACACCAAGGTTAGAGGAGAAGGTAGTCCATGGGGGAGCTGTGGCAGATGCACCCGCCCTGACAAAGCCCGCAGGAAAACCTTCCCGCCACAGTTTGAATTGTGCTCGCAGGGCATTGGCGGTTTCAGTTGAAGGGAGACAAAGCTGAGGTCTTTGGGCAATAGGAGACCTACGTGACCATATATGACCACAGGTCAGATTTGAATTGGGTATAAACGGAGTCCTGCAAGGGGGCCATCTTGAGTCAATCTCCCTCAAGGCAGCGGGTCTGTGGTCAGAAGCACTCCCTGTGAGTTGGGACGCCACCTGCGGTTCATCTTCTGTACAGATTGAGAGACCTCATCTTACACGAGTGAGTGATTTTGCACATTTTGGGTCATCAACCATAAACCTTAGAAGCTCTTAAGTCAGCAGTGTAGTACTAATTTCTCAACCGACATCCTGAACCTGTGGATTGTTAATGTCTGTTGGAGCCAGAGTGGTTTCAGTTAGAACAAAACTTAGTTTCTTCCCCTTCCGTCTTGTAAAATAAATACTTTTTGTTTGATTGTTTTTTAACTGGACTGGCCTAGTTTGTGTGGTTTCATGACAGAATCAGATATTGTTTGCAGCCAATGGAGGACCCACATCAAAGCAGATGGATACTCCTGAAGGAATTGCAGCCTGTGGAGAACCCACACAAGAGAAGACTGAGAAAGAAGAAACAGCAGAGAGAAACCACTTTATACTGACTGCAAGGTCAACCCCACACTAACTTAAAATGAGGAACAATACCAATTCTCAACACAATACAGTATTTTAAAATTTCATGTAATCAAAATAAAATATCCAAAATTTCTAGATCAAAGATGCATGTAGTAGGTCAATGTACAGAAATTGAGTATAGAAATACTGATATGCTTAAACTGAAGTTGATATTGACTCTTCCCTTTGCACTACAACAAATTATCTTTTAGTGCAGAAAAGATATTTTCTTTTTTTATAAATTTATAAAACAATTTAACAGTTTATTTATAACAGTTATTTTTACTTAAGATATTATATTCTTCTACAGAACCCAAAAGTAGGATTTCTTAAAGAAACTGCAAACCTTATGACCTATCTCTTTTTCAAACAGTTTAAATATCAACATAGATTTCAAGGTTGATCACCTTGAATCTAGAGAAACTGCAAACTTCGTGACTTATCTCTTTTTCAAATGTCAACCTGGACTTCAAGGTTGATCATCCCTCAACGCTTCTATATTAGTCTGACCATCTCTTTTTCTCCCACTAACTGTGACTTTCTTATGCTTAACCAAGGCTCTGAGACTCAGCTTTGCTTCTTTACTTCTTGTACATCTTCATTTTTGTAATTTCTAAGACAAAAATGGTGACATGTGAGTAATTCTTACAGTTTTAATTGCATTTTAAATGAAATTCTTGCTGATGCACAAGATAGAAAGGAATCTAGTTCCTTCTTTTATCTTGAGATTACATTCTCCCAAATCATACACTAACAAACTTTCCAGTGTAGAAAAACAATTAATTATCCATTCCCTAACTGACCACTATTTTAAGATGTAATTGTATAAATACTGAAGTTACACTGATTTCAATAACACTTAAATCTTTATTGATTAGAGTTCCTAAACTGTATGCATTGTAATACAGACCTACAGTGAAGGCATCAGACAAGCAGTAAGTGACAAGATTAGGTGGGTCCTCATGGTTCATGATGGAAGAAATACAAGTAAGTTACTGAAAAATATCTGCTGCTATAGAGAAAGAAGTACTAAGCAAAGGGAACAAAGAAGCGATGAGGCACTGAGCAAAAGGCAAAAGTCCAACTTTATACCACCTGCATGAGAATAGACAAAATTGTAGATACTCAACTCAGAGAACTCTGGGCCACTCCATTCTGATAGGAGTTTGCCATTCTTAAGTGAATAGATCTTGACAGAGTTGCTTCTATAATATACACTACTTTCAGAAAACCAACCTCCTTAAACAAGATTTCAGACCATAAATTGGCCTGGATCAAACTCAAATTCACATGATGAATTAAAAAAGGAAAATGAAAGTAGACAGGAGACACAAAAGGGGGAAAAAGTACATGAACCTAAATAGGAACAGTTTGCTAATTCCTGCTTCTCAGTTCCAATAATTATATTGCATGCTAGTTAACTCACTTGAATAAATTCTGAGGGTAGTGACTGAGGGAATTGCCATCTCTGTATTGTTTTAATGAGAATGAAAGTTCTAATTCCACACACACTGAGCTTGAAATTGCATCAGCTATCTCTGAAACAATATGATGAGCTAATCACCAAAGATAATTATTATTCTTAGGAACACCCATTGTAATACAATATGATTTTTAATAAACCAACAGGTGGAGATAATAAAGCTACCAATAGCTGAAGTTAACTTTTTATTACATTATTTTTAGTCCTAATGTTAGTATCCTTAGGACAACTTTGCTGACTGAAATTTCCTTTAGCACATTAAAGACAAGCTACAAAGGATGAAAAGCATAGTACTTACATTGATTTAATATTTAAGTGATCGTTTTTCCAGTGAAAGAAAATACTTGAGAAAAGCTTACTAGGCATTGCAGTTCTGGAGAAGTTATTTCATATGCTTTAGTACTAACCCACTTTTCAACAAGCTGTCTAACTTTGACCTGTCTAATCAGAGAGAACAATAGAATTCCAGACTTGTATTCTCAATAGCGGAAGATGAGATTATCTAAAAAATGGTTTTTAAATTTGTAAGATCATCTAGTTCCAATCCCCCTGCCATGGGCAGGGACACCCTCCACTAGACCAGGTTGCCCAAAGCCCCATTCAACCTGGCCTTGGGCCTTTTGAAATGGCTTCTTTTTGTCCTTCCCCAATATGTACATTTGATACACAGGTTTCTTCATAACACAAACCCTTGCTTCATTCTTATCTCTCAAACATCTCCATCTTAAGCAGAGCGTACTAGTGAGCAAGTTTAGATATGTCTTTGCAAAAAAACAGCCATCAGAAAAATCTTACTTTATCATTTTTTCTGGTCAAAGAAAAGTCAGGGTTCACATGTACAAAAGTTATGAACATCTCTCAAGTATTGCTAGGATTTACAGGAGAATTAATAGTGTTTTGATGCAGGAACATTCATTTGCATAACTGTGTTTTAATAGGAGTAATTGACTATTTATGGAAAATGTACTCTAGTGCATCTAATTCAGGCTAGATAGCCAACTGTGATTTATCAATGTAATATAATTTTAGATACAAAGTACAGTTTATACATCTATAAAATAAATGCTAGGCATGGCAGTTTGAGAACTTTGAGGTAAAATACTGAAAAGTCTAAGTTGCCCCAATACTCAGCCCTAAACCCATCTTCCAATATAGAAATGCAAAAACTCAAATAAAGGTGGCAATAAGTTCCTAAAGGTCAGGTTTCTGAATTATGTCACAATATTTTGAAGGCAGGATCATGCCTGAAATAAGTCATTAGAGAGCAGAGAACATATGAGAAAGTTTCTTACCTCGGCAGTTGGGTAAAGGGCTACTCCACTGCCCATTGCTTCGGCACTGTGCTCGAGAAGCACCCTGAAGCAAGTACCCAGTGTTGCAAGTAAAATTTACAACATCGTTTAAATTGAACTCACTGCCATTAGTCATTCCATGAGCTGGATTCCCAGGATGTCCACATGTGATTGCTGTTAAAAAAAAGATAGGCAGGCTAGCATCTAACTGAAAGGTAGAACCATGGAATCGCAGGTTGAAGCTCTTTTGAGTTTTTTTTTTTTCTTCTGAATTTGTCTTTCATATTTATAAAAGAAATTTAAGAAAAAATAGGATATATTTTTTCAGAATTCTTAACTGCCAGAAGAAAATTCTTAATTTTTCAATAAAACTTTTAGAATCTACTTTTTTACCTTATATTGAAAGTTGTAATATGAATAATGTTTTATATATATATATGGATTTTGAAACCCACCTGATAAAATGACCTTAAAAAATTAGAGAGTTCATTGTATTTCCTACTAATGCAAATAAAAATATATTTTTTCCATGCAAGCTTCAAAATGTAGTAGAGCAAAACAAATTGAATGCTTCCGAGCATTCTGGAGTTCTGAAACATTCCTGCTCCAAAGCTCCTCAGTTGCTTTTCTGAAGCAGTGATCCTTTTAATCAGATTTTCTCATGGCAATAGAGAAATCATTGTTGGGAGTAATTCTTTCCCATTATGTGTATTGCATGTGTTGATTATACTTAAATGACACTTATAAAATATACTTATTATAGTTAAGCTCTAGCTTCCACATGACAAGACATTAAAAAAATACAGAAAAATATAGAAAAGCATAGATTCTGACAATATAAAATCAGAATGTATACACACACCCACACGCCCACAAACCTCTTTTCCACATTGTGCTAGCGATGTTTATCACACTCAAATATCCTATACATAGGTTTATCTTTTGCTTTCTTACTGTGTGGTTTGTTTGGGTTTGGGGTTTTTGGGTTTTTGTTTTTGTTTTTGTTTTTGTTTGGGGTTTTTTTTGTAATTGAAGAGACAAGTGAAAAATAATTTAAATGTGTTTCTTTTTATTTTATCATGGAGTTCAACTGTGAAACAATATTTTCAACAGTATTTCATCTTTGGAATTAAATGGGACACCTTCCTGTGTACAGACTTGCATATCTAGCCCTTAAATCGTGTAAATTAAATCACTTGAATCGTTTCTGCACCATCTCATTTGCAGCATTTGAAGATGAAACCCTAAACATCAGAATAAAATCTTACTACATGCACAGGAACAAATTTATTCTAGCCCAGTTGCTGCATTTTTAAACTGTTACCGATGATCAAGTTTCAATAAAGAAAGCAATAATAAATCTATTAACATAATTCTTATATAAAAACCTATTAAATTAAAAAAAAATAATTGCTATTACTTAAAACTTTCTACAGTTTCCTGAACAAATTCTATGCCATAGGTTTTAACAACACAAAAAGTAGGTCTCGTGTAAAAATTCTGATATGAAGGATTGTTGTGTTCAGTTGCCCTTATTCAACAAAAGCATACTCTAGTCAGTCAGTTCCTATTTAGACCTCATTACTCTTGACAGGATGCTGTTTTTTGTAACACCTTCTAGAAACTAAAGGTCTTGGACAATGAGATCTTAATCACTGCATTTAGTACTGTCACTGCTCCATTATAGTTTCTAGATATCATCGACTTGTTGACTGATCAACACTGTAACAGATTCACACAGTACCAAGTACTTAAAAACAACTGTTTGTTTGTTTGTTTGTTTGTTTGTTTGTTTGTTTTTTTAAACCCAACTCCTAAGTTGGCATTATAGTGTTTTCAGTCACCACTAGGTTTTTATGCAATCAATTTAATATTGTTTACGTAAGCAGTAGCCAAGACATGTCAAATAAAGGTTACTACTGTTGGGTTTATGTCATCTCAATGGTGAATTACAAATTCCCTCCTCCACTGTAATATAAATAACCCCTACGTTTGCACATACACACATACATGTGTATCCACACACACACTTAGTCCTAAATATGTCATGGGAAAATAGATGCACTTGGCATGTCTGAAATCAATACTCGCTAAGGAATTGCACATTTCCCTATTTTACTGTAAAGAGATCGACCCCCTTAATGTAATATAACTCTCAAATATATACTCCAGTCTTTAACACAGTATCTTTCTTAGATCCTGGAGACTTCCATCTCATCACAGAAAATACATAACCCAGAAGAAATAATGGTAGTACTGATAGTACCTGGACAATAAAAAAATCCAGTCTGAGTACCCAGCTATGGCTACTATGTTTTGGTCATCATTTATACTTTTAGTAAAGAAGGTTACTCTCCCGATTTTAGTTGTGCTGTTGCTCACAAAGAACTGATCAGACATCTTCACATTTAATGGTAACTCCCAATAACCAGCAAGTGAAAAGTTCTTTCAGAAAACATTTGGCTAGAGTGTGATCCAACTGGTTATCCAATAAAGAGATAGGAAAACACCTGTGAGTCACAAATTGTACAAGATGAAGGAGGCTGACTTTCATATGAAACTAAGAAGATAAAGTAGTCATGAGTAGAGTACTCTGAGTACTTGCTTAGAGAGTATTTTTTGAAAATCACAATGTCTAGTACTTACAACACTGAATTTCCTTTCAAAGTCAATTAGAAATATAAAAAGATGTCTGATCTTCTGTAAAAATCTCACAAAATATAGACCAATTTGTGGTAAACTTTCAGGGGCACAGCCCATAACTTCCTTACGGTACCTCTGCCATATATCTAGTTCCTGATCCATACTGCTCAGTCAACAGACCATTTCAATCTCACATTAGGGAGCACATTTCTACCATTGGTAAACAGTATGTTTTCACTTCCCTTCTCAGAAATAACATAGCTATTTTTACAGTAATTTTTAATAAATAAATAAATAAAAGTTTAAAAATAATCTGAAGCTTGGATGCTGACATTAAAAAAATCACCTGTATGGCTCTTTAGTCTGGCAGAGTTATAAGCAAAAGAAAACCATGTTGTAATGGAAAGTATTAGGCAATCTATAATGACAGAAATTGCTGCCAGTTCTTCTCGTAACAGTAATGATAACATCAATTTAGAAAGAAACAGCCTCCCACACACCCCCCTCAGCTTTGCCCCTTTCTTTTGAAGGGATTTTATTCACTGCACGGTAAAATTAATCCACTAAAAGTAATAATGCTAGCTGGTGGCATTTCTCCTTTGATGAATATAAATCACTTGAAGATATAAATAGGATTTTAAAAGGACAATGACATTTGGCAGATATTTCCTTCAGCTGTATCCAGGTAGAAATTTTCATTTTACCTCTAAGAAATAAAATACTGAACATTTTGAAATCTAATGACTTATCCGTAAAATATTTTCTCAGAAAAGAAACAAAGATACTAACATGGATTTAATAGAAAAGCTTATCATCTCAGTGACTATCTCTGTGTAGACATTCGACTGAATTGCAGACATCTTAAAAATTACAAAATTGAAATAATTTATATAAATGCTCCATTAAAAATAAAAAAAAATGTATAAAAATGGGAAGCCTTATTAAAACTGAAAAAGAATAATAAAATCAACTACACAATAAAGTAGTAGAATAAAAATCAGAGAAATCAGACTTGACTCTGATTAAATGGCTGATGGTTCAGAAAATGTCAGTAAACCTGCCATACAAATGAGGAAGAGAGTGGGAAAGACTCAACAATTCCGGTAATTAACTGTGGAATTTTCAAAAGCAGATTAATTAAGAGAAGACAAAAAAAATTCCTACTAAAGGGAATAAAAAGTTAACATTTTTTCTAACAGATGTAGTATAATCCAATACCATGCCTGGGCTTGTACTGGTAAATATTAGGTGGCCAACTTGGAAAAATGGGCAGTCACCATCAAAACTGCACAGATGAACAGTATTCCAGCTTTACCCACCAAACAATTAAATTAGACAAAGGGATTTTGGTATTCCTGGTGAAAAAAATAGGGGAGAGGCTCAGTAAGCCCACACTTGACATAGAAATTATGCCTGGAGAAAAAGAGAGAAAGAGATAGATGAAGTTATACAGTTGCAGCCTGCTGTTCAACCCACGTCAATGCCTATGCCATCCTGTTTCTGAAACAACAGAAATCAGAAATTACTGGATATAATTATTCAGTCTGTGCTAGGTTAGAAACAGGATTAGATTATCATAATGACCCTTGTAACTGAAAATAGGTCCAAGAAATATCTGATCCGAGCACCTGGTTCAAACACCTTTGAACATCCAATCCACTGTTAATATGCAATTGTGTTTAAAATAGTAGTAATAATTCAGTGAAAAATTAATGATACTTACGGACACAAACAGGAGTTTGTCCAGACCATTTGTGATCCTGTAGGCAAATTCTGACAGACGTACCAACAAGACGAAAGCCAGGATTACACTGGTAGACTACAGTATCACGATAACTGAAACCATCTCCACTAATATGACCATTTACAATTGGATCCGGAGAACCACAGTGACCAGCTACAATAAAAGAACAACCCGTCAAAAACATATATTCTTACAAACCTTGCCAACATTTACAAGATGCTGACAGGAAAACAAAATTTATCCTTGCTTTCAATAAACAATATAATAGGGTCAAATACTGCACTGTACAGAACAAGTTCTGCGGTGTAAAAACTACAGGTGATATTCTTTCTACTTTTTAGGGTGAAGTGATATTCCAATAGTTTTAATTTTCATTTGTTTCTGCAGATTCTGATACAGAAATATCAGAAATTTGTCAGAAAAATGCCTGGAAAATGTAAATTGCAAATGTCTGAAATTACAAATCATTCAGTTTAATTGCTAGAAAACTGACAGTTTTAACATGGATAGTTTTTTCCCCTTTGCCTTACTAAGGTTGCCTTTTTACTCAGAGAAGTCTGAATTAAAAGATCTTTAACTCTCAAACTCATGCCATTATTTCATCATAGAGTTCTGATTTCTCTTATTCATTATTTGCCTCAGACTTTGGAAGTAGATCTCTACTAAAAAATTAAACATGGTTGGGACCATTCTCCGGCGGAGGCCAACCAGCACAGAGCAGCCTGCATCCATAAAATGAAAATCCCCTGTCCCCCAGACGAGCACAGCTGCTAGCAAGCTGCCTACCAGGATCAGTACTGGTTTAAGCTAACTTGAACTGGTCTTGGAAATAGTCTTGGAGAATCTTAGCAAAAACCATGTCTAGGCTTTGTTCTGATGACATAATAGGATAGACGATCAAGTTTTATGCTCATTTGCATGTCCTGCTGTTGTTATTTTATTAGAACAAACACAGTCCTTGTTTTATACGTATCCAACAAATAACTGATTTGTCACACGCAGGTCTTCAGACCTTAGTAGACAGATCCTAAGACTAATCAATTTTTAAAAAATAAGCATAAATAATTTCTGTGGGATCATAGTCAGTCTATTGCCTTCAAGAGAAGAAACATTGAGTTATTTCAGATATGTATATATGTCCCACTTAGCTACAGCAGCTCCTTAACAACGTCATTTACCCCCCTGTTTATATTTAAAAGAAATTTGTTCCAGTCTAATTTAAAGCCTGCAACAGCAGTTTTCTATCCAGATCCAGACTTCTTGGAAAAAAAAAATTCTACAGCTAAGCATGTCTTGTTGTTGTTCAAATATTTCCTAACAGTCAGCTCCAGTTTCTACAATTAAATTCATGTTTATTTATTAATGACTTTTAGTAATGAATCATAAAAAGTGTTTTTATTTGTGTTTGCTCTTTCCAAATAATAATCACCTTTATGTTATCTTCAGCTGATTCTTAGCTAAACTGACATATTTAATGCCTTTTCTGTGCTTATAAATTCATATTACTGTCAAAATGATAATAAACTCTTCTTTATATTGGTTTCCATTTTTTTCAGTACACTTTGAAACAGCCGCCTTCTCCAGCTGTACGAAGGCATGGAAAGGAAGGAATGTCTGCCAGCACTGTTTCCTTCTTAGTTGTATTGGCTGTTGTTAAACAATACAGAACACATTACTCCAGAGTAATAGCACTTTGGGCACTAAGGAAGCCAAGTAATGATTTTATTCTCTCTAGATTACTCATTCTGTTTGAAAGCAGAGTTGCTGAGCAGGAAGCTATTTCTTTTTCCTGATTAAGGAAGAGAAAAAAGTTCATTTTTTAGTGACATTGATTAATTACAATTGGCAATAATTTCATCTGAAATGACGCTAAGTCCTCATTTTGAGATGTGAGGACAGGGACCTGAGGGTCACGACCGCTGCTAGAATGGGTGTGTGTGTGACATTCTGTTTCGCACAGGCTGTATCCATCAACAGCCGGTTGTTTGTAGCTTAGCTGCTTTGGGATTGAATCTCCTTTCTACTAAAGCCCCTTTAATAATGCTACACAGTAAATTTAATTTACACTTAATGGCTCTTCTAAAACCCTAGAAGGGTAAAAAACATGCCACTTGATTAATTTTTTTCATACGTATAGGATTATTATAATAAATCTTAATTGTAGGATTGCTGATGTCTTGAAGGAGACGTTGTGATATTGTTCTGTAAAATTGTGGAAGAAAGTATGAATGTAAGCTTTTCACACCCAACTTCTTATACAGCTACTCTTCCCCTGACAAGGACTATGGCAACAGAGAGTCACAAGGACATTGGAAACATATTTTTCTCCTTGAAATAACTCATGGAATAATTTACCTCATTGTTCTCAGTTCAAATTAGTAATATGATCCCCCTTACCATTTTTTATTTTCCAGCCTTGCTCAGCCTCTCCTTGTCTATCACATACTCCAGCTCCTAGCCCCTTAATGGGCCCTTCCCCTGGACTTGTTTCTCTTTCCAATATCTCTCTTGTATGGTGGAGAACACAAAAACTACACACAGTTTTCCACATGAGTGCTGAAGAGGAAATAATAACCAAGACCCAATGAATACACTGCTGCTCATACAGTCCAGTCTGATCTTCTTTACTGCAAGGCCACACTTTTAATTCTTGTTCAGCCTCTCCACTAGTCACCTGGGTTGCATTCTGTAAAGCTTCTTTCTACCTAGTCAGTTCCAAGCTGGTATGCATGAATGGAATTATTCTAGAAAAAGTGCAGGATTCTCTTTGTTGAACTTTATCATCTTCCTGTTGCCCATTCCTCCAGATTCTCAGGGTCCTTCTGTATAGCAGTACTGCAGTCCAGCATATCAACTGTTCTCCCATCATTTGGTGTAATCCTCAAACTTGCTGAGGCTGCACCCCAACCTGTTATCCAAGTCACTGACAGAGGCCGGATAGTCTTGGCCTCAGTATTCATCCTCAGTATCCACTGGCTACCAGTCATACTTTGATTCATGAAACACTACCCTCAGAGTTTGGTGGTTCAATTAGTTTTCCAAGCATTTTGTAGTCCCCTCATCCAGTCCCTGTCTTCTCAATTTGGCTTCAAGGATACTATGGGAGATTGTTTCAAAAGCTTTGCTACAACACAAAATGAAAGAACTCTACTGCTGAAATCTACTAAATACTACATCTGATGAGAGAGTCATTGGAAAAGGCGGTAAGATTATTAAGGTTTACTTTTGATTGCTCCATCCTATCTGTTCCCAATTTTTTTTTTTTTTTTTTTTTTTTTTTTTTGCCTATGCCAGGAAATGGTCTTAGTTCCTAATACCTGCTTCCTAATTTTTTCCAGGGACTGAAGCGAAATATCTACTTCTTGCCTTTTTTGGAAATCTGATATTATATTTCTGGGTTTTTCCCCAGTAATTGCAGTTGTTCCCACTTTTCAAGCATGGTAGAAAGCGGCCTCACAATAATAAATGCCACCACCTCAGCCTTACCCAGTCAAATCACAGATATGCATTCAGTTTATTTGAGTAGTTCCTTTTGAACTGCTGTATCATGTCAGCTCCTCAACTGTACTACTAGGAGTAACAAATTCATGGTCTGGCTAATCTGTGGACTAAATGAACCATGTACTAGAGCAGAGGTATACCTCAGTTTTAACTGGAATTTCTTCTCCTAAAGAAAACAATTCTGTATGGCCCTAGATATTCAGGCATTGGGACAATTCTGAAAATTGCCATTCTGGCAATGGGGGCAATTGCAGATTTTAGGAAAGCAAATCTGTGAAACAGATACAAAATGGGAAGAGAAAAGCTATATTTATACAAAATAGAATGGAATAAATTTGTTTTTTAAAATTTTTCTAGACCTAAATAGTGAAGAATTCAAAAACAGTTGCTGCACTGAAGCCACACAGGGAAAACCAGGAAATTTCAAGAAGAAAGCTGAGATGTGCCAACTGGCATAATGCAGAATACAAAATAGTATGCACTTTCTATTACACAGGGATTTAACAAGTTGCTGGACTTTTTATGTGAGTCATTTCATTTACAGATCATTCCAATTATTTTTCTGGAAGTTTTGACTCATTTACATTAAATATTCCAATACCTCAAGAACTTAAAGAGCACTGCAGTAACACAAAATGTATGTAATTTTTCCATCAAGTAAAATTAGATTAAAAGAACAGTAAGGATGTTGCTAGCGGATTTTTTAATAAAATGTGCTCTCAAGAAGTAAAGTAATTTTCCACATGGCTCAAGGTTGGTTTAGTAGTTTTATTCTAAAACACCTAGAAAGCAAGATACAAATAATTCTATTTTATTTTAATAAGAATTTGAAATATAAGTCAGTATTACAATATCATACTGAAGTTTACCTATGAGTTATCAATTACAGGTTCAGATATTTTTACACAAGCACAGTCAGCAGCAGCTTTTTTTCACACTGACAAATGTAGAGAATTATACATATTATAGAACCACATAAGATATGAAATTTTTACTTTTTTGGAAAAAATATGCTAAAAATTCATGAAAATGGAAGGGAGTAGATTATATTTAAGTTTAGATTTTAAAGTGTGTCTTTGACTTGTTTATGTATAGTTTTGCACCTGAAAGTCAGAAAAAGCCAGGAAAAAATATTTGTTCAGGAAAACAATTTTGTCCATGATAAAATGCTACCAATAGTAGAGACAGAGTTAAGCAAACTCTTAAATGCTTCCAATTTGGTCTATGCCCTACATGTATGTACTCAGACATACACTCACACACACAAAGTGTGTACACAAATGTGTTTTGTGACGTATTCCTGGAAGGAAAAAAGGGGAAGAGATATGACATATCAGGAGTGTGAGTAATTGAGTGAAATTGAAAAAAATCTTGTCTAACTATTCATATTTATCCATGCATAACTAAGAAAAAATACATATAACACTAACTACCTGAAGACTTAGATCTTACAGTTAGACTTGGACTCATTAACTACAGCCATTGGTTTTAGATTTCTTCTGAGACAAATAATAAGGATTTGACAAACCCTTTCCTGAGATACAGAAATTAGTGTACTCAGCTGGCCTGAAATCATAAATTGATTCTACACAGACCAGTGGGTAACATAAAGTGATACCTATTTTCATCTATAGCTGTCCTGAATTATATTCCTGCAGGTACAGTGTAGGTAAAAAGCATCCCTGACTCATTATCATTCCTTTGAAATGGAAAGGCTCATTCAGCACTCCCTGGGTGTTTGCCTCCTGATTTTCACAGGCTTCAGGCAAGTCCTAAAGGCACCTCTGAAATAAGTTTGGTGCATGCTGTCATTGAAATTTAGGAATACACAACTGGTGGCATTCACATCATCTAGCTTTAAAATTTAAGAATTTACCTTCCCTGAATTGCTCTCTGGAGGAGCCTGCATAGTTCTATTGACCTTGTTGGGAATTTAGGATCTCAGATTGCAGTCTAAATTGCGTCTAAATTAGGTGCCTAAAGTACATGGTGTGAATATCCCTTATGAGAGAGAATGTAGAAAGGCAGAAAGAGGTTTTAGTAGCAGAAATACAACCTTCTGCAGCATGCATGTGATAACTCAAATTTAGGCTTTCACGCTCATAGCTGTGCAGTATTTTTGGCACTACAGAGCTTGTCTGATTTTGAAATAGCAAAGACTAAATAGGGATTTACAACCTTCCAGCTCTAAATGTGATTTTTTTTTTGTCTAGTGAGGTAGATGCATGCATTTAAGAGTTCTAAGCATAGGGTTGCATTCAACAATGCAGTCGACCTGACAGGTCAAATAGAATCCAGTCCATCAAATTTTTTAGAAAAAGAATTGGGAAGTGTCATAAGACAAGCATTGCTCTTACTGCAGTAATAGTTCCTGCACGAGGTCCTGTGTTCATCACAAGTGGGAATACAGAATAGATCTGTAGAACTCATTTAAAAAGCATAGTCAGGTGGGAAAAAAAAGTTATTAGTTATGACCAACAGGGTAAGATAATAGTAATGGATATCAATTTCAATACAGATTCGTAAAAAATGAAACAGACAAAATCCAAGAGCAAATTACTCCTGGAGAATAGAAGGATGAATTCATATAAATGAAATTCAAGCTGTGTATAGAGGCAGCCTTTCCTAACTATGAGATCCAGTAAACTTATTAGCTGTTGCCCAAAATGTTAAAGGCTTCACTGTGTGTACTTTTTAAAATGACTTTGAGAATAAGTTGGTATTACATATAACTATATAAGTCAAAAATACAGGCTACTCGGAGAATGGATTGAAAGCAGCCCTGAGGAGAAGGACATGGGAGTACTGATTGATGAAAAGCTCAACGTGAGCCAGCAATGTGCACCTGCAGCCCAGAAAGCCAACCGTGTCCTGGGCTGCATCAAAAGAAGTGTGGCCAGTAGGTTGAAGGAGGTCATTCTATCCCTCTACTCCGCTCTCTTGAGACCCCACCTGGAGTACTACATCCAGCTCTGGGGGCCCCAGTACAAGAGAGCTGTTGAAGAGAGTCCAGGGGAGGGCCATGAAGCTGATCAGAGGGCTGGAGCACCTCTCCTGTGAGGACAGGCTGAGAGAGTTGGGATTGTTCAGCCCAGAGAAAAGAAGGCTCTGGGGAGATCTAATTGCAGCCTTCCAGTACCTGAAGGGGGTCTACAGGATAGATGGTGAGGGACTTTTTACAAGGGCATGTAGTGACAGGACAAGGGGTAATGATTTTAAATTGGAAGAGGGAGATTTAGATTAGATATAAGGAAGAAATTCTTTACTATGAGGGTGGTGAGGCACTGGAACAGGTTGCCCAGAGAAGCTGTGGATACCCCATCCCTGGATGTGTTCAAGGCCAGGCTGGATGGGGCTTTGGGCAACCTGGTCTAGTGGAGGGTGTCCCTGCCCATGGCAGGGGGGTGGAACTAGATGATCTTTGAAGTCCCTTCCAACCCAAACCATTCTATGATTCTATGATACTGTAAGTCCTGTACTGATCAGTTCTTCTCCATCCCTACACTGTTTGAATCTAAATTTATGGCTACCGTAGACAATCCTTTGGGGTGCTCAGTGGTAAAATATATTTCTTACTAGTCAGAATAGAAGAAAAAAATCTTTTCCAGCCTTCCATGGGCAAGAGGTATTCATAATGCAAAGAGAATCCATTGAGATTTGTATATTACTTAGTTTGTATACATTGGCAGCCAAATTTTGCTGTGTGTATAGCCTTGCAAAACAGAGAAACAGTACCTAAGTACTAAAGACTTATTATTGATCAGATGGTGAAGTGGTGTTTCAGGTTAGTTAAAATGAATGAATTCTAACACATGTCTTTCTGCTTGAAAATATTATATACAGGTGTCAGGTACTACACTGGCAAAAATCTGAAGGGTAATAGCTCTTTTTTTTTTACCATATAGCTTGCAAGCTTTTTACCATATAGCTTGCTAATGGTGCCCAGTGACAGGACAAGGGGCAATGGGCACAAACTGGAACACAGGAAGTTACCGCTCGATATGAGGAAAAACTTCCTTACTCTGAAGGTAAAAGAGCACTGGAACAGGCTGCCCAGAGAGGTTGTGGAGTCTCCTTCTCTGGAGATATTCTAAACCTGCCTGGACGCAATCCTGTGCAACCTGCTTTAGGTGATCCTGCTCTAGCAGGGGGGTTGGACTAGATGATCTTCAGAGGTCCCTTCCAGTTCCTGCCGTTCTGTGATTCTGTGAGTCTGTGTTTGCAACAGAAGAAAGGGTTGAGGAAAATACTCCTACACAAGCAAATTTGGGACTGTTGGATCTTCACAGTTGCGGTTCCAGCATCTTGTTGGTCAGCCTTAGTCCAAGGATAACCTGACACCATCAGGAAGCTGTTGCATCTTCACATACATACTTCTGTTATGAAACTGATGAACTGAATGTATGTGAAAAAGTAATGCTGAAGCAAAGCATTCCCCTAACCATCACCTCAGTGGAATTATTGTTCCTAGGTAAAAAAAAAAGATTCATTTTACTTCTTTACTTCTCTAAATATCAAAAGAAGTAGTAATTAAAGTATACTCCATTTATGCCATTATTTCCTGCATCAAGATGACATCATTCTTAATACAGCATATTTTAAATTGAAAAATAAAGTGTATGGAATTGAAAATTTATCAAGCCAGAGAAGTGTTTTTACTTTTCACAAAAATTGCCAGAAACCACTAGATCTTGCTGGGAACTCACTAATAACAAACTGCCATTTAGAAGCTAGGTTAGCTCTATGAGACAATGGTTACTACTTCTGACCACTCTGTATCTTAAGAGATGGAATACTGTAAAACTATCTTCACAAATTTTGTGCTATAAACATTACTGTTGCAAAATGAAGGAATCATTCAGGAATATATGATCAAAGGTTATAAAATCTTAATTCAGTCAGGAATACATGATCAAAGGTTATAAAATCTTAATTCAGATCTGAATTACATGGTCTCATGCTATTTTTTTTTTTTCTGAGAAGATTCTGTCTTCATTTTCCTTGCTGCTGCAGCCTAGCATCTGAATTGAAAGAAAAAGTAATCAACATAGCAAGCAGGACACAAAGACTGAGATTTTATCCCTGCCTCTGAGAGAAGATTCCTACATTTCTGTACTTCACCTATGTCCCATCAAATTGTCTGTTCTATACTGATGAAGAATAGACAATATGCAGCTGATAACTCCACATTCTTTTTCATCAAGTTTAGATTATTATGCTTTTGTCTGTTAGTGCATTACTGTCTTGTGGCTTGCAATTTGTTTCAAAATATTTTTCCTAAAAATATTTTCAGGCATTAAAGATCTCCAGAAATGCAGGATGTTGTCACTCTGTTAAACAGTACTCTGTTAAAAATCATGTTTTTCTAATGATACTTGCTATTCCTTTTTCTTAATAACTTGCTAAGATGAAATTGATGATACTTGAAAATTGTTTTTCTGAAGACGTGATTGAGTTGGCATGTGGTCCCATCCCACCTGGTTATTGTGATGCAGATGTTCTTCTTTTCTTTTATAGAATATTCTACCAGGTGAATGTTGATGTGTTTTAAAATGCAGCTCTGATTTTCTGTTTTGCTTGGCGGAACTGTAGTCAGTTTTGCACCTTGGTGAGAGCATGAACTCAAATGTCCATCACTGCAAATACCCTTTATGATGATACCATGAAGTACCTCTGCTTAGAAATTTAAAACAACATAGACTGACTACTTATCACTTATATCTATAAGGTAATGAGCACTGGCAACCTGATATGCCAAAGATCATGTGTATGTCTATCTGAACACAGAAAGACAGTGACACTGTTGACATCGTGAGAGTGAAGAATGGATTCAGGTGTCTAAGAATGCTCAGCAACCTTTTGCTAGCAGTTTTTTAGATATATGTAAAACTTCTTTCTCACAGATCGGTATTGACACTGACTTATTGTAAATGTCGATGTCAGGTTTTAACTTGGTTCATGGAACTGACAACATCAGGGATTCTTCAGACAGCATGAAGGTTTGAAGAAGTGATGCTTAGAAAAAGGTTATTTTCAGCTTTGATTTGAATTAATTTCTTCAGATGGGACAAAAGTATGTTCATGACATACTGCAAAACATATCAATCTATGTCTTTTTAATGGGATGTTTTGAAGATGCCAAGGTCTGAGGAAGATAACTGGCATTTTATTTTTCACATGCAGAATTTTCATGTTAATATACTTTTTAAAAACTTAATGTTTCTACAGAGTGGAAGGACAGGGATTTTATAATTTAGAAATGAATCAGCATAATTTATTTAAAAGCTTTAAGTCAAATGTTACTGTTAGACGTGTATCTAATTAGTCAAACATTGCTCTAGCCTACCTGGAAATTTTACAAGTAGTGACTTCTGGATAGAGAACAATTTCTGACAATTCATGTTACATCTACTACCATTTCCTTATAAAACAATGCTTTTACTGTTTCATTGCTGTAAAAAACAGTAATATGGGTTATGCTGGATAATGATATCTTGGTTAGTCTTCCTGTGGTTTTTGTTTGTTTGTTTGTTTTGTTTTAAACAAATATTTCCTCTGTAAAACAATTCAGTTCTTGCATATGATGGGTGGTCAAACTGTTTTGTTTAAAATGTACTAATAGGCATGGAATACTATGTGTTCTACTAAAAAGATGTGGCTAGGTAGCAGAGAAGAAAGCTGGTTTTTCAGTGAGGTTGAACTCTGAAGAAGAAAGAAGAGATTTGTTGCTTCCTGATAGCAACTGAATACGTTCAGCTGTGAGGCAAGATGAAAATCTGCAAAATGGAAGTAGACAAAGCAAATAAAAGATTCCAGAAATAAACAGACTGTCCACAACCTGGAATACACCCACTTCTGAGCCTCGAAGGTGACTGAAAAAGAAAACAGTTTTCTTATGTCTGTATTAGGAGTGCAAACCAGTATGAGTGGATCTGAAGAATGAAAGAGTTGGGGTGAAAACTTCAGATCCAAACTATAAATGTCAGGGTTTGAAAAGGTGTTGGTTTTGCTTTACTTTGGGCTGTCTCTTGTCTGCTTCCCTGGACTGAATGCTCAACATGCTGAAAGCTCATTTGGAGTTGGAATTCATCAGGAATACTCCTGAACTGAAGTTTATCTTCCTGCTTCGTTTCATCTCATACCCTATGACTGTTCCACAAAGCAAACCAAAATATTGTGTCACTTAAAAAGCCTTCCTGGTCTGAAAAGCATTCCAGTAACATCAAATATAATTTAATTTCTAATAAAAACTTATGTGATAATAGAGTAATATAAAATCATATGCAATAAAAATATTTCTGTCTTTAAGATCTCTTTATTTTTCATTGATATAAAAATGTTGTTGCTTGATAAGAACTGAATTCCACTACATGATACTGTGTTTGCTTAAAACAAAATAAAACAAATTGTAAGAAAAAACAGAAATTTGTTTTTTTACCTAGGCATTGGGTTTCAGTACCACTCCAGAGACCATTTGTCAAGCATTCTCTCACGTGAGAACCAACTAATGTGTATCCTGTGTTACAGGTGAATATTGCAGTCGCTCCATACACTGTTAAGGTTCCAATCTTATTTCCATTTGGTGGAGATGGAAGACCACCACAGGAGATAACTAGGAAAAAAACCAAACAACAGAACAAACTGAAATATGAAAATACTTTTCATAATTTCTTAGACTGGAAGACAATATACCACCTCACATTTTCTGAAAAAGTAAAGGTAATAGAAATAAATATAAAGATTTATATTCCACAGTAAGGGCTTAAAATTATGCTTGATTTGGCAACACATGTTCTAAATCTGAAAATTCATTAGGATATCTTCATATCTTGACAGCAGTTTAAACACAATTTGTATTTCCAGTTCTGAAACAAGGAAATTACATGAGTGTCTGGGAAGTTGCAGTTATATTCTATGTGTACATACTCCTGGCTAGTCCTCAAATATACTTTCCCTGGCCATTCTAAGTGTTATGTCTGTTTAAAGATACTTTTTTTAACATGCAATACTCTGAATTGTTATGAACGGTCTTTTTTCTTATTCCTCACTACTATTCGTAATCGTATACCATATATGGTAGTCTGCTTGCTAAAAATATAAATCTTCTGTTTTTTCTTATGGCTTGATTTGACCCACTATCACAGAAGCCTTCTGTATCATCAGCTGCCACCCACAGCTATTGCAGGCATCACATGAAAAATTACCTTTTAAGAATGTATCAAAATCTAATTTAATTAAAACTGTCCTGTCATGTCTTTGGTTTTGAGAAAAATATATCAATAATATTGTAATTTAAGATGCAGACCAATGCCTTCAAAAGCTTCAACTGTATTTTATTATGTTAGCATAAATCATGGGCTTATTTTCAAAAACACGTTAATCACAACTAAACTTCCTATCTGAAACCTCACAACCATATTCTTCTATATTGTAAAAGGTTCACTATAGAAAGCAACATGGAATTGGGTAGAAGTTGGATAAAACGAAGTACATACTACTGTGCCGTTAACTCATTCATAATCAGAACATATGTGATCAAAGTCTTTTATGCACATAAGGTTTCCAGAGGTGGATAAGACTCCTTTCAACTACAGTCAAGTCATATTAATGTAATTTGTGGAGCAGCCTAACATTGTAACTTCTAATGCTAATGCTGAATATTAATTACACTTATGCCTATGTTCAAAAAATCAAATTATTTTCTAAAATGCAATAGAATGAATTGTTCTAAACTTATTACAAATGATTTATGATTTATAATTACAGTGATTCTAATTAAAAATAACTAAACTATATTAATAATGAGCCACCTCATGATTTTTTAGGCAGCTGTTCAGCATATTCTTAAACAAATAAAATAAATTTACTAGTTAGGTCTCTCTTAATCCAGAACCCCCTTAATTTGATGTTCTGTAATTCCTTTAGAGATACTGTTCATAAATAGATATTGATAAATATGATCTAAATGCCTTACCATCAGTGTTTCAATTAGCTTTACTACTGCTTCAGGAATATTAACAGCTCGATTCTATATTTATATAACCTATCCTTAGCATGTGAATGACAGACAGAAAGTAAACAGTAGACTCCTCAAAATACTCTACAGTGTATTTCTGGATCTTAATGATCTATATCCAATGGAAATATTACTGAACATCTCTTGGAGGATGAAATTTGCCATAATTGAATCCTAATCAGTCCTCTATCAGAGGGCAAAATAATGTACCTGTCTTATAAATAACTAATATATCTTCAATCAGCAACTCCTTGGGTTTCTGTATCTACCTAATACTTTGCTTTTGGTTAACTGCATCCCATATGGGTCATCATTTTCTACTGACATAAAAAATCTGTAATTATAGAGGTTGGTCAAGAACTAGCTTTTCAAAGATTTCTCAGCAGCTGAACAGTAGCTGCATATTAGGCAGCAAATACGAAACTAGTTTTTTAGTATCTGTGCACAAAAGGAAAGGGGCACAATTGCAGTTAATAGAATAAAAAACTCATTAATTTTAAATTTGAAAATTGATATAGCTATTACTGGTTTATAAGAGATATAGAAGAGTCATCTTATTTTTCCAACTGAATATTTTCAAAAGAAAATTTTCTAAAACCAAAACTAACAGAATAAACCAGAACCAACATAATTCCACAACCCATCATCATTTAAATAAGATCAAATACACTGTTTTCATGTATGTTTCATACTGATTGATGATATAGGTAGGTGTCTTAGCCTTGCTCTAAAAATATCTGAAGTATTTTTTTTCTTTTCTAGAAAATAACTATTGTTTTATATTATTTTTAGTTAAATGGTGTACAGCCTTCTTTGTTCTCTTTTCTTTGTTCTTCTTTTCCCATACTAGCACCATTCTCCAATATCGCCTCTGTAAATTCTATGGCTTAGGTTTGTAGCCACACACTTCCCAGTACTGGTAAGAGATTGTGCTAATTTAATCACCCTTGGGAGTGATTCAGTACCATCTGAGATGACTTTGGGTGTTCTGTCTAGCCTCCAGCTGCTGTTGAAGAAGGCTGAGAATCTCTCCCAAGTTCTCTTTAGTATCTACCAGCTCAGATACTGTAATTTGTCTCATATGGCATTAGGAGCTTGTATTTAGGCAAATTAATTTTGTTTGTCATAATATGTACATCATACTGAAGGTTTTCTCAACCATTTATTTGGAATATGAAAAGCTATCTGATGTTTATGTTCACTCTGTTATCACTATCATAGAATCATATGAAATACTTTTGGTACCATTTATCATAAGGTGGTGCTTAGGGATATGGTTTAGTGGTGGACTCAGCAGTGCTAGGTTAACAGTTGAACTTGATGATCTTAAAGATCTTTTTCAGCCTGAACAATTTTATGATTCTATGATTATTGACATGTCTGCAGACTTAACAGGGTTTGACAGATCAGAATGATTCTATTCTCTTTGCTTAAAAAATACCAGAAGGTACAATTTAGTAAGCTGTCCACCTGATCCCAAGAATTCTTTCCTACAGTGCTGCCATAAAAAAAAAAAATCTCTTATTGATTCAGCTTGCTTCAGAACAGCCATTCTCAAATATCTTCTAACATTAGAAACTTCACTGAATTGGGGCTGGGATTGGGGGATGGGGTGGGCGAAGTTACTCTCTTCAAAGAAAATAAAGTATCTCTTTCAGGATGAAATACTAAATTTCAATATCTCACTGAAATTACATACTGCTCTGAAAAATTGAATGCCTAAATTTTATTTCCATTTCTGCTTAGTATGCTAGGCCTGTCAGTTGGCCATTTTCCTTCAGATGCTGGGATCTTTTCTTCTGCCCTGGCATTTAAAGAGAGCCTCTAAGTACTATCATAATGTAGGAAAAGTTTCTGCTTTAAGGGCAGCAGAACTAGCTTTGCCAAATATCCTCTACAACCAAAGCAAATAACACATTGGAAAAAGAAGAAATTAAGTTTTGAGGTGATTCATTAAGACTGATACTTTGGCAACTGCATGATTACTCTGAGAATGTCAAGGTTCTCTAAATCTTTAAACGTCCAAAGTCAGGGTTGATGTAATTTATGATACTTTCGTATGAAGATATTATAAAGCTCAGAAGTATGTTTCTCCAACAGTACAGTTTTCACACTTCACCCAACAGGTTAAAGCAATATCATCTTCTAATCTAATTCTAATCTAGAATCTAGAATCTTCTAAAGTAATATTATCTCCTAGTATTCTCTAAATACTTATGCACAATCTAGGTTACTAAATCCATAGTCAGAGATAGATCATCATCCAGATTGACCTTCTAATGCTACTTCATTGACTCTTGTATGAAATATAGTACACTTTACACATAAGGACTTTGAATCAATTAATTTCAACAAGCTAGCAAAAATTTCGCATTTGTTTACCTCTAGGAGATTGATAGCAAAATATTAAAAACCCCAAAACTTTAACCTATTAATAAAGCAAAATACATGTATTAAAAAGCATAGGATATTCTGTAAATAAGTATGTTCCTTACCCTTACAACTCGGCCTTTCATTGCCTACACTCCAGGTTCCATTAGTCCTACACTGTATGAGTCTTCGACCCAATAAATAATATCCAGGACTGCAGCTGAGCATGACTTGAGCTCCATACTCATTCAGTGACCCAGAAATCAGTCTCCAGACAACATGTTCTGAGAGCAGAGTCTCTATGCTGGGGCAAGTTACAGCTGTGAAGAAAGGACACCTAAGTATTAGCATTCTACCCCTAAGTTTCTTCACAGAATATATGTCTTGCCTTACTGGCAGAAGTTTTGCAATGTAAAATTGAGCATACCATAAGCATTTTTGGCATACAAGATCCAGGAAAATTAATGAACATCATACATTGAGTATTACAAATTGTGCAGGAGTTTGTAGTACATTTTCATTTAGTGAGATGCATTGGAACAATGACATAAAGTTATGCTCTCTAATGCAATTTATTTAAAAAATTCAGACACAAAACTCATCACAGATTACAGTGGATCTAAAAGGGAAAGCAAATAATGCTAGGTAATTTTTGCAAAGGTTCAAGTGATGCTTTTTTTTTGTATCCATGATATTCACTTTACAAAATCTCTAAGTTCTTAAAATAGCTTGTCGTAAAGGTTGTTAACACACATTCAAATGCTAATTACTATAAAATGGTATACCTTGGGTATTCAGGAAAATTATTACATTCCAGTTTAGAACACTTGACATAAAAAAATAAAGATAACATTTAGAGAGATTTTTAGAGTGATTTCAGTTCTGTTGCTTTTAGTATTTCAGATTTCATAAGAGAATGCAGTTACTGCCAGTAGACAAGGACTGTAGTTTATGTTTTTCATAAGGCTTAATATAGCTACCAATCATATACAGCATTTTTAAATGTTTTTCAGTTTCCAGTTGGTGCTCTACAATTCAAGATAAAGTACATAGAATATTTACAATATTTACAACATTGACATGAATTCTCTCTTAATATGCCTATGTCTCTGTATAGATTAGACTAGTTTTATGAAAATATTTATGATTATTTTATTTAAAAATTGCTAGTTTCAGAATTTCCCTGCTATAGAAAAAGTCTGAATGAATTAGTGACTGATTATATCCCAAAGAATACTTTAGAAAAAGCTTCTACCTCAGCAATGCTTGAGAAAACTATATTTTCTGAGGAAAACCAACCAAACAAAAAAAACATGTAACAGAAATTTAGTTCCTCTTTGTTTGCCTTATATTTTGCTTAAAAAAGATGATCAATTTTCTAAATATTTGGTATACTTATGAATCATTACCTCTGATCTTTTGTACAATATACTCAAGTCACCACACTGTTTAGTGTAAAACAAAAGCATTAGGAGGAAGTGTGGAAAAACTCCAGACTATACTGAAGAACTAAAAAAGAAGGTCCTGATTCTCATTTATCCTATAATAAATTTACACCATTCTACCAGGGAAAGGATTCATAAAGCTGACAAAAAATAATTACGTATTCTGTAGACTTTACACTGTCTGAGAGGTATATAAAGTGATTTTATCATGAATATGTGTGATGAAAGAGACTAGTTCAAGCAATAACTGAAATACAGGGAAAGTGATAGAAGAAAAATTCCTATAAAAATTTAGATTTCCACCACTGTTCAAATACCTTTGATAATGCTAGAATTATACATCTGCTTTTTCCAATAGTTACCTTACTCATGGTAAATTTTAGCATTTTTTTGTAAAAAATTATGAAGGGGAAATAATCTGAATCACTTCCAAATGACAGATTATAAGGTTACATTGAGATGAAGTTGTAGAGTATTTTCTTAGATTTTAGTCTTAACCACAGAGGATATCTTAAGACACTTAGAGATAAGAGGCTCAGTTATTTCAGAATATGTAAATAAGTCACATAGAGGTTTTCTCTCCATACTGAGGTTAGTATGCAATTTATTCTTTCTTTATTCTTTCTTTAGCTATAAATATACTTTGAATCTTGTTGCAAGCACACTTTACAAACAACTACCAGATTCTGATACATGACTCTACAATTTCTAATTGAAGATGTTACTGAGTACGGAATATACTTCCAGACTGTGTTGATGTAATCAACTAAAAGTGTTGCTTGAAAAATTTTAATTTTACAGGGACTGATTTTGATTTATTATTTTCCCTATCCTTCAAGAAATAAAAAACCCTATTAACAGATGCTTGATTTTGTGCACATGGTTTATGAATGAGTGCATCAATTTGCCTCTCACAGTCTCCCTCTTGAAAATTATGGGCTGGGCACTATTTAAATTGTCACTTACATAGATGAAACTCTATAAAGTATGATCTCAACTTCTTGCAGTTGTGAAGATATTCTCTCTTTCTTCCAGGTATTTTTTTATTCAGAAATATATCAATGATATTACTTTACATAAAATATAGGTCAGCAAACATAATTATCATTTGAAATTATAATTAAGATTACCCATTTTAATGACATAACATTGCAGATGACATCTCAATATAGTGATAATTCTGAATAGGGTTAAAAGCAAGGAATTTATAATGAGATGTATCTTCCATAAAAAAAGATAAAAATTGGAGTTGTTCTTTAAGCCCAGGTATATTTGCTACTCAAGATATGTGTGGGTAGTCAGGCAACAGATATGAGCAAAATATGTAGACTATATGAACAGTGGCAATGAACAAAAAAATAAGAGTTTTAACTCTTCATAATGATTAATTCTTTGTAATTTCATTATTATTTTCACTTGCTCTTCTGGTCAACAAACACATTGCAATATCAATATTTTCCTAGAATCTGAATACCAGAAGACTGACTCTTCCTTTTTACTGAATTGTTCTTCTGTCTACAAGCCTTTGCTTGTCTTTTCTTATTTTTACGTAAGGAAAGAAAAAGTACATCTCACACCATTCTAGGAATATCTTGAATATTGTGACTCCAAATGTAATTACTGTTTCAAGGGGAAAAAAAGACTAGTACAATGTATACAATGAAACATTATCTCAATTACAGGAACTTGCTATTATTATTTGCAATTGTAATGGCATCTGATACTTGTTTGCCATTCTTCAGCAGGTAGTTAACAATCACAAAGAATGAGAAGGGGCATTTCTGTCATACTGTATTGTGAACTTATAATGCAATAATGAGAACTATATTGTTCAAATATATCATTTTGACTAAATTCATTATTGGCTTAAAAAAAAAGCAAGATCAAGGTCAAGTCATGTCTTATGCTTGAGAAACAAGTGTGGTTTAAAATCAAAAGTATTAAAATAAGAAGACAGTAAGAAACCAAATAATCCCATACACCACAGAATCTAAGAACAATGACTAAGAACAAAATAGGATCACTTGAACAAATTGATCATTTCAGTATGCTAGTAGAAAAAAAACACAGAGCAAAAAAATGAGGTGTTTTTGTCATTTGACATATTTAAATGGAAAAGGCTTTGAAACCTAAAAATAGATAAACAAAAGAATCACATGGTATTCAGTAGCAGTCTGTCAATCCAGTCAGCTATGTCAATTCCATCTGTTATCAGTCTAATGTATCTGGACTAATCTAAAATGCCTAAACTCATTAACTGTTTTACTACAGTTCACTGAATAAGTACTAACCCTTAATAAGTACTCCACATTACATACCAAATCTTGAAAAAATAATCCAAAAACTACTTACTGACCTCAAGATTTATTAAAGAAAATTTTAAGAGAATTATTGAGTATGGTGTTCTGAATGTCCTAGCTAATAAAACCCCAGCAATTGCAAAATATCTGTGATGACCTGGTGGTGAATTTTCACCTGTTTATATTAACAAATTCCTTTTTCCATTTGTGATACAATTGGTGCTTTATTCCAGTGCTACTTATGATTCATAGTTCTATAACTAGACATTGTACACATTGAAAATTATAAAAAGGTTTCTAAAATTTCTAATTATTTTCCAATTAATTTCAAAACCCTCTGTACAAGACGAAAAGGAAAATCACTTCTAGAACACTGAAAAATCTAGATTTCTATATCAGAGAAATTTCACAGGAGAAAGAGAAAGAGACACAGGAAAACCAGTGAAAAATATTTAAAAATATAAATAAAAAAACATAAAACCAAAAAAAAGTGTCTCAGATGAATGGATTGACCCTAATCAACACCTTTAGATGACTTTGTTTCTTTACAAAATAGTTACGGATACTATTCCAAGCATGATTCTCTCTATTTATTAAACAACTTAGATGTGTAAGTGAGGTTCTGGATTGTATTTAGGGAGCAACATATCTAAACTTTGCATTGACAGCTACGTGCTTCTCTGTTTTCCTCTTTCAGTCTCTGCTTTGGAAGACCTTATTTCTCTGCAGTTGATGACAGATATTCTGAAGAAAGTGAGATACTAAATAATAATAATAATTTTTAATTAATTAGTCATAAACAAAATGTAATAATCATGCTATAAGGATGCAATTTTATATCACAACAGCAAGAGATTGTATTATCCAAAGGAGAGGAAGAACATTTCATTTGTGTTCTTTTCCCTTTTTAACTTGTCACTGCAAGAATCAGCATCTGTATTTCCATAGTAGTAGAGAAAATTCAAATCATATCCGATGAAATGGAATAGACAAATAATTCCCAAAAGATTGTTCTTTTTTTAAACAAACAAACAATCAAACAAACAAAAACTCAGAAAGATGGAAATATGACTTTTCATATAAGAGTATTTTACAAGTATGTAAAAATGCTGATGATAGGTAAAACGGTGTTTCTCAGCTAACTATAGTTACAACTTAAAACCTTAAATTTGTAATCATGCCTACACATCCTTTCCTTTCTGTTTGAGCATTATACAAATTATATTATTTGGGGTAAAAGGAATTAGAGGCAGTTTATGCGGCATAGAGTAAGGAAAGAATCATGCAAGCACTAGTGGGCATCTATAGTTTGAGACCAAATCTGTTTGATTTATTCCGATTTCTTGGATATATCTACACATTCTGGATGGTATGATTTTTGGAACTGTGTATCACGCTCCTCTGACCAACAGTAACATACTAATTTACACAGTGTCCGGTATTCATATGTAAAGTTACTACTGTATGGTCACTCTAAAAAGAGTATTGACCTGACATAAAGTATTGCCTGAGAAAGGCTTTAAAGTATTGTCTGAGAAAGGCTTTCAAATAGCAATACAGATAGACATCTCTAGTTTCCTTCGTCATGTGTTAGAGATCTCTGTGTAGAATAACTGAAGCAAGTTACTTATTCATCCTTCACTTAAGCTTTCTTAATAGATATTTGTTGATTCGTGTTTCATGTAATTAAATTCAATAGCCTAACATCCATGATCCATCTGTGTCTTGCTGTATGACCAGCATAAATCATATTTCCAAGGATTCAACTCTGATGTAAATACTTTTCATTAAAAGAAAAGAGTTTCAAACATCCGCCTCAGGCATCATATTATGAGAGATACTTTGCAAAACAAGCTGCACTGATTTCAACCTTCATTTTAATAGATCTGGGGATAAAATGTAACCATTTATTTACCATTTACCTTTCTGTGCTGTGTTTGCTTATCATCAAGTCTGAGATGTTTCTATCTCTGGAGACTAAATACATTTATCCTTACAGCAGCAGTACTACAAAAACAGGTTGTTATGCAGATCGTCTAAGCTTTTCTGCACTTTGCAAGTAAGAAATCTTGGATAAAGCATGCCTGCCTCTGAGTAGCAATCCATTTTGAAAATATTGACTTTAATATTGTCATGTAGATCACTAGAATTTTAAGTTAGCATTTCTGGGATTCTTTTTCAAATGGAATACATTTTTGTAAAAGGAAAAAAAGAGGATAAAAAAATGTTATATATATTTTGTTTGTTAGGAAATTATAAATATTAAACATTTTTTTTAATGTTGAAAGTTGTGCTAAATGTTAATAATTAAGCTTTGATTTATAGAGTAGTCATTGTCTGGTTAAGTTTGATCATTTTAATAGTACTTTTTTTTTTCTTTCACTACAGATATAGTGTCATTAATTCAGTATTTTTAATCCCAGTTAGTTTAACTGGTTTCGTCCCTCTGAAATACCGTCCCTGGTATTTCTGTTGTTTAATCATTCAACTTATATTCTTTGTCAATTTTTTCTGAGAGAATGAAGTGCAGTTCAATACAGTGGAGCACTGCCTTCCTTCCACACCTGGCTCTGAATTCAGAGCATGCCTGTGTGATCACAGCTGGTTTTGAATAATCCTTCTTATGTACTCTGTGGAACTGCTGTGGACCTTCAAGAAAGGTGTAGATCACTTGGAGATTGTCCAGAGGACAGTAATGAGAATCACTGGTAGATGAAGTATGAAGAAAGAGTGAGAAAGAATCAAAGCAAGACAGTTATCTCTACAGAAGAGGTGACTGAGTGTATTCGGTGCAGGAGTTAAGGTGTTGGTGGGAAGGGGGGTGGGGGTGCTGCAGGGGTTGCCTCTGTGAGGAGAGGCTTGGGCTCTTGGACACAGTTAGTTCCAAAGGACCCACTGCAGAACACAGCTGAGCCCATCAGCCATGATGGTGGCACCTCTGGGAAAGTGTATTTAGGAAAGGGTAAAACACTGCACAGGCAGAGGAGGAGGGAACAAAAAGATTGAGAAGCAGTGGAGGGAACACCAAGCTCACACAAGAAAGACCTGGTGCTCCAGGCACCAGAGCTGGTATTCTGCTGCAACCCATGGAGAAGACCACCCCAGAGCAGATATCCACACTGCAGCCCACACTGTAGCAGGTGGCTATTTTCTGAAGGATCTGCAGTAGATGGAGGACCCATGCTAGAGCAAGTTTATCTTGAGGGAGAACAGCCCGTGGAGAAGACCCATGCTGGATCAGGGGAAAAGTGTGAGGAGGAAGGAGTAGACAGGAGCTTTTTATAAACTGACCACAACTCCCATTCCTCATCCCCCAGCATTGCTTGAGGTGGTAAGAAGAGTAAAGAGCAAAGGAGTGAAGTTGACTCCAGGAATAGGGAGAGTAAAGTTTTGTTTTGATTTTTTTTTTTTCCTGAAATGCATTTGACCCTATTTTAATTGGCAATACATTAAATTAAGTTTCCGCAGGTCAAGTCCTGTGACAGTATTCTCTGTCCTTATCTTGACTCATGAGATTTTTCATCCTATTTTTCCCCCTGCCTGGTTGAAAAGAGGGAGGGAGGGAGCAGCTGGGTGAGTGTGTGGCTGCTGGCCAAGGATAACCCACCACACTGAAAAAAAACAAGTTTTCAAACACATTAAAAAGCATGAAATAAGAATAAAATAACTTCCATTTCTCCACTGTGGATTCAAAATGAAATAATGTCTTTACACTACAGAAAAACATATTGAGGTTATATATACTAGGAAAATCTTTGCAAGAGGAAAAAAAGTAAATTACTGAAATAGAGTACTTAGGAAGGTCTTCAAGGTTAGGTTAAGTGATCTTCTGTCAGGGATGCTTAGAAGATCTCTTGAAGTAACTCAGCAATATTTTCATTCAAATAAATGTAAACCATTTCACAATCACCTATAACTTCACAATTCTTATATTCACACCATTTTACTCTTTCTTTAAAATCAAATTGAATTTTACTTGTTTGAAAGATTAAAGTGCTTTTCAAATTCAGAATCTGGAAAGCACATACATAGACTGTTGATAAGTTCAAGATTCTCAATTAACTCTCAAAAATCTTAAGTACAGAATTATAGCAATTAATAATTTGAAGATTATGTCATAATCGGTATTTCAAGTCATGTACTCAAAGTCAGGCTCAGTTAATTATTGCTTTGATGCAGTACAAAGACAGGCAGTGGTAGCCCATTGCAAATGAGAGGCCATGCCACATAGTAGAGGAGTCTGCATTAAACTGGGTAGTTCTGACAGGAGGCAAAAAATGAAGACTAAAGGACTTTTATCCAGCTTAATTATCTACACTAGCAGTATTTTAAGAAATAGTTTTTGCTTTTATTACTTTAGAAGCTATATTAAAATAAATTACAATTGGTGGTTGCAACTTTTACTGTGAAAATGGAGAACAATATTAATAATAAAAAAAATACATGAAAGTGAATTATCTAATAATTTTATTTCCAATTTTTTGAAGAAGATAAACAAGGGAGTTTTTATTAAACAAATTTATAGGTCTCTTCTACTTTACCAAATGCTTAATAATTGTATTTTCCTGAATGGCCAGTTCAGGGCACATGTATACATAAAACTTAACCATCATCAGTGAAGATTTTCCTGACAAAATTCAAGGGAAATATACTTGAGAAATACATGCCCACTTACATTTGCAAACAGGTGGCCTCCCTTTGTTGCTCCATAATCCATCTTCTTGACACACTGCTGTTGCTTGTTGACTAGATTCTAGCTTGAAGCCCTCATTACATTCATATATCAATCTACTGCCCAAAGTGAATTCATTACCTATAACTGAACCATTCCCAGGGGAGTCAGGAATACCACAAGATACAGCTGAAAAGAAAGGAAACAAAAAGATAAGGAATTGGCATTTTCTCATTTATATATATTTTAAAAAATATTAATCCACCACTGAAAAAAGAAACAGATTAGCAATTTTTACATTTCCCATTCATAACAACTGAAATTAATTTTCCATCTTATTTAAAACATTCCAATAAATATAACAGTATCTAAAACATTGATAAACACTTTGAAATACATCTAATATAGACAAACATTTTATAAATCATTATTTTGTTTAATCCAATCACTGTAGAGACAGAAATTTCAACACAGGTTACAGACAATGGTTTACTTGCTAGGGAAAAAATCAAGAAAGTGTCCAAAGTGATTTGGTCTAAGAAGCAATGAACTAGAAAATTCATAAATGCTTTCTAATAGTCTGCTTTCATTCTCTAAGGATTTCTTTCATTCCTGCACTACTATAAACAAAAACCCCTTCATATTTGTTTGTTCTACACATATAAAACAATGTTATTTAAAAATTCAATTTTGTCTGACGAGAAAAGAACCTAAATATATGACTAGACAGGCAAGAGTTCTACTGGAGTTAAGGGAATTATTCAGATATTTAAACACTTATTTACATACTTGAGTAATTCACTTCAGAATGCTAAATATTATGTGAATTCAGGCTTATTCATTTCCCATATCATGAAGGAAATTACTTACTGAATTATTTTCACTTCTTTTTGCTCCTTCAGAATTTCTCTCCATACAAGTGGTTATTCTTTCAAGCTCACAAAGTCTACTTTGCTGTCAGCTTAGTGAAGTTTGAGTAGCATCTAGGTTTTTGGCTTTTTTTTTTTTACACCAGAGCTCAATACAGTTCATTTTATATATATACATACATACATACACACACAATTTTAGGGCAGAGTATAATCACAAAAATATCTATTTCAGTCACTTTTAGGAAAGGCCTCCAAGGCAGGATTGCCTTTTGCCATCTGACTTCTCAGTTCCCTTGATTTTGATAATGAAAATAAAAAAGGCAACTCTTCAGTCTCATAGAATCATAGAACCTTAAGGTTGGAAAAGACCTCTAAGGTCATCAAGTCCAACCATCAATCCAACACCACCATGTCTACTAAACCATGTCCCAAAGTGCCACGTCTACAATTTTCTGAACACCTCCAGGGATGGTGATGACATCACCTCTCTGAGCAGCCTGTTCCAATGTCGGACCACTCTTTCAGTGAATGAATTTTTCCTAATATCTAATCTAAACCTCCCCTGACACAACTTGAGACCATTTTCTCTTGCCCTTTCGCTAGTTACTTGGGAGAAGAGACCAACACCCCTCTCACTACAAACTCCTTTGAGGTTTTAAAAATTTCCTTTTTAAAAATTTCTTTTAATGCTATGCTTTATTTTAAAACAGTTTTTTATGAACAGAGACTAACTCTGGGTGCTTGAGTAAGTCAGTAATGCTGGTAAAGAGTTTATATGTGCCCCATGACACTTCTGAAGGGAAAGTCATAGTATTATTTTCTCTGAAAGTGGTAACTTGGAGCAGAGAACCAATCACTTTATTACAATAAATCTATTTAAAGAGTTCATATAAACCAACGTATGTGTGTACAGAATTACTAGCTGCTTTGAATTTGGCATCCAGTTTATTGCTCTTCAGTAAACACCCTGAATAAAACACAGCTTTGAAGCTTTTATTTCTGAATATTTAACAATAAAGAGTGCAGTTCAACTGTAAGAAGCAATTCAACATTTTAACAGTTAAAAATTCCTTTGGGTATTTGTTCCTTTCCTCTTGACATTGTGAAGTTTTATTATTTTAATAAAGTCAATATATTTCAAAAGAAGAAATGACAGCCTTTGTTTGAAATCTGTTAAGCAAAAGTGAAAATAAGTATTTTTCAAAAAATCTAATTTTTATTATAATTTACCCAATTCAATGTAAATGACTAATGTCACAACACATTGTCATCGTACCATAAACACAACTCTCAAATTTGTTTTCAGTATTCTCAAGTTGGCGCATTTGATGCATTTAAATTAAATACAACACAGTACTTTGCATATGATTATAATGAGGAGAGGTAAGCATTATAAAATGATGAATGGTTAGTTCATTTCAGTTGTTTGCTTCCATCTGGAATCTGTCAAATTGCTAATAGAAGTAGAACTGTAGGAATGTTCAAAAATGAGCCACTTGCTTTGTGACACAACTTCTTGGCACTTTTTACACCCTAATCAGTGCTGCTCTTGTCTTCTCAAAATTGAGTATTTCTCCCTCAGTGGGTAAGGGCTGAGCCTCCTGCCACTAGGAGTAGTAGTGGGACAGAGAAGGGAGAGAGAGGTGATGAGGAAGGGATTCTGGAGACCCACATCTACTGCTTTTAATGGTGTTAGAGAAAGTAGAGAACGAGAAGGATAAAAGCAAGTTCTGCTGCTTCTGGGAGCAAGTTTTTGTATTAGGAGTCATTTCCCACAAGATGATCACAGCAGGAGTGATAGCTTTTCAGGGCTCTGGTGTACTCAAAAAAGGCAGCAGAGCTGCCTCTATTGAAATGGTCTACCTAGTCCCCTAATAATCGATTTGTATTGGGTTTGCATGGCAAGTTTTTGGTAGCAGGGGGGCTACAAGGATGGCTTCTGCGAGAAGCTGCCAGAAGCTTCCCCCCATGTCCGATAGAGCCAATGCCAGCCGGCTTCAAGACAGCCAAGGCTGAGACAATCAGTGATGGTGGTAATGACTCTAAGATAACAGTTAAGGGGGAAAAAACCGAACACCTAGGAGCAGTTTTTGCAGCCAGAGAAAGGAGTGAGAAGATTGAGAGGAACAACTCTGCAGACACCAACGTCAGTGCAGAAGGAGGGGGAGGACGTGCTCCAGGTGCCTGAGCAGAGATTCCACTGCAATCTGTGGAGAAGACCATGGTGAGGCAGGCTGTCTCTCTGCACCCATGGAGGTTGATGGCAGAGCAGATATTCACGTGCAGCCTGTGAAGGATCCCACAGCAGTGCAGGTGGATGCGCTTGAAAGAGGCTGTGATCCTGTGGAAGTCCATGCTGGAGCAGGCACCTAGCAGGACCTGTGGCCCCATGGAGAAAGAAGCCCACACCGGAGCAGGTTTGCTGGCAGGACTTGTGACCCTGTGGGGGACCCACACTGGAGCAGTCTGTTCCTGAAGGACTGCGCCGCATGGAAGGGACTCACACTCCAGCAGTTCGTGAAGAACTGCAGCCCATGGGAGGGACCCATGTTGGAGAAGTTCATGGAGGACTGTCTCCTGTGGGAGCGACCCCATGCTGGAGCAGGGAAAGAGTGTGAAGGAGTCCTCCCCCAAGGAGGAAGGAGCAGCAAAGACAACGTGTGATGAACTGACCACAACCTCTGTTCCCTGTCCCCCTGTGCCACTGAGGGGGGAGGAGGTAGAGAAAACTGGGAGTAAAGTTGAGCCCAGGAAGAAGAGAGGGGTGGGAGGAGGTGTTTTAAGATTTGGGTTTATTTCTCGTTATTCTACTTTGTTTTGCTTGGTAATAAATTAGATAATTTTTTCTAAGTTGAGTCTGTTTTGCCTTTAACGGTAACTGGTGAGTGATCTCTCCCTGAGTGATCTCTCCCTGAGTTATCTCCACCCATGAGCCTTTCATTGTATGTACTCTCCCCTGTTCATTTAAGGAGGGGGAGTGATAGAGCAGCTTTGGTAGACACCTGGCCTCCAGCCAGGGTCAACCCACCACACAATCCATTACCTACAAGTAGAACCAACTCTGACCTTCTGTCACATAAGCAGAATTTTACACTTGCAGAATGTTTGTTTGCATGCTGAATTGACAGAAAGTTAAACTGTCACTCTGATTTACTACATCATAAAAATGTCTATGTGTTCTCCATTTTCAGTCTTGCTTATTGTGAAATGTTTCAGAGTCTCCAGAGCCTTGCACTATGTCCCTCCCTGTCTTAACAAGCCTCTCAGTTCTCTTCTGCCTTGTGGCAAAGTGTCTGAATGCTTGATGTAGAATGTAATTGGGTTAAGATTTAACTTCTTGTCAACTTCTTTTTCAGGTCTCCTTTCTGATATAAAGCCAACAATATCTGTGTTAAGTGTGCATATATTTAATTGTATAAAACCAAAATTCAGAACTATCAGTCTATCCACCCATCCATGTAGGTGTATGCCTGTACATGTAGGTGTGGACCTTACTCTAGTGCCCTCTAAATACTTCAAACATGAATTAACTTTAAATAATTTAGTGGTTTCCATGGAGCAAGAAGAATTGATTATGTCATTTGAAAACAAACAAAAAAAAACAGGTCAGTTTATTGTAGAAGCAAATACTTCTGTTAGCCTTTGCTCTTCACCTCTAACAATAACATTTCTAGAAACTATGGAAAAGTTCAAGACTGAGTAGCTCTTATGTCCAAGTTAGTTTAAAGAATAAAAGATGTACAATGCAAAAAACACACCTAGCTGGACCTATCAGTTGTGTCAGGTCTGATGCGATGTCCAGTGTACTAAAGCACCTGAAGCACCTCAAAATCTATGCCTACCTGTCACACTTCATCACTTTTATTCTTAGTATTGTACCTCAGTCCTCTACTGTCGCTCTCCTTTCCTCAGCTGCTGTGCAATCTCATACTGCTACATTGTAAGGTTATTCTCACTGCTGCTTTAGCTACTAATCATAAAAGCAGTTTTGGCGTTCTGGCACTCTTCCTGTTACAATCTATTTGTTTGCTTCTCCCCCAGAAACTGGGATTGGAAAGAAATCTTCCTGCTGCTACTAATTTCTTGAGGCTGTTAATGGCTTTTAGAACAGTAGTGTCCAAACAAAACATGTTAGCACAGCCAGTTTCAATAAATAGCAAGTACTTTGATATTTGAAGTAAAATTACCTGAATTAAACTGACTGAAATAGTATATAGTCTTTGGAAAGTGGAAACAATGTCACTATTGTCCCACATCCAAGCATTTTGAAGCTCCCAGCTTCCCATATGATTGTAAAATGATAAAGAATGGTGTCAGGAAATCTTCTGACTTGAGAAATTGTGAACATGCTTCTTAGGTCAATGATTAGATGAGACTGCCAGGTTCCAGCTGGGAGATGTGCATTCAGAGTGTGAAAAACACATAACTCAACCTTAAGTTTCTTGTTATCTTGCACAGCAGAAAAATCTATTTCTTCCAAAGAACAGGTAATCAACGCAAGTGGAAAAGCCTTTTACTACCTAGAAACCGAGATGCAGTTTTAGTTGCTCTTTAATGTTCCACATGTGTTCCTGGAATTTATTTCTTATCAAAACTAGTAAATATAAAGTTTATGGCAATACTTTAAAATATCTATACACCTATATAACTTTAAGATACTTACGTATTATTCATGTTCAAAGCATGCAAATTTATGCACACAGAAATGAAGCTGGAGACTGCATTGCAGTCAGACATTGAGTTTATTTCCATACACTGGAAAATCCCTAAATTTAATGCACAAGCATTTATCATTTAGTGACCTGTTTCTGGCATTGAACATAATGCTGAGAAAAGCATTTAAATACCCTAAAATTAAAGGTAGCAACAGAGAAGTCCCTAAAAGTGAGATTCATTAAAAAAAAAAAAAAAAAAGCTGAGTGGCTTAAGTCCATGATATCCCATCAAAAACATCTGGGAGAGCCATGCCATAGAGATCTTAATTCTTAGAGCTGGATAAATGCAGAAATAACAAACAAACCAAAACCAGAGCTGTGTAGTCTAGGGCTACAGGTGTCAAAAGAGGTCATGAATAGTTATCTAGTCTATTCTCCTATCACAAGCCAAAATTATACGTGACTCAGGTTCATCTAATTTGTTCCTGAAAGACCTCCAATGATGACAATTCCACATTCTCCACAGACAATCTATTCCAGTGTTTCCCTAGCCCCTCTGAGGAAAGAAGAGAAAAATAAAGAAAAATCTAACTTAAAATCATGTTGAAGTAAACTTAGCTGTAATTCCTCTATCTAGAAAGGACATAAATAATTATTTCATTTCTCTTTAGGGCTACTTTTTGCATATTAGAAGATTGTTACCAGGTTTCCTCTCAAACTTCTGATTTTCAGTCTGAAGTACTATACTTCTTTTACTGTTTTATATTTTGAAATACGATCATAGGTTTAGAATATAAGAGGAAACCAGGATTTGGAACTCCTAAACTATGCAACCTACCTTACATTTTTATTTTAAGACTGAGTGCTAAAAAGGACATTTTTTGCATAATAACATTTATCAGAAAGGTAAAAGGCCAGAGATTAATTCCATGCTCAAACACACAAACCAGCTAATTTTATGAAGAAGCAATTTGGTGGTCCTAGAGTCATGGCTCTTGGACAGATTGCAAATGGATGTTTTCAAGCCAGTTCTCTAAAAAAATTTAACCAGTCTTCTACTCCCGGGCAGACATGGAACCCAGTTATGCTCCTGGAATAACCTTCATTCACCATGCAAAAGTACAAGGATCTCTAGCTCAGCAATATGATTCTATCCACTTCAGCAAGCACAGAGGAACTAATAGTGACAGTACCTGGAATCAGGACTTTTAAGCGGGAAATGTTGGTGTCAGCTATATTTTTATCATGACCGTGTCATAGGCTTTAAGCCTTTCCAAGTACCCATGATCCAAACAAGAGAACTTCTTCATTGAAGTAGGTACTTCCAGTTTTCTTTTATAAACCTACTAGGGAGTAACTCAAATGGTGAAGAGCAGCTAAGTGTTCTTCATGATTCTTTAAAATTATATCGGGAAGAACAAACTCAAAGGCTGAGTCCTGTATATGAAGAACAGGTGGGATAAAGAGGGATATTTGCTCAAGCCTCTCAGAGGAACACACATGGAATATTGTCTCTGTCCTTACACACTCAAAGTACCTGAGCTCCAGAGTAAGATGCCAAAATTTCAATGGCTTTTGAAAAAAGACACCTACTGGCTAGCTAGCAGAGTAGCTCTCAGAGCTACTGACAGTATTTACTAGACTAACTTCAGCAGAGTTTAGGCAGATAGGGCTTGTTTCCTTTTCCCATTGTCTAGAGCTACCTGAGACATTCTTAGGCCTCCAAGACATCTGACAAGTTTACTGGATATAAGGTAGGAGCTTGTACCTTTCTGGACTGGTAGATGGAGGACAGGTAAGATACCTCAGGGTACCTCAAATACGGGCACCACTTCTATGTTTAAGCAAATTAATCAAAACTTTAGCTCACATACAGATGCTTAAATTTAGTCTTAATCTTGAAGAAAACTGCATCCTCCACTTTCCTGATCTTCTAGTAAAGCTGTAGGCCTAATCATCATTCCAGGTTCTTCAGTGCAAAGTGTATCTGAGCTTTCAGTGCCTATGCTAGCACTAGCTATTGCACCTAAAATGCATCTCAAGTAATCCCAAAAGCAGCAGTTGTCCCTAAACTTGCCTCATGCCCAGCCCACACACAGATCCACCCATTATTTGATGACCTTCAGGAAGGCCAAACAGCATCATATGCCATAATATTATGGCATATGAGATTAGAAGACATTCTGGAATCTGGGAGCACAGGTACACATATCCTGCACATTGGCAGCCTGATCTGCTCCCTGGACTTGTAGGGGTGTAGCCACATGGCCCAACTAGGCATGAAAATGCTCATCTTGAAAAAATATTTAGCTACGTAATCACCGTATAAAAGATACGAACAATATGTATTTGGATAAACTCATGATGTCAATGTGTCTCTTGGCATTCAGCGGTATTGACAATGCTGGATCTTTGTTTTGTAAAATATTCTTTACAATGAAATTATAGAATCATACTCAAGAAAACAATATCTTACCTTGGCAGATTGGCACAGGAGAATCCCACTGATACATGCCATTTTGGTGACGCCTACATGTCGCGTTATTTTGACCAATCATTCTATATCCAGGTTTGCAGTAATAGCGAACTTTACTTCCAGCTGGACCACCTGTTTTATTTACGATTCCACCATTCTTCAAGGTAGGGTTTAAGCTGCAATAGGGAGCTAAATTAAAAAAAAAAAAGGAACATTATTAAAAACAGTGAAGTTTCAGACTTCTTATGCAGAACTATCACAAAATTCAGAATCATAGTTTATAATCACAAACTAGTTTATGCCATTGTACATGAGGAAGCTGCAATCAGGAAACATAATTTGTTCAGCAAGTTCACTCTTAATAAACAGACAACTTCAAATTTGATAAATGTATAAATATAAAATAGTTCTTTGAGCTACAAAATAGGCAAAATTAATTTTGAATAGTCTTATTAAAAAAATCCAGTGCACTTAGATACCTAAATGAAAAATTAAACATTTTGTCAAATATGTTAAAAATTTACAGGGCAAAGTACAATAGATTGATTCATCAGATGCATTTTTTTCAGACTAAAATTAATGTAATTTTTTACATCTGTGATCCCCCAAAGATATTACATGAAAATTGTATTAATTTTTTAGCAAAACAATGTAACTTAGGTAAGTGTAGCTTCTTATATGTTGAATTTACAGTACATCTGAAGTAAAGATAGAATGCACTGGTTTAAACCTCAGTTTAGAAATGAAAGTAAACCTTGCTAAAACCTATTCACTGCTACTATGAATACTGTTCCCAGATAGGTTTTCCTGACCAGTATGGTTGTCAAGAAGTTGTTGCATACAGATGAGATCTTTAGACTCATGCTGAGGAAGTCAAAAGAAGTATGAAATTTATAGCTGTATCAAAAAGTGAGTAACAAAGACCATTTTTTTTCTAAAATAAGGTTGCAGTACCTGTACATAAGGACAGAATACAATTAGCCAGACTGGATCCATGTCAAGCAAAAGTACAGGATAGTTTCACATACATGTAGAGCCAACACAAATCTATTTTTTACGTGCAATCATTTACCACTGGATAAAAGCAATGTGAAAAAATTACCTTGACTCCATATTGACTCACAAGTCACTGCATATTTGCAGCAGTGTACCATGTCAAGCTTACAGAGATGCATGGTAGGACCATGGCTTGCAGAAAATGAACCTGGCTGAACATCCACCACGGAAATCAGCCTATGAATATTCTTCACAGAGAAGACAGAGTTGAACTCCACCAACTGATAGCTAAACATTGGGATCAAGGACTCTGACTGTAACTGCTGCTACAATACTAACTATCTACACTGTATTGAAATGTGTCTTAGGCATCATATCATGTTCATATCATTTTCTATAGACAATTATCCAGTAGAAGGCGAGGTGTTATTTCACAAGTGCATAATTACAGAATTTGGTTTACATCTATAAATATTTTTCATATTATTTGTTTCTTTCATAGAATCATAGAATCATCCCTGATTTCCTCCTTTCAGCTTTGAATATCTAGCTCTCTGTTTTTGTATGTATATTTCATCACCATAAGATGCACCTATGATATCAATTACCACCTAAAGATGGATGTTTCTCTTCCCTGCCTGTAGAGAAATCATAGAGTTGACAAGACTCCTGAGACACTTCCTTTAAATCTATAGTTTTAGATGCAGTGTAACAAAGTCAATATTTCTAAGTAAAGCCACCTAACAAAAGCAATAAAACTAGGTCATACAGTAAAGATGCTGAAAAATCTTGACGTCTGTTGACATTCTATTAAAGAATTATAGTTCTCAATTAAGTAATGTTATTTCTACTTGAATTTTTTTTTTTTTTTACATTCATTTACTTGGGGGATTATTTGAAATAACTAAATCAAAAGGAAAAAACAAAAACAAAAACCAGGATAAAAATCAATAAGCATACATTGTCCAGTAAAACAATTGTTTGGGGTCATGTTCTGTATCCCTTATAAGCACAGTGACTTTCAGTTACTCACCTAACTAAATGAATTAATTTACTGAAATACTCTTTTAATTTACAAGGGGATTTGACATATAAACAAAGACGACAAATGTGGCTTTAATTTTCTTTTAAGCCTGTTGAAGAACAAATTATAAGGTTATTGCAACACAAGCTGGTTAAGACCAAAAGACCAGTGGTTAAAACCACTGAAGTCATCTTTAGTAACTTCTTAAGCACTATTTAATTTTAAATATCCTAGGAGACCTCAAGAATAGCAGGTGAGTCCTAAACATAATATGCCATTCAGATAAAATTCCAAATTGATCTCCTCAGTACTGCAATTCTAAACAGAAAATATTTGCTATACGATGTGTAACATTGTAGCCCAGTAATACAGTATTGCCTTTGCTAGTAACAGGTCACAGACTTTGTACTGAGTTTGCAAGTCCTCAAGACCCAGGTTTGTCAGTTGTATTGCAGTATTGTATTTTGAGACAACAAAAGTGTGTTGTCTCAACTTTTTTTGACCTGCCTGTTTTTACTTTAACAGACTTTTTTTCTTCTGGTCAGATGAGTATGCCTAATTTGTTTTACTTTTGAGTTATCTTTGTCATTTTCTATTCTCTTTTTATGGTACGATAATAGTTCTATACAGGTACCTGTAGAATAAGATATTTAGGACTCCAGCATGGACAAACACAGGCCTGGTACAACAGCAGAGGCCTTGAGAGGTGGGGACGCAGGATGCAGTGTGGAGGAGTATGGACGTGGTACGATAAGATGGTGACAATCTGTGCACCATCTAAAGCTATACACAACTCATCAGTGGTCACTTAAAAAAATTATAACTTTGGCAAAATTGGTTTTTCAGGTTAAGTGAAAGAGCAAAGAAATACAAACTACATGCAGAATTGACTAGATATAGTAGAATCATGTGTAACCTGAACTTGACCAGCAGAAGGGTGTAAAAAAGTGTTAGCAAACAAAAATGACCATAAGTGGATCCTAGAGTGAGGAAGAAATCATCAATATCACACTCTGCCTGTTGAAGGACTCCAGCTGCTGGTGACCTGCAGTATCTTCCCTAGCACACAAACACCAAACTGAAGCCATTGATCCTGGGTTCCAAGGAGCAATGGAAGCATGACTGTAGCACCAGGGAAAAGGTTAATTGGAAGTGCATCTATAACAATTCTAAACGTACTGTTTTTCTGTATAGCAACTTTGATTTATTCTTTTTTCTTCTTTTATTCCTTTAACCATTTAATCTGGACTAGTAATTATTTTATTAAACTGCTAATGTTTCAGTAATACTAACATCAAATTCTTGGCTAGACATATAAATTGTGGGGCTTTTACCCATAACAAGATTTTGAGCATAACAGGTTGTACTTTGTGTTCTGATTACAAGGGAATTTATTGCCATTTTTTTAGCTGTGGTTAATTTTAACAATGTATAGTATATATGAACCTCCAAAGAGATCAGCTTTAAAATGCCATGAAATATGGGACATTCAGGCTGCTGAATTACACAGAATGATGTTGAAATACTGAAAATTTCATGGGGGACCACAAGGGAAATCTATCAGTCATAACTGTTGCTTATGTTGTAAAAATTAACAATGCCCAGAGCCCGGAGGCGTAGTTTAATCTCTCCAGTGAACTAAGTGGTATTCAGAAAAAAAACCCAAGCAAAAAAATATTTTTAACTAAGAATGAGAAATTGATACAAGAAAACAGGAGGAACACAAAGCATCACTATCGCTCAGAATTTACTTCAACATCACTTTGGTAAATATACTTAAGTCCTAATGGCTATTATTGCAAATCTATAAAAATCCACATTCTCCTTCCTCAGCTACTTTGATGACTCCTGTATAGAAATCTGCTGCTTTCAACCATCACTGCAAACTATTGTTACTACTGATTACTCTTCCTACCACCCAAAGTGTCTCACTGAGTGAGTGGCATCAGCTGCATGGGACTGGAGGAAATTGGGAAGAGGAGAGCTGGGAACGGAGATGTCTTGGTAAAGCTCTGTGGTCATCTGACAGTGTGAAAGTTAAAGACAGAGGTTCAAGTGTGAAAATAAAGCTATCAGCAGTGTTTGACTGGAGAAAAAAGAGAAGGAATATCTGACACAAAAGTATTGGGTTTAAGAACCCAGGGGAAGAACAGTCATGACAGACTATAATGAGACAAAAAGTAGGAAGGGAGGAATTGGAGGCTGAGTCAGTGATGGAAATGAGAGAAAGACCTGGTAGGCTATCAGAAGTGGCATCAAAAGGATGGATGTATTAGAGACTGAGATTATGTTCAGAATAAAATGTGATGCAAGGAAAACATATGTATGATTCAGTGAAAGAAACTGGAAAGGAAAATGTATAAAGCCATTGGAATTGACTAGTGAGAGACAAAGAAGGAGAAGATCATGGACTGAAGCACGGAAGAAGGAAGATAATGAATTAGGGGAGACCTGAAGTGGAAGCAAGGGGTATTAAGATGGGGAGCTAGAAGGGAGAGGAAGATTGTCAAGAGCTGGATAAAGAACTGTCTTACATTATCTAACAGAGAAGCACTAGAAGTAGACTGTGATTTGTAGGGAGGGGTGGAACAAGGATGGAGATCAGACAGAAAGAGTGGGGACCACAGCTAGACTGTCTTGGCAGAGGTATTTTGACCAGAATGAGTGTGAGGACTGGGAAAAACTACGTGAGTGGGAATACATGAAAAGTGAGACAAATTCCTTGAAGGACAATGAATGGTTCAACAGAGGGCAGTACAGAAAGGATCCCACATATCAGAAGGAGGCTGGGCCCACAGATTACCGTGCTTTACAATTCCATGACTGTTAAAAATATCTTGGAAACCCGTAATAATGTGCATTTTCTTTCCTTGAGCTCACCAACAAGTGGAGGAAGTCTACTGCTCTGGTAGGTACCTGTGTAGATGTAGCATTTTAAGCATGGCTGCTAAAACAGTGTTAACCATAATAGCCCCCCATGACAGAATACCTGGGATTTTCTGTCTGCTTTGTCATGAACCTTATGAGATACTTAGAAAATAATGGAAAACAATGTATCAACAAGAAAAAAACCAAGAACATCACTAGGCTGAAAACAATTCAAAAGTTAGGAAATGTTGGAGTTAAGTCTACATACAACTTTCAGTTCATTTATACATACGCATGTCAGCATTATACACTCCTTAACCTTATGATCATACTCTGGTATTGGATAGAATGTCTGCTTTAAAGGGTATAGGGAATGGACACTACTTATAGTTTCAGTATTTATTTATTTATTTAATTCTAATTGTTTAAGATAACTTTCCAGGCCTTATTAGCTTCAAATTATTCAGACATAATTTTCCACTATTTGTGGTGTTTTTTTTAACAATGAATGTCCATATGTTATCTGGACACTACATGAACATTAATTAATTTTCTCAAAATTACATTACAGCAAGAATCATTGTTATTATCCCCATTTTAAAGTTAAACACTTCAAACACAGAGAAGAAATTTAAAAAAACTAAAATTTTGACTATTTCTGTAACTATGATTTGATTTTTCCAGCCTAGTGTTGTACGTTCAAACACAATCCACACTGACTTCAGTTGCAGTAATATGTACTCAGCATTTCTGTAATTAAAATGTAAAAGTATGATACCAAAGAAGCTCATTCCAATTTCTGAGTACTTAATTTTGTGATATGAATCATATATGTTTGGATAACTTATGTTTAAAATAGTTATTTACATCAGGTCCACCTCCTACTCTTACAGAAATGTTCATTAATGACAACATTTTAAGGCAGTGACATTAGGCAGTTGTCAGAAGCCAGCAACAGCACCGCAGGCAACCAGCACCTGTAATCCTCATCCATGTAAAAGTCCTACTAAAACTCATAGTATTATGTGGTGCAAAGGCAGTGAAATAGGAATAGAAAAGGCTGATACTCAGACAATTTAATATGTCTAAGCTATACCTAGCATGAAAAGAAAGAAAGCATTTGAAGCAAATTATTTAAAATTCTGAAGATGGAGTTCTATTTTACAACTCTGAAAAATCTTGTAGACTCTAACATTTGTGGGACAGTGAAGGAATATTGGTAAGACTCCATACAATTCCCTTCTTAATCTACAGTTTAGTAATTTTTCATCTGTTCTTTAAACTAAAATCCCTTCAGAGTCCAGGATGGAGCATACACAACATTTTCTAGGATCAGGAACTGACATATTAGCAGAATAATCACATTCAAGGCAATAAATAAAAAATGTCTGAAGATCTGGAGGGTAAGCAAATGCTTGAAGAATGTCAGACTTAAAACTACAGCCACTGCCAGTTGAGTGAAAATTCTAGGTTTAAGCTGGAATCTCTACAGAATGCTCATAAAATATTGCAGTCTTGTGTCAGGGACCACTGGGATAAAATGCTGGGTTTCTCCCAGTTTCTGAGAGGGGATCTGTCCTGGAACTTCACGAGGCTTAGCTGTTAAAGGTGCAATGATGCGGGAGTGCTCTCATCTAGGAAAGATAATGTTTTACCATGAAATGTGACAGACTTCTATGAAGCCATTCCAGTGACCTGAAGTAGCTTTACATTTTCAGATTTAATTTACTTTTCCAAGTGACATAGCATCCACATTCTTTCAAGGCCTCTTAAGCATCAGTGTTTTTTTCCAAGACAACACACTGAACATTTTCAGCTCACTTATAATCACAATGTCCATTTGTCACTTGCAACTGAAGACCAACAGGGTAATAACTGCCTGGCTAAATCACACATCACTAGTCAACTGACATGTGGACAGCAGCGCAGATAAACACTGATTTTGCATTTGCAGGACCATATTCTTCCTTTCACAAAGCATATTCTCTTAAGAGCTGGAACATTTAAAAATTCATGCCAAGATTTTTTCAAAGCTTTTTGAGGCGCTCTGTCTATGGGAAGCTCAATTAAATAAGTCCCAATTCCAAATTAAAAACCTTTGAAACTGGAAGTCCAAACCCCCCAGGCAATTTTGTAAATCTCAGTCTTACAATGAATAATACGACATTTTCTCTAAGAATTTTTCTTAGCAAAGGATTTAATTTCCCAGAAGTATCTTTGATCAATAGTCAAAAAAATTATATGGAGAAGATACTTATAACTATTCACTGAAACACTGTCCTATGCTTGAAACTATAAATAAACAAAAAGCCCCCCTTCAAATTCCATGATGCCTTTACTTAGTTTATATACTAGATTTTTTGTTGACAGACAAAAAGTAACAGATTAGTCCACTGCTTCCTTCTTTCCCTTTTGGATACTTGTTTGTCATCATTGCCTTATTAGCAGGGGACCTACGTCCTTTGTGCGGCTGTTCTTGAAATATCCAGTGAGGCAGAGGTTTACTATCATTCTCACTTTAGACCTTCTCACTTTATAATTAAGAATCAGACACTGGCTTAAGTGATTAGACAAGGTCACACAAGAAAACTAAGCATACATCTTCTGATTACTAAAACAGTTCCTTAAGTAATGGACCATCCATTCCGTATATTATTTTCCACTTTAAAACAGCCAGAATCAAAAAGGAGAACAATACTCAACCAAGTAACAAAAAAAGGGTTGGACTGCCATTCTTTTTCTTTTGCAGTTTAAATCTAACATGTAAACAGTATGAAAACAGCAAAGTAAAGTTGAAAGGGTCTATTCCCTCTTTAGTGATATAATTGTGAATGTCTGCCTCATCAAAAATTAAATATCTGACTAAATAACCTGCTATTTATAGTACAGATGGTCTTACTGATGGTTCAACATTTACAAATGATATTGCTTATATTGCTCTTGATTCAAAGTACTGCTGTGTTCACTACAGCAAATCACCATCTAAAAGTTTAGGAATCACAGAAGAAACAATTATAAAGAGTCTGATTAACTTCTTCACACAATTCCCTTGCCACTTTTAACTGGCTACTGAAAAATGTAAAGACCAAACCAATCACTAGCCTTTTCTTTTGACTTGAAAGAGAGAGGAATTAGGAACAGTTGTTTCACAGGTACAAAGCTTAAAAACATGATGAATTAAGCTTCTTGCAGTAACCGATAAGATTACAAGGACAGATTAAAGGTAAAATAGAGATCCAAGGCAGGGTTTTATATATATATATATCTTTACAGTTCTACTCACATACAATTACAAATTAGCCAAGTAACCACTTGCTTTATTCACTCTTGAATGACTAACCAAAAGTTAAACAAAAGTCTGTAAATATTATAGAGGTAATGTCAACTTGCAAAGTAGCAAACTAAGTACCCTTCTGCTTCCCAAATGGCTGCATCTCCAGCGGGTGTGCCAAGTACTGTAGTGCACTTTCATTCCTTCCACCACTACTTTAAAAAAAAATCATCCACCTCTTCTTTGTTATGGTTTTATGCTATCTTGCTTGTGTAGGAATGTGCATGAAGGGTTATAAATTATTGAGGGAAAACAAAGCCAAGAAGCAGATTCTTCAGGTATCTTCCTAGCCTGGGCTCAGCAAGTTCCATTTTCTTCACAGATCTTCCCCATTTGTATCAAACTGCATAGTTTTGGTGGAAGCCAGCTACACTAGGAAGTCAAGTTCAAGCACTACAAACCAACAAGCAATCATTGGGGGAAGAAAAAAAGAAGGTATTTCAGCATGCAATACCTTTTCTTTATATTTTTGGCATCCATTTTAGTGATTTTACCATACTACGTACCATTCAAAGAGAAAAGGGATTACTTCCCTAGTGCTGCAAGAAGTTTTAACTGATGCTTTGCCTCCTAGTTTTGCTGTACTATACAGATACTCACTAGATTAAGGAAGAGATCATTTAGTATCTAGGTGTTAGTGCAGTTAGGCAATTTATTATTGAGATTAAAATTATGCTAGTGCCTCTATAATATTCAAAGTCCTTAAAAGAATATCCCTCTGCTGTAATGCTATAGCTTTTTTTCTACTAAGATCTAGCAAAAAACCTTAAGATACAAAAACATACAAGTAATATTAGACAATTAGCTTACACAAGTTAGCCCATATGCTAAAGGGAATATTAAGCCTTCTTCTGAAAGCTTCTAAAAGTGAAGAAAATTTGTATCTACAAATGAAATCTAGTTGTGACAAAACTACAATTTGCAAAATTTTGTGCACAGGCATAGCTGGAGAAGGGGAGGGTTGTGGGAGGGTAGTAATTCATTTCAATAGGGTCTTCATTATGAAGAAGCCTGCTGGCTCAGTCACAGCTGCCACGGTATCAATAGCCTTTTTGGCATCTTGTATTTTTCCTACTTTCATGATGTTGCTTTCCCTCATTAAGATTCAAATCCAATTGTTTATGCTGCCGCTCACTGTTACTCTTCTTTCATGCTGATTATTTCCATTGAATCTCATGGAAAATGTACAGAAGTTTAGAGAAAAATGCAGGCACTGACTGTTAGTGAAGCGGAAAAAGCAAAACAGTTGTTTGTTCCTAAAACATAGCCATAAAGGTTGCATATCTCTCTCCAGTCCACCAATTTTATTATTAGTTGTGGCTAGTGCCATAATAATTGATGAATTGAGCCAGGCAATTAGACAGACCACTTCTTCACTACTGCAAAACATGTTTTGTGTACACACACAGGTGTAAAATAGTTCCTCAATCCTTAAAAATCAGTCTCCATAATAATTTGATATTTACAAAATAAATCTTTTGCATGAACTCTATTCTTGTAACCCTGGTATTACTTCCTCACTTTAAATTCATGACAGAAGGCCCTGCCACACATCTGAGGGTTATCACATGACAAATTCTCATTGTTTCTTCTGCCACACTCTCAGTCCGTCTAGTAGGTCCTGCAAATGCCTTTTCCCTATGAAAAACTAAATGAATCTCCAGAATGCTTGAAAGCAACTTCCCCTTCCCTCATCACTCAGTTTCAGTTTGTCTGTAGTAATGCTCCAAAGGCTGCTTACAAGGTGGATACAATGCTTTTAGTAACTGTTTTGGGGATTTTGTCCTGACTGCTCATAGTTCTGCTCATAGTTCTTAAGTCCCCAAAACAACCATCATTATTATGCTCTGAGTCCTGATCTTCTGTTTCAGTAACAACAGAAACTTTCCAGAGGTTAGACAGCCAGTGCATGGATGGTACAAGGAAAGGAGCGAGCTCTGCGAAAATCATCTCCCTAAATGGCATTTTGCCTGACTAAATGGGAGATACCTGGTGCTTGATAAAACATTCTTCTAACACATTCTTCTAAAAGATGAACTGCAACTCAAGGAAAATGTAAACCTAATAGTTTTGTACTGAATTTGAAGTGGACTACCGCATACCATTTCAGGATCAAAAAGTCTCACTCTTGAGTACTTCTGTGTATATCTAAGAGCTATTCCTCCCACTACATTTCAAAGGCCTTGCTCCAGGTCTGGTAAGACAAGATAGCAGGTTGCTGAGAGAAATATTGACTGGAGAAGTATTAACCTGGAGATCTTTGGCAAAGTGGGAAAAAATGGAGAGTCCAAGTCCCGTGCTTACCTTGAACTTGCAATAAAATGATTAGACATCCTCAAAATGTATATGATAATCAATTATCTTCAGAGAAACAGACATTATATTACAAATTCTAATTTGATGCTAAATAGTACATGTAACCACAAAGTGTAATTTAATGGAAATCATTAATAGTTACCTGAGTAACGGATCTTGAACCCTTTCTTGCTGGTTGCATGGTCAGTTGACCAGCGAAGATACAGCTGATTCATTCTGCTTGTAAAGTTCAGTTGTCCAGTGTGATTTCCACTTAAAGCAACCAGCAAAGGGCTTTGCCCAGAAGAACCTTCAGAGATGAAGAAAGAAGCAATTTAAATGTTAAAGTACTACCAGTTTAAGTAATCTTTTCCAAATTTTAACTCAGCTGTGAATGTGAATATACAAAGAAAGAATAGGAAATAATGTGACACATCGTTGCCTGTGCAATAATTAACAGATCTCTATTTGAAGTATCCATCTGGTTCTGGATTTTCACTAGACAGCACAATAAAAAATCTTGGTATAAACAAACTGAAACATAAAACAATGAGTGTTTTTGCCATAAACACTAAAAAAATAGTGGGGTTTGTTTATTTTTTTAATTCATTTCTATTTGGGACAATTACTTTGAATGACATAATGTTTCTGTTCCTTGTCCTTTTATATCTATTATTTATTTAAGCTCTTTTCCAACTTGTGAGAGGTAGCAAACCTATACATTGACATTATACAGCTTGTATAATTTTAAACACCATCATATTGCATAGTGAACACATGAGCTAAAAATGCTCTGTCACATATAAGATTGTCACAGTTTCACTGCGGAATACCTATATGTACAGGTGCTATGAATTTATAATACATACTTCATTAGGACTCAGTTCTGTTAAAAGATAGTGTGTTGATTATAGCATCATTTTAGTGTAAAAAATATATATATTTATGGTAAATATAAGATGCTGAAAAAATATGTCCTGGCACTAGGCCAATATCTTCACCAGAGTAAAACCCTAGAAGCACAAATAATGATTTGGGGGCTAATGATATAATAAAACAATATATGTGCAAGAGAAAAAAAAAATCTATATATCAACCCAATCTCCAACTGAAAGCTTTCCAAAACATGAAATGGCATCTTCTTCCTCCATATTAAGGTTATGTTTTCTCCAGCTGAACTCCTCCCTTTCATATGCTCACTATGCCTTTTGCGCCATGTTTTTCAAGTTTAGGAAAGCCACGTTCAACCGTCATTATCTTGGCCACAGCAGCTATTTCAAATAAAGAGGCTGTTTCATTCATTTTTGCTGAGTTTGAGCAGCTGCAGCCTGATCAGCTCTTCTTATGTTACATGAAAACATAAAAATAAAACTGAATCAAATGACACCTAAAAAATGAATACAATTGTTGTCAGCCTTCTCCCCCTCCAGTTCAATAAAAAATAAGTATATTTTCTGATCGGGACATTTCAGGTACAACAGGGAGTCTATAGAAGCCACAGCAAACCATAAAGATTAAGACAACCATCCAGTTCTTAGGATGAACTGCAGTTCAGTCACCATAATGACAACAATACAACTAAGTAAGTATTAGTAAATAAATTTTAAATAATAAATACATATACAAAATAAGAACAAATAAGCATAGCTTTAGGCACAGGTTGCCCAGCATGCCCTCATCAAAATGCTTTGTGGCTTGTTTGTTTTTCATATTAGGAAGATACAGTTTGATGATTACAGTGTAGGATAAATGATGAGGAATGCTGAGGTCAATTCCTATTTTTGATCAAAACAGTTCTTTTCTATGTTTTTGTTCATTTAGTTTCTCTGTGCTTCACCCTGGGCTTTTTAAAATGTTGAATACACTTGACTTGTTACAGTTTAGAATGTGTATGTTCTTTAAAAATTCTCAAATACAGAGGCTAAAAGAGTACAATTACAAATAAAGATCTACTACATACAAAGAGGTGAGAATCTTTCCTTATTAGTGATCACAAATTAATTTGCAGCACCACATGCCACACTACATTTTTTTAGCCATTGAGAGATCAGAGGAATGAGTCAATGTATTTTAGTTTACTTTGTTTTTCCTGAAGTTGAGTTTCAGTTTCTGTACCTTACCTAGCAGGCAGCTCTCCAGATGATGTTCAGGAAAGTCAGCAGTATGACTTAGGTGTTCTTGAGTCTGATTTTTTAATTATTATTTCAGAATTTGTCTGTATGAGGAAATAAATACTCAACTTCTGGTGTGCTGACGTGTCATATGATGCTTTCTTGAATATTAGGTAAAAGTTGACATTTCCCTCTATTTCAATGACAGAATTTTGTTGGTTTATTTCAGGGAGAAAAAAATAATCAAAGAATATTTGTTGTATTAAGTGAATGCCATTCAGTGTAAATAGCCTGAATACAGTGTTTTGAAGTTCAAAAGCCTTTAATAATTATATTCATGGTACATTTATGGCTTCTCTGATTTAGAATACAGATGGGATTTCCTAAGGGTCTGAATGATAATTGTGAATGGCTAATGGGCTTAGTGCTCCCAGCTGACCAGGCTGGGCTCATTGAGTGGATGACTACACTGATCATCATCCAGCTGCTGAAGCACCATAATTTACAATGCAGTCAGTTAGGTGTAGTCACTATTTTGGTTTGTGTTCCGAAGCTGCTTTATAAAGTAATGAGAGACCTGTGCCTTAGCAAATCCTATTTCTCTAAAAGTTGTCTTGCCAATCTTTACATAGTTTCTGCATAAAGTTTGGTGATGTATCTTTACCTGGTGTATATAGATCAGTGCTGTGCTACTAACTTAAATAAAGGTATGCTGTTTTGGATCACACAAAGTCCCAGGATATGACATATATTTATTGCAAAATGCAGCAATACAGGGAAATACCTAAGCTAGCTCTGAACAAACTAGTCTGAGTTATATCCATCTCTGGAAACAGTATAGCCACATCAGCATTGCCTTCTGCCCCAACAAACTCATCACGCTGAGATGTAGAACTAATTAGCATAGCAAAGCATATTGCTAATGTGGCCACAGGGACACAAGCAAGTATCTCTGCAAGGCACTGCGATGTGCCATATTTGAATATCAACTTGTTGAGAGCTAGCTCAGGAACCTCTACATGGCACTGTATTGAGAGGTTATAAATATGCCATTATCTTTCTCATTTAAGTCTGCTGGTAGGTGGTAGAAAAATGACTTCCGTAGAGCTTCACTAGAGATGAATTTGTAAGAATGTGATTTCATGCCATGAAATGACAATGCTTAAAAATGTAGTAACTATGATAATTCTTCTCTCAGATCTATTACTGATAATCTGGTTTCATTAAATTGAAATGTATAAGAAAGAAAACAAAAATCTTCATCAGGAACATTAAGCAGTTTCAACAGAATTTTTCAAATGAAAACAAAGTGATCAAACTACTAGAAAAGTTCCAGGCTCAATACATATTGTCTTAATGTCAAATACAAAATAGAGTGGAGGAAAAGACAGTCTTAATAGATTTTTTCAGACTATTTTCTCCACTAATCTGACAAGGACCAACACAGACATTATAAAGAAAAAAAGACAAGCTAATGAACTGACATTTTTAAAAGAATGGACAATATTGTGTTATTTTCAGAATGTTGTTATCAAAGTTGAAAATAATTTAATAACTTTAGACATTAAAAATCTACTACTTAAGAAAAATACTTAGAGATACCTCAAAACATATGACCTTTTAATATTTTTCATGTCATGAAACTCCCATAGTGAATATTAATCAGTTCTGTCATGGTTACCATATATTCTTGGTTAATGAGGGAACATCTGATAATAATCTCCAAATAAATAAAAATATCAATCAATGAGAACAGAAGAAGTTATAATAAGCTCAGAATTCAGTGGAAAACAAGAATAGCTTGTTAATTAAATAGAGCCCTTTGAGAGGTTGCTGCTATGAGTAACACTAGAAATTGAGGTTTTGTCATTTCTCTACTCTTTGTTCCAAAACAGATGGTCAAATTCTTCAACAGGGATATATTCGAACACAGTACTGCACTGGTTCTGCTATGCTATGGAGAAAGTAGACTGGGTATTTGATCTCAAATTTGAGTATTTAGCCTCAAATAATTTTATTATACTGGACAAATGGAATTATACCCCCAATATATTTCCTCACCAGAAACGATCCATTACAAAACAGAACATTAACTTCTCCTTTCAGACACCTCCATACATATCCCAGGAAACAGAAAGCTGTATGAATTTCATAGGAATGCTGCAGCTGCTACTGCTTCTCCTCCAACAATAAATAAGAAAATTTAAAAGCTTCTTTGTCCTGAATACATCTATAAAAACTTTCGTTGGCTGACAGATGCAGACTTAAGGCAAAAGTGATACAAATACTAGACTATTCTTTCAGTTTCAGATGTATCAATGTGTTATGAAACCAACAACTGGAACTCAAGCTCAATTTGACCCGATATTTTTTCTTTTGTGGTTAGATAGAATTTAAATCTCTCTTACCATCAAATACCTCCAGCTCGTCAAATTGCTTTTCACTTTGAAACATTTCTACAAAGATGGAGATGTTATATCCTGGCTCAACCTTTATAGTCCAAGAACAGGTCTGAGAGTTGGGATAGGTGCCTGGGTAACCTGGACTAAGGATCACTCCTGATGATTCTGTACGGATTTCATTTGCTGGACATTGTGCTAAAAAGGAGACAGCAAGAACAACAACAAGAATAGTAATGAAATAAAAGGTTTCTTTTCCATGAAAAAATAGCATTTTTCAGAGATATGTATGCTTCAGGTTCCGCTTCCAAATGAAAACATGTTTAAATCATGAAAGAACAATAAAGTTCCCATTAGCACAAAGAGAAACAGGACCACCTTTATAAAACTTGCATTTATAAACAGAATACTAATTATAGTAAAACATTCATCCAGAAATACATCACAGCCCAGAGGGTTTACAGTCAAGAGATTCACATATGCTGGTTTCATCATTCACATAGGTGAGGTAAAAGTTCTGGTAAAACTTTATTTGGAAACCGAGTAGCAGTCTTCTATTTGAGTTCTTAAAAAATCACCCTCATTTAAGAATCAAGTCAATAACACGAACACGAAAACATATTGGAGCTTCTAGGCACACCAGATCATTTCATAACATGCATGTTTTGTGTAGACAAAGGGTTTATTTTGGATACAGAATACTCCACATCATCCAAGTAAGACCTTCTCAGCAACGGCTTCCCCTGCTATTTAAACTCTGAGCTCATAACATCTTACAAATAGTTTCACCTGGCATTCATAGATGTTTATGATCTCTGCACATGACAAGGAGTATATGATAATAAAATGCTGTAAAATTTATATCCTAAATACTAGTTTTGATTAAGAAATTATTTTGTTGGTCATTGTTTTTCTTTAACATTTTGCCTCTCACACAGGACTGACTTTTTCATGCCTGTTTGGTGTTGAAGCCTGATACATTTTGTATACAGTTTCATAATACATGTGCATTTTAACAATGGGGTTTTTGTGTAAGACTCACAAGTATATCTTGACAGAAATGCATTCCTGGAAACTGACTGGCACAGTACCCAAGTACTTGCATAAATTAAAGGTTATAGGAAAGGTGAAAAACATAACAAAGGAAAAATGATCAAGGGAAAAAATGTGTTACGGGGGAAAACACACAGAACTATCAGGAACAAAAATTTTAAACTGGACCATTTCCTTTAGCTGGCCTTCTACAAACTTGGAGGTGAAATTTAGGTTCAGTTGTAGTCAAGAAGAATTTTGCTGTAAACTTCTGGAAAGCAGAGTCAGGACTTAATCTTTCTCTTCTCAGAGAAATAGAGCATATTGATAAAGAAGGAAATTATATTTTATCAAAGATGTCCAGTCTTTATTTTCTGTTCCATACATCGTGGACAAATCTGAACCCTCCACCAGAAGCAACAATGGAAACAAAATAGTAATTTTATTAATTAATTCACATATAAATTAACCATCACTTTCCTACATAGTGCAGAGACCTCTACTGTTGAGAAGCCGGCTTATTTCTGTCTTTTCTCTAACCCAGATTCAGTTTTCCAGACTTGTATGTGGAAGGTAAGATAAAGTGTATATGCCTGAGTTGGACAATACAATGTTACATTCACTGTCCTAGATTCTCTAGAATATTTTAAATTATGATATACTAAGTGAGAAAGATATGAGTTTCAAACTTAACTTACAAACTCATTTTCTGAGGACTACCAATTTCTTAATGGCACCAAAGTTTAGGGGGAAAAAAAAAAAAATCAAAACAGTTCTTTTCTGACTGTTCCAATACTTCCCTAGATCTGACATATAGGCTGAGCCTTCAGCACAAAATTCAGGGCAATTTTTCTTCAGTTGTGATTTGTTTATACTATAGCATAAATTATCTAAACCCCACTCTGATTACTTAAGGATATAAGAAAGGGGGAAAGTGTGAAAAAGTAAAAACTACTTATTACTCATTCTTGTCATAACCTTTTCTTCTTTTCTCTAATAGACTAGAGAATATGTAGCATTATAATGTCAGCAAATGCAGGAAGAAGTATTAGATTTTTTAAAATCCTGTCTTCCTCTTCTCCCCCTCATCTTGTTTAGCTAAAAAAATTCTTCAGTCAGAGAGAAAAATGTCAGCCTGCGAAAAGAAGGGATGTAATATGCAAGTGAGAATATACCATTAAGCAGAAAGAACAAGGTGTGGGCTGGGGAAAAAATGGCAGATAATTTTTCCTTGGCACATGTCCCTTTCTGCTATTATTTGACAGCACTGGCTGTAGCAGAAAGTATCTCTAAAAGGTGAAGCTGTTTTCCATAGAAGACATCCTAGGAGACAGAAAGCCTATGGGGTAATGGTATATAAAGTAGTAAGAATCCTTTTGACAATTTTAATTCAGGGATTGTCTCTTGAAATAGAAACATCTGTATCCAAATTACACTCAGAAATTTCACATGAGCTTCTGTGTAGGAATACGGTGTTGCACATTTAATGATAGTAGCTTATCTTTCTCATTATCTTAAAATGAAACACACCGTTACTTTGACTTCCTATATTCTTCAGAATAAGAGAAGAATAACTTGAAAAATACAGTCAACAAATGCTCTGACTCATGAATCTGCAGCAAGTACAAGTAAACCAGCAAATTATCATAGAACAACCTTGGGCAGAAACATAGTCAGATAAATAATGATAACTATTTTCTCTTAGTTAAAAACATGAGACTTATTCATGAGCAGAAGTTTGGCTAGCTATGTAGCATTTCCTGTCAGACGTGCAGTAAAAGTGCTCATCAGTTATGAAGAGTAGCTGACACAACACAGTTCCACAATCTGCTTTACCCTGAAGTATCCTTTGCTTATGCTACAAGACTGTTTTTAAGAAGAGAAGATGGCTTTTACTGATCAAGTATCAGCTTCATTGGAATATTTGTTATAATCCAAAAGTCTACTAGAATGACCTGTGCATTAAGAACTGTTCTTCAAAGCAGTAAATTACAAGTATCCTGGAGAAATCAGTAATGCTGTCAGACTTTTCACAGCAAGTGAGACACAGTGATTCTTTTCAACACTGGAAAAATATCACTTCTCTGGATAAACTGTGCTTTAAGAAATGTCTATGATTAGCTAAATATGACAAAAAAGTCTTTGCAAAGCACAGGACATTTGGAAGGAAGATATGGGACTGTAGTAAGTACCTCTGCAGTGTTTTTTATTAAACATGATGTATCTAAAAACTAAGAAATGTAGCCTATGTAAAATACAAATTTCTTGTTTAGTATGTGACTTTAAAATTTTTCACCTTAGAAATTGAAAATGTTGGTTACCAAGCTCTTCTGCCACAGTGAGGAACATACTTTGCTTGTAGAGCCACACTGTGAAATGGAACACCTTTTCCTCCTGTTTTCATTCCTGACTTAAGAGAACCCAGGGCAAAAGAAAGATGTTAAAGATCCTCTTATTTCATACACTTTGGCTAATATTAATTAATATATGCACTTAATAAAGCTAGTATATTTAGTACACTTAAATTTTTTCTGTTGGGTCACCCTCTGCTATGTTATTCTGAACAATGTAATGGGAGCCTTTTCCATTTTATTTTTCACCTACCTGAAGAAATACATATCTCCTAGTAAGTAAATCAGCAGCCACCTCTCCAGCTTCATAGTTCCAGAAGAACNAATGATCATTGACAAATTACTCATGAAACAAATTATTTACTGGCCATTCAGATTTTGGGCCTGCAAACAAAATCTAGTTATTACCCAGATACAGTCCAGACACAACTAAAGCCAGGTGATCTCATCAAATGGAAAGTGTGATGGTACCTTCTTCCAGAAAATTTTACTGTTGGCTTAATCTAAGAGATTATTACCACAGCTCTTTATATGGATGCTCTTTCATCTAAGTTACCACGGGTATCATTTCCAAAGAGGTGCATTATAAGTATCTTCTTAAGTACTGGCTGCATGAACTTATGTTTAGTAAGTGTGGTATATAAAGTTTTTAGAATCTGGGATGGAAGGTTTTCAGATAAGAATAAGATTCAAAATTGCAGTTTGAAATACCTGAGATCAGTGATCCACAGAACATTGTCATAAAGTGTTGAGATATTCTTCAGTAACTAAAGAAACTCACTGCAAGTATGTGAAAGAAATGGAGCCAGGGATGGAAATGCAGTTTAAAAATAGAGGAAAGTCACCAATCCAGGGAAGTGAAAATTACTAGTTTCCTCTGGGAAAAAATAAATGTCATAGAATAGGAAGAACGACAATTACACTCAAGAAAGCACAGACACCTTGACTGTGAGCATCTCAGAAACCTCTGAAAGTGCTCCAGATGAGAATTGGCCACTATAAGAATGGTGTGCAAAAAGAAAAAGAGACAGGACTAGGAAATTGCAGGGACAAAATAAAGATAAAACACCTACAGAAATTACTTCTGCCTTTTTCTTTCACCTGCTTTGCTCTTAGATAATCTATTTTTTCTTGTAAATGATATCAGAGACAAAAAGAGAAGCAGACAGAAAGGTAAGGAGATAGCTCATTTGCTGGGTTTGAAAAAATAACAACAACAAAAAATCACTGTTTCAAAAGCAAGTAAAATTATCAATAACAGAGAAAGACTGCTGCTAGCTTTCTCATTCCTCACAACTGATTCTTAAGAAAGGACCTGAAACTAATTTATTTACCACAGGGGAAAATATTCTTTTGCAGACATTTCCTCATGCCCTTCTCTCATAATGGAGAAAAAGTATGATGTTGCTTTGTAATTAAGAACATTTCTTTGGTGAGTGTATATTAAAAATCAACAGCTTAAAGGTCAGAGAATTTCCTTGAACAAATTGTCACACATACACAACGTAAGAAGTAGATCAGTGCAGGATTTCTGTAGGAATTCTTTCCTCCATATATTCTGTTGTATTCACTTAGTGAACTCAAAACTTTACTAACAGAACAATATCCAAAAGGAAGAAGTACTGTTCATGTGAAAAAATCAACCTCTCCAATACAAATCAGTGGAAATAGTAATGGAAAGGGTGAAAGAAGATACAAAATATTGTTCTGTGGTACTGAGACAAAGATAGTGTCTTGTGAGGCCTCCCTCAGCATATTCTTAGGGCAGAAAATTCAGGTAAAAATTAAACTCTTATGTCTTTCTAAGCTGTAAACAGCTCAGTACCTCTCCTGTGAACTGGTCAAATCTCCTTACACAGTAAGCTATAGTTCTAACTCTTCCTATGGCCAACATTCACTTCCTATTGCTAAGAGTCATTGGAGGAGAGGTCCCTTCCAATCTCAGCCATTCACAGGAGATATACCACAGGGACTTATGAGAGGAAGAGTTCTTTAGTAGTGCAGGGACAGGAGAAGGCAGACAGTGTATTGTTCCTTTGCAGTTTGGGAGGCTGGCTGCACCACTGTGTTAGGTGGTAAATTGGCAACATTCATCTTGGCAACCTTTGATGGCTCTCTTTCTCCACCATAATGAATTACTCACCAGCTTCCCCCCAGTGTAGCTTAGCTGCTGATTACATGACTTAAACTCTAGGGTGGATGTTAAACTTCTACAAGATTCATATGGTTAAAGACATAAAATTGTGAACTGAAACAGTGAGACAGCTTCACCTTGCTATATAAAACAAAAGGCACATCAATTTTCCAATACCACTAATTACTAATATTTATCAATTGAATAAAAATAAGCTCCACAGTGCTATTTTCTTGGTATAATACACACAACAAGTGAAAAGAAAAATCTACAATTTGGATCCTTTTGTTCTATAATATTAGCTATCTCCTTTAGCATGGTATTTCAAAACAGAATAGTCCTAAGCACAAAGTCACACAAATTGCTTCAGTTGAGGCATATACATTCCACTGTTAATACTGTTTCTTTTATATGTCAACGAATTAACACATCAACATTATTTTCTTCAGTATTATATTTGATACTTTCTAGACTCTTTTCTGTCACCTAAGTTACGGGGTGATTCAACTCCCTACATATTTAGAAGTTTAGGAATTGATGTGAAGTTTACTAATCAAGAAAATCTGAGCTGCAAAACATGGAATTAGACATTTGAGCCTCAGAAAATATTTATCATTTATTTATAAGCATATACCATGAATTTTAAAAGTAGCTATTGTAAAGCTGTTTGGAATTATAACAGGAATAAATATTAAAAATATTAGGCATATTGGTGGACATAAGCAATCTATAAACATTAATTTTTAATCATATTGTTGCGCATGTAAATTCCCAGTACTGTTTTTCAAGAGTTTGCCTAAATTCATACATACAGGCAATGCTTTCAGAAACAACAGCCAATAACAAAAATCTTTGTGTTACACAGTTGCAGGTAATTGAGTGTGGTGAGGCAGCGTCATGAGAAAAGTAATGCTGCAGGACTGCATAACACTCTTACCATATCCTAGTTTCGAGAAACAGATTACCTGTACTGGCTCTTGGAGAAATCCAATTTGGTTTTTTGGGTAAAGGCCTGAATAAGCTTTTTGCCTTAGCTCTAATACTACTTCTGATGTCTCCATCTTTGATTTCTCTTTTTATGCATAAATATCATCGCCACACAAGGTTGATATTATCACACCACCTCTCTAATTCAAGTGTTTTGAGTAGCTGTATTAGAGATCTCTACCTTACACTGAATGCCAATTAGCTGTTTTACTAGTACATCAATTTTTGTGACCAATACCGGACTATTTCTTGTTGTTGCAATGTTCATCATGCTTTAATTTACATTTCTACATTTCCCTAACAGCAATTAAAAAAGGAAAGAAATTTGTAGCTAGAGGCTATAACGCTAGGATGAGAGCAGAGGCTCCAAGGGTATAAACACAAATCACAATGGTGAACCACCGGTAAACATAAATTCATGCAAAATGAGAGCATGTTCTGTAGGGTGCCTAGGGCTCTGCACATTAGACAGTACCTGGCAAGTTGTCATGGTACCAAGCATTATGAGAAAGCCTGTCCTCAGACAGACCAGACAGGATGGGAAAGGGAGCTATAAGAAAAGTACGGTGTGGTGTGATTACTGCTGCGCTGGAGGTCACTTGTTCAGAATGATGTAGAAGTGGTCACTGAGATTGATTTTGCTTGCCTGTCAGATATGTCATCAGACTTGTATATAGTATCCTAGAACCTCGCCTTCTATCATATAAATATATTTCTTGCCTACTACAACATAGTGGCACAGCTCAGGAGAATGAGAAGTTTTCTGGCATCTTTAAAAAGTGTGAAGCTGATCCAAGTAAGAACAATGTAAACAATTATAAACTACAGGTAAAATGCAGAAATATAAGAAGGCAGTCCAAAAATTAGTTTGAAATACAATATGGAAATTACATAGCAAGGAGCAATTTTTCCCAGTCTATCAGGATCAGATAGTATTGTATAAATGCAGTTCTATACTGCATCACCTCAAAAGAAATAGACTAGAATTCGAAAAGGTATTGAGAAGGATGACAAGAATGATTAAAGGTATGAAATATCTTCTGGTCTATAGAATCATGCCATATATATGTTGAACAGAGAACAATTCATTACTGTTTCTTCCCCCATAAGAACTAGAGGACATGAAGTGAAAACAACAGGTGCCAAGTTCAAAGAAGAGAAATGGAGAAACATTTTCACATATTACATAAATAAATTGGGCAATTTCTGGCACAAAACTTTTGGATTTCAAGCATTTACATGGGTTCAAAATGGGACTGAATAAATCCATTGAAGAAATAGCCCTACAAGTTTCAAAGTACAAAGAACATTGCTAGCTTAAGAGTGGCTTAGCTACAGTTGTGTGGAGGCCTTAATTAATTGCATGTGTGCAATGATCATATGTTCTTCACCAGAAAATCATTACTGGTTAGTGCCAGAGATGGAACACAGGGTATATAGTCTGTTATATGGGATTTCTGCTCTGATCCAGAAATACATATTTGTCCCCTTCAGACACTTAGGTTTTCAGAATGTAACATGAGTACTTTCATATATTTATCTAAGAGTAAACATGATAAAGATCGTAAATAAAACCACAATTTTTCAACGATCTATCAATATTTCATATGATCTAGAAGAAATATTTATAAATACAAGCTTGAGTGTTATCATAGAATAGGAATTCAATTCAACATTTATCTCCATAGTAATAAGCCATGTAGACAGACAGAGGTATTGGAGAAGCTGGGATAAGAATAAACCCAAGTAATTCTATTTTCCAGAAAGGAAAATTAAATTTATTGAAAGATACTACTTCTCTGATGAAAGGAAATCAGTTGCATCCCAAGTTATCTAAAGAAACTCCTCTCTCATGTCTGTCCAAAATAACTGTTCCAGAATCTTTACCCTAATGCTTCCACTTCCATTGTCTTCTGTCTCTGAATCACTCCAAGTGCTTTGTCTTTTTTTTTTGTTTGTTTGTTTTTGTTATCAGGTTATTTAATTTGATGTCCTCCCTATAACAAAGTTCTGCTGTATTCATAGTAAAAGAATACAAGACAGAAAGACATTAACAAGTGGTAATCTACTCCTCGACTGGAATTGTGTTATTTAATCCTTTTCATGAAAAAAGCCAGGAATAGTAAAGATGTTTCTAATAATTAATTAGGAACAATTTATAAAATAGTAAAATTCTAGTAACTTTAATAGATAGGATAGTTTTGAAAAACAATAAATAACAAATAGAAAAAAGGGAAGAAAATCACAAAATCTACAAAGTCTGTGAGGGAAGTACAGAGCTGGTAGTCTTCATCTACAATGTCTCAAAGGACTGCAAAGGAACAAGTGTTGCTACCATCAGAGAAAGGGACTAGTTTCCACAGCCTCTGCAAGAATTGTTGGAAATAAACTACTCCCTTGTGCTTAACAGATGGCTAATCATTATTAGAAGCTTCTAATATCTCTGCAGTTTTTACATTAATTGTTTGGTTTATTTTAGGCTCTCATTTTTAATTTATACTTTGATGCAGTCAAGAGTTAAGTTACTGCTGTTACTGTTAACTTAAAATTCAAAGCTAGATTTGCAGTACACTCATCTTAATAAAATAACCTGATTGAAAAAAAAAATAAAAAATCAAACATCAATAAATATTGAGTTATCTGATCAAGAAATATACAGAAATACAGAATTTTCTCAATCCTCTTGCATATTTTATTCCAGAAATGAATACTGAACCTTTCCCTCCCAAAACAGGGACATGGACTCCCTGTCTCTCAATCTATGACAGATCCCAGATTATTGCATGCACAAGTTAAGAAAGGGGGAGAGTAAAAACTTTACTTGGGCATGGGTAGTCATATGGACAAATTACTTATAGATGCATCAAATATATTAAGATATCAAGAAACTAATGCAGTTGGTACTATGAATCCTTTATTAATTTTAAAATAACGAAAATAGAGAACCAGGGTCACAGGAAGGAAGGTACACATATAGCAATTAATAAAGTGTCACAATAATTGCTGTGCTTCCAGTGTTACCTGTTGTGCATATGGATGTTGTTACCCCCTGATGTGGAAGATGCTCCATCCATAATTACATATTATAGATCAAAGCTAATCCTGGTTAATACGTTATGAATATCAGAACTTCTGATCACTTTTTGACTTCCTTAAAATTTCAATGATGGTGCCTCATCAGTAACTTTTTTTTCACCAAAACAATTTGAGGTATTTCAGGATAAAATTCTACAGACGCTTTCTCGATCACTTTTTCAACATTTGAAAAACTTTTTGCCATCCACTATTTAACAAACTAAACCAAACTAAAGAAAAAATAATGAACAAGATCTGTTCAAAAATGTAATTTGGAGGACTCAGTACAAATCTCTAAGATATATTTGTTTTCCATTACGATGAGTAAATTGTGTATGAATGCACACCTAAACAATATTCATATTAAATTTTTAAATTCCTCGTTTGAAAGACTGTCATTATAAACATAGTATGAATAGTTGAAGGATTATTAGTGCTTCCATGAAGCACTAAAATTTAAAATTTGCTACATTTTATTTTAGAACACATTTTTCATGTGACCTAATTGTACAATGTCAACATATTTGTGAAAGTAGAGAGAATAATTCCTTATTTTATTTTGAAATCTTAATTTAAATACATATTTTTAAAACTCTTCAGGGGTGAAAAGAAATCCTTGCTTTGATATGAAACAATGTTAAATAATTGCAATTGATTTTAGAAATCAGTGTTTCATTAATGGTGTAGTTAAGTAGTTAAAGCCACTTGTCTTTTCATTCTAAGGAACTGAATGTCTGTGCAAAGATTTTGGGGACCAATTTGAAAACGTGTGCATTTATATATCTAAGAAATAAATGGAAACTTTCCTTTTAATCATTAATGAAAATACTGTGCCCATAAATTTGATCATTAATGTATAGGAAGCTAAAAAAAAGATGCATACTAATGATATGCAGACCATGCAAGTGTATATTTACCTTCACAAAATGGAGAGGATCCTTCAAACTGCAACTGTGTGTTCAGTTTGCAGGTTAATATATCTTGTCCAACAAGGGTGAAACCAGGATGGCACTTGTACTTCACAAAATCTCCTGAAAAAGTTATGGACAAAAAAGTTAAACTCAAAAAAACCTCTCAAACAGAAGAATACCAAAATCGCAGGTGGAAACGAAATATATTAATAATTTAGTTTAATTAGAATCCAAGTGAAAACATAAGAAAGAAAAGGAGATAATATTTTTTCACCTATTTCAAAGTCATCATCTTCTGTAAACAAATCTGCATGTGGAATTGTGGGTGGAGGCTGGCATTTCTTCAGCTGATAAGCTGCAAATTTAAGTGAAAAAAGATTAAATACATGTTGTTAAGAATTATTTTACAGAAAATTCATTTCCTATTCACCCTTCCCAAATTACCAAAGCTGCTCCTAGCCTCATGGTCTCCCAGTTACAACATTTTCCAAGTTAAATGTCATGATATTACATATTATCTAAAAAAAAACCCCAAATTTTTATCAGTATAGATAGTATACTACACTGCCTCCATAGTTATAGATCCATTGTAGGATTAGGATGTACTTGTGATGTTTATGATGAAATTTTTGCAGCTACAGGGCTGCTGTTTCATGTAGCTACCTTTGCACTATATGATAGGGCTAATAAAACTTAAATTACTTAGATTTCCTGCAAAATTTGTAATTACCTGTCAGATACCTGATGTCATATTCATTCTTAATTTAAGCATACTTGGAGCTAATCTTTTTCAGGATACAGGTATATATATTTACTTTGAGAAGAAATAGCAGCAGCAGGAGCAAGAGCAGTAGTAGTAGTAGTAAATAATAATAGTAGTGATAATAGTCATAATAATCATAATTTTATAAGTTACACAAAAAAAAAAAAACCCAAAACACAGTGCCAGTCAAACAAAATCTTTCTCTGCTATTCAAATCTGTTTCAATAATTTGTGAGCAATCTCATAAGGAAGGTGACCAGTACAGTGACTGACATGTTTCTAAAATAGAGCAGAATACCTACAGCAGTGGAAGAGGCTATTTTGGGATAAAAAATCCAAACCAGAGATTTAAGATTGTGATCAGAATGTACATATTATAGAAATTCTCTCCTCTTCATGGAACTAAATCATAGTCAAGAGTACGAACTCTCCTGGTAACTTGATAGTCCTATCCACTTACTATTTTTGAGAAGTCACACTGGGAATTAGCCTTTATCTTCCATATGAGCTTCTATAACCCATCACTGTAAAGCAATTGTATAAGAAGGAAAAAAAAAACAAACAAAACCAAACATGGGGAGTTTTTCATCCATGGAGAGTTTCAGGTTTTTTCATCCATGGAGAGCTTCCAAGGACAGGGAGGAGAAAATATATATATTTTCCCATGTACTTCTGTATTTGTGTGGTGTTTCTGATATATATATATATATATGTGTGTATGTATATATATACACACAAACACATACATGTAGTTATTATTATATATACCAAATAGCACCAGTTTTTCTGGGGAACACCTGAGCTTTGCAACGTCCTTAGACACTTGTAACAACAAGTACCTAAGAAATAGACACTACACATGTTTCCAGCAATAATATTTTTGAAGTACTTTTAAATTTGTACTTATATGCATGTCCAATAAGGCCCTTGAGTTCACTGAACTAAGATATCTATCTCCTAGTATATGGGCTCAAAAGATGGGAAACTCTTCTATTCAGTCTCCAAGAAGCCCAGTTTGCAGGGTTTTCTCAGCAATGGCCTATATCACTGCTTTGAATTCAATTAAACATTGATAATGTTCACATTGTTTACCCATGGGACATCGTGCAAAATATTATGCAAAATAAAAATAAAGCAGAATATTAGGTATCTTAACATTAAAGATAGAACGTAGTTTATTCCAAGACATAAATGAACGTTCTTAAGATTTTTTAATGCGCAATTTTAAAAACTAATTTATACTGTTTAAAAAAAGTAGCAAACCTATGAATCATGGTAAATTTATTTAAGATCATTCAGTACATCACAAAGTTAAGAAACATTTTTAAAATTCACAAATTGATTGTGGTAATTACATGTTAATGATATAAGGCAAACTGACCGTGAAAATTGAGGACAAAGAATCCTCCTGTTGAAAAATCACTGTGAAATTTGAGGAGGACTTGATTGGTGGAACTGTAAGCTGTTTCCAGAGCTGTGTTCCCACTGAAAACTCCCAGCTGAGGTGAATTATGGTCAGGACCATCCCTAGGAAGAGAAACATAAAAAATCAGCTGAAGAAATACTGTACTTAACATTTAAATTAACAATCTCTTTTCTGTGGGGAGCAGTTTAAATTTTTGTAAAAAGAAGTTATTCCTAATGATTAAAAATCAGTTTGTTTTATTTTTGTTTCTAGAAACATAGAATATTCTTTCTAACTTCAAAGCCTAATACTTTTGAGAGACAAGGAATATTTTACAATTGCTTTTATATTTCCATGAGCAAAAAATTTATTGGCTGATTGAAATTTTCTGTTTGTCCCTGCCAAAAATTCTCATGTACACATCAGCTGAAAAAGAAATAATCTAGAAAACTCTTGTAATCTTATCATATTTCTAAAATTTTTTTGACTCAGATCCTAAAGTCCTTACTCATACAGAGGTGTGGAAGGTGCAAGTTAATCTTGCCATTTAAATTCATTTCAAAGACTCAAAAGTATCTCCTAAGGAAGAAAAAAAAAGGGGGGGAAGAAAAAAAAATGTTTTGTGTTAACAGTAGGATAGACACCCAAAGAGAAATACTCCAGTAATGTCAGGCTGCATTCATTTTCAGTATCACCATGTAGAACATTCAGGCCTGAACAGGCAGAATAAATAAATGAACAAAAAAACCTGCTTTTATTACTGAAGAATTTTTGGAGCTCTGCAACACTTATTTGTGGTCCTTCTGTATATTACATGTAATGAATCTAAACTGAATAAAAAAGCTTTTGTGACATGTATTTTAGAAGGCTAGAGATTATCCAGAAGCTCTCTGGAAAGTGTTAGCTTTTGGCTTATTTATTTATTTATTTATTTTTATTTCACATGCCAGAGATGAGAACCTCTCATGCATTTTAGACTTGGATTTATAGGTAATGCAAATACCAGAGGTAGCCAAACAGCAGTTCATAAACAGTTAAGAATCGCTATAGACTGACTAGATTTTCCTTATATTATATAGACTTCAGTATTGCTGTCTGGAAAAAACTCACCCCAGACTGCAATAGGTTCAGAAATAGTGGACTAGCTAAAAGATGGGAGCAGCTGACTCATACAGGACTAAGTTATATCCTATGTTATGTGCAAACTGTGCTTTTGCCAAACTATCTGTAGCATATATGAGAGATAAGTCACTTTGTACATTATGTGGGGTAAAGAGCCAGTGTTAGCCACGATGAGAAAATATGTAACAACTTCAGGTTCATCTATGCCTGCCCTTCAGTGCAGCAAATTCTTATGCAAGAATTTAGACAGCCCTAAGTTCTCTTCCTCCAGCTGAGGGACACAAAGTTGAGATGGGTTTGGGGGGTAGGAAGTACAAGTTCAGAGAAGGGGAACATACCATATGAAGCTTAAAGACATAGAGATATAAGGGCTGAAATCGTGGACTGAGAAATACAGAGAGTATGTCTGTCAGCTGTATTAAGATATTAAGGCAATTTAAGAAAATCTTAATGCCTAAATTAGTTAATGTATGAAGATGTCAAAAAGTTTTGCCACAACTAATGTATATTGCCTTTTACATTCATGGAACACATAATTCAACATAATTCATATTATTACATCACATGGCCTCACTTAGAAAACAGAGATCTACTTGATGACTGAGTTTGAGTTTCAAAGTACTTTTGGAACAATATTCTTAAAGAGTTCACACAGTGATATTTATTTTTTTTTTTCATATAATCATAGAACTTGCTTTATGCTGTTCTTCACCACACGTGACAAACTGAAGAGCAATACTAAGCAAAAGCTAAAGCTTGGAACAGTGAGATTTGATAATCAGAAAAAAAATCACTTTTGTTTTGAAAAATTGCATACCAAACTGCAATGTAGTCGTTCACAGGTTCAGTCTGGAGTAAGGTAAAGTTGATATAAATCCCATGGCCCGGAGGTACAATAATTAACCAAGTACAGTCCTTGGAATTTGGATATTCATCTGGAAATCCTGGGGAATAAACTGTACCATTCTGAGCGGTTACATTATAGCCACAAGGAGCTGAAAAGAAAACAAATGAAAAATTAGTAGACGAAAATTACTTTTTCGTGTTACAAATGGAATGTAAAATGATCCCAAATTCTGAAAGTTCCACAGGACAAGACAATCTAGGTCTTAAAGACAACATTTTTCCTTCATTGGTTGCTCCTCAGAGACAGAAAGTATTGATATTTCTAAGAAATAATTTCTCGTGATGTCTTTCAGATTTTATTTCTTAAAATCCATCAAAATCTACTGGGAATATTGCTTTTACACAGAATTCTTGAAACTAAGTTAGCAAACATTTAAAAAGGGGCACCTTTTGCTTGCATTCAAGATTAAGAAAGAAATAAACAAGGAAACAAAGCTTGCATGTTTCCATACAACTGAACCAGAACACAATTCTGGGGGAAAAAAAAAAGAAAAAAAAAAAGAAATACTGATTTTTCATTCATTACTCCAGATAACATTACACTTTATTTCTGACATTTTTCAGCCTTCTTTAACGGTACTTCAATTACAGTTTATATACTTATTATGCTTATGACAAGTAAAATGAGGATAGAGACACAAATTAGCATACACTTGCTGAATGAAATCAGTAGGCAAATCAATGCCATGAAAACGTGGCTGATGAAGGTTTTTTCCAACCAAAATGATTCAATGATTCTATGAGATGATGGAGTTCAGGATCCTGCATGGAAGAAGCAGGACAATAAGTAGGATTACAACCCTGGACCTCAGGAGAGCTAAATTTGGCCTCTTCAAAGACATACTTGGAAGAATCCCATGGGCTAGGACTCTAGAAGGTAAGGAGGTCCAAGAGAGCTGGTCAATATTCAAGCACCACTTCCTCCTAGCTCAAGACTGGTGCATCCCTATGAGTAAGAAATCAAGCAAAGGAGGCAGGAGACTGGCATGGATGAGCAAGGAGCTACTGGAAAACTAAAAGGGAAGAAGGAAGTTTACAGAATATGGAAGGAATATAGGAACATTGTCAGAGTATGCAGGGATGCTATGAGGAAGGCTAAGGCCCTGGCAAGAGATGTCAAGGGACTACAAGAAGGGCTTTTTCAAGTATATCAGCAGCAAAAGGAAGACTAGGAAAAATGTGGGCCTACTGCTGAATGAGGTAGGTGCCCTGGTGATGGAGGATACAGAGAAGGCAGAGTTACTGAATGCCTTCTTTGCTTCAGTCTTTACTGCTAAGGCCAGCCCTCAGGAAACCCAGACCCTGAATGTAGGAGAGAAAGTCTTACAAAAGGAAGAATTTCCCTTGCTCGAGGATGAACGGGTTAGAGAACATCTAAGCAAACTCAACATCCACAAATCCACTGGCCCTGATAGGATGCACCCACGAGTGCTCAGGGAGTTGGCAGATGTTATTACCATGCCACTCTCCGTCATTGTTGAAAGGTCATGGAGAACAGGAGAGGTGTCTGTGGACTGGAGCAAAGTCAATGTCACTCTGGTCTTCTAAAAGGGCAAGAAAGAAAACCCAGGAAACTACAGGCCAGTCAGCCTCATGTCCATCCCTGGAAAAGTGATGAAACAGCTCATTCTGGATGTCATCTCTACTCATGTGGAGGAAAAGGAGGTTATCAGGAGTGGGCAACATGGATTCACTAAGGGGAAATCATGTTTGACCAATCTGATAGTCTTCTATGATGCCATGACTGGCTAGGTAGATGAGGGGAGAGCAGTGGATGCTATCTACCTTGACTCCAGTAAGGCTTTTGACACTGTCTCCAATAACATCCTCATACATAAGCTTAGGAAGTGTGGGTTGGATGAGCGGACAGTGAGGTGGGTCAAGAACTGGCTGAATGGCAGGGCTTAGAGGGTTGTGATAAGTGGCACAGAGTCTAGTTGGAGGCCTGTAGCCAGTGGTGTGCCCAAGGAGTCAGTACTGGGTCCAGTCTTGTTCAACATATTCACCGATGACCGGACGAGGAGACAGAGTGTACCCTCAGGAAGTATGCTGATGATACTAAACGGGGAGGAGTGGCCAATACACCAGAAGGCTGTGCTGCCATTCAGCGAGACCTGGACAGACTACAGTTGGATGGAGAGGAATCTAATGAAGTTCAGCAAAGGCAAGTGTGGGGTCCTGCACCTAGGGAGGAATAACCCCATGCACCAGTAAAGATTAGGGGTTGACCTGCTGGGAAGCAGCTCTGCAGAAAAGGACCTGAGTCCCGGTGGACAAGAAGTTATCCATGAGCCAGCAATGTGCCCTTGTGGCCCAGAAGGCTGATGGTATCCTGGGGTGCATAAAGAAGAGTGCAGCCAGCAGGTTGAGGGAGGTTATCCTCCTCCTCTACTCTGCCCTGGTGAGGCCACATCTGGAGTTCTGTGTCCACTCCTGGGCTCCCCAGTTCAAGAAAGACAGGGAACTACTGGAGAGAGTCCAGTGGAGGGCTACAAAGATGAGTAGGGGACTGGAACACCTCTCATATGTGGAAAGGCTGAGAGCACTGAGCCTATCTAGCCCAGAGAAGAGAAGATGGAGAGGGGATCTTATCGACGCTTATAAATATCTAAAGGGTGGATGTCAAGAGGATGGGGCCAGACTCTTCAATGGTGCCCAGTGACAGGACAAGGGTCAATGGGCACCATTGAAGAGTCTGGCCCCATCCTCTTGACACAAACTGGAACACAGGAAGTTCCATCTGAACAAGAGGAAAAACTTCTTCACTTTGGGGGTACCGAGCACCAGAATAGGCTGCCCAGAGAGGTTGTGGAGTCTTCTTCTCTGGAGATATTCAAAACCAGCCTGGATGCAACCCTGTGCAACCTGCTCTAGGTGATCCTGCTTTAGCAGGAGGGTTGGACTAGATGGTGTCCAGAGGTCACTTCCAACCCCTACCATTCTGTGATTTTGTGATTCTATGATCATTAGTGAAACTAATGAGTCTCACTCATTAGAGTGAGACCTTAATCTCATCTGTAGGCACTCGGTCTAGCTCTACAACTTTTCTCATTAGCTCTCACCATAAGGCTTATGTTATTATTGTCAGGATTCCTATGGCTCTCCTTCAGACTCTCTTCATTTCTTGTTCACCTTTCAACAAGTAATGGAAAAGAAAAGGAAAAGGAAAAGGAAAAGGAAAAGGGGAAAGGGGAAAGGGAATAGGGAAAAGAGAAAAGAGGACAAGGAAGAAGGACTGAGAAATGGATGTCAGAAGGATGTCACATTTCCCATATGGTTTAAAGCTGCTATACCATTGGGGTAGAAGGATCATCTGGCTAGTTGACAAGTAGCCCTTTTTGGAGGAATCCTTTCAACAATCACTGGATTTATATGACATGTTAAGGAGGCTTTAACCACTTCACTTTCTTCATCCATATCAGTACTAGCTAGTATGATGCACTTAGCACATCTCATCTTAGAACAGATCAGCATCCGCTCCTGAACTACAACTCTTTAAGCCCAACAAAGGGTTCGAGCTAAGAAAAACGAATGGTTGGTCCCATCTGTCTGATTCCTGGTTGCATGTACAGGCCAAGGGCAGCTGGCAATGTCTATCAGCTCTGATGGTTCTATGATGAAAATGTGACATGAACCCATTTTTTACTGTTCCTTAATCCCCTACATTTATGCCATGCTCAGATTGCCTGGTCTCAGAAATCTAGTCTGTTCTCTCCACAGTACTCCATGTTTACAGCTAAAAGACTGCCTTGACAAGTATGCTTACTACATTGAAATATACTTCCTGACACTAATATAATGACAAGTGGAAAATCCTTTAAGTTCTAGTTAAGATATAAGATTTTTCTGATAATTTTTTCTACTTAAATATATTTGGAGTTTATTACATTTTGACAGATTTATTACTGTTGTCAATGGTTGTATACATTTTGTATTTTGCCTCCATTACTCTCTAATACTCTACGAAGAATGCAGATTGATTGTATCTCAGTACAGATAGTCTAATTCCTCTTATATCATTGTTAGCCATGACAGATCAATAAATTGTCTCAGAAAAAAAAAGTGTTACAGATAACAAAATTCTAATAGAATAAGCAATACACACAGCTGATACTGGGCTTTCTCCAAAGATCCTTAAAAATCACAGGAGACAGAAAATTAAACAGAAATAACAGGCTATATTTCACACAAGACAAAAAATAGCTTAAGTTTGAATAAACAAATCACTCTAAATTAATGAAGTTATTATTTTGAACTTTGAATGATCGGTATGAATAAAAACAGATTTCTGAAATGGAAAAGCATATAACAAAGTCTTCTAAACTTTCAAATGCTAACAGTAGACCACATGCTGATTTACTTATGCATGAATACAGTGCTATGTGCTCCCATGCCCATTCATACCTAATTCCAGATACAACATTGTGCATGGAAGGACAGTAAACATTTTTAAAGATGCAGTCTAAGGTGTTCAAAGCTCGTTAGTCATTTATTGACAGCTATATATGTTGTGCAAAGACAGCTATGGTATATCAATAGGACAACCTGATTGCCTAATAGAAAGTCTAAGAGCATGACTACATGACAAGTTTATACTATGATCTTGTGAGCAGAAATTAATCTAAGTTTCTCCCACATACAGATTAAGTTCTTTAATATATCTCAAATCACCTGCTACACAGTGGAGACTATGATTTAAAATGGGGATGGCTTCCAAAAACATGCATATCTTTGCTCTGTTCAGACAGTCCTCTAGTGCCAGACTACAGTTCTGAATCTGTGTCTTCTGCTCAACATGCAGAATCTCTCCATTCAACATGCCTATAGTAGAATCTGGTTGATAACTATCTAACCCCTTTGTTGTATGAATTTCCACAACTGTTCACTATATATATATATATATATATATATATACACACACTCACACACATCAAGCCCTGTTTGATGTAACTGTTTGCCTTAGAGAAATAGGGATGGCTGACTTCAAGTACCATGATCTAGAATGAAGCAGTGGAAATCTATATGGGGATGAAAAGGCTCATGAGTATAGGGATCATTTCATTTCATTTCATGGTACAGAGAAGCTTGTATTGTGAAAGTTCATATAAAGTCATCTACCTCAAGGACAACAATGTCAGTTATGAACTTGGGGATGCCCATTCTCATTCTGATGATACAAGAAATTTATCCATGTGTGCTGTTCTCGGCTGGGATAGAGTTATTCTTTTTCCTAGTAGCTGGTACAGTGCTGTGGTTTGGAATTAGTATGAGAATAATTTTGATAACACATTGATATTTTAGTTGCTGCTAAGTAGTGCTTACATTAAGTCAAGGATTTTTCAGCTTCTCATGCTCTACCAACTGAGAAGGCTGGAGATGCACAAGAAGCTGGGAGAGGGCACAGCCAGGAGACCTGACCCAAACCAAAGGGATATTCCATACCATATGATGTCATGTTTGGCATATAACTGAGGGAAATTTGCTGGGACCACTGCTCAGGGTCTCACTGGGCATCAGTCAGAGGGTGGTGAGCAATTGTATTGTGCATCACTTGTTTTGTTTTGTTTTGTTTTTTCTCTTCCTCTTCCTTTTCTCTCCTATTAAACTGTCTTTACCTCAACCCATGAGTTTTATCTTTTTTTTTATTTTTATTTTTATTTTTTACTATTCTTTTACATATCTCACTGTGGGAGGTGAGTGAATGGCTGTGTGGTATTTAGCTGCCTGATGGGTTAAACCACAACACCATGTCATACTTTCATCACAGAGCATAAAGTCAACAAATCTGTCTTCTGAATGGGAATAGAACTGTGTAGACCAGAGACTTGGTTTAGTAGCTTAAGACAGACAACTGAATGACCTGGTGGGTGCTAGACAGCCATACACCACAGAAGTTCTAATGTTCTAGCCACAGTGCTCTAGATGCCAGCCACCAGCCTTACAATTATAGCAAAAATTGTCCACAAAATCTCAGAAAGTTTCAAATTTGAAATAATTCAGTATAAAAAATATTTATAAAATGCTCTTTTGCTGGGACAGGGAAGGAGTTTTCGAATTCATTCTGCTGTTAGCAAGCACCTGCAGTTTTGCTAAACATTACAAGCACACTCATTTTCTCTCATATGATCAGATCCAAGATTTGTTTTCACAAGATTAACACAGATTTCAGTGACATTGTTAGCAGGGCAAGCTTCTAGCCATAATACTATCATTTACCAGCTTTTTCTTCTGATGGCCCTGATATTACTCAGCAGGCAAAAACCCAAACCAAACCATATACCCACAACTTTTTTCTAGCATAAAGGGAAGGAACTCTACAACTACACTGGAGAAATTCTATACTGTTAAGGCTTCTAGCAATTTGACATCTCCCCCTGTCTTCCTAGGTTCAAATATTTATAAAAAATAGCACTTTTAAGAGCCACCTAGTCTAACTGTTCCTATCTTTCCCTAGGTCCCAGGATTTTTTCCAATTAATTAAATTGGATATCTTTGGTCTCACTAGGAAATACTAATATATGAAAAATTGGTAACAGTACATCAGGTGGCTAAACATATCAAACTATGATTATACAGAATACAGCAGTGGGGCAATTTTTAATTCCAGTAGACAAACAACATATGCTACCTCATGTTTTTGAGAGACATTCACTTTGGTATTTCTCTTAGTCCATATGAGAAGCTTGAATTTCTCTGTTACTACTCTGAATCCAATGAAATCATGGAATATAGAAAAGATATGGAAAGGATAAAAACCTCTTAACAAGCAAAGCCTTAGCGCTTTGTACAACCATGTGATGTAACATAATATTTTATATATATATGTGATTATGAATAAAAGATATTGATAACAAATAGGTTTTCTGCATAGAATGAATGTCTTGTAGCTCTTCTCCCAGACTGAGACCATTGACTTTAAGACCATGTATGCACTGGAAGAGTGAATGTACATCAGAGAAACGGGTAGATATTAGTTGTTTGTCTGTATATAATTCTAGCATTAATTAATTTTAAATATTAGTATCACTGCAACTGCACTAATAATAATTCTTTGATTAGACTGTTAAGACTTTCTTAAACATTAAAGCCTTGGCTTTGCATCTATGGCATGTTCCTTTTGTCCAGACCAGTATTTTGAGTGTAACAGACTGGTGAGGATTCAGGCAACTTATTTAATAACTTGGATGTAACTAATTCTTACCAATATATTTTGTCAATAATGGAAAAGCAAGAACACCTAAAGATAACAATAGCAGAGATATTGTCATGATGATTTTGTTACTTGAAAGGAACAAACAGAAATACCAGCTATCTTCAATATTCTGGAATCACAAGCCTATTTTCCACATCTTACACACAAATATTCATAAACTTTTTTTAATGAATTATTTATGGGTGACACATGCATTGTCAGATCTCCATGGGACAACTGCACAGACAACCCAACCTTGTCCCCTGAAGCAGTGTCAACTTTATTTTGTGAGCCACTACCAGACCTCTTATTTCCCTCAGCTTTCTGAAGTATGTACAATCTTATGTAGAAAGGTTTTGATTTGAATTTCTAAGAATACTGGCCACAGGTAGAAAAGTGATTTAATTTTTCCATTGATTTCACTTTCAGACCCACTGCCAAATTCCAACGATCAGAGACCTTATAACCATTTGTTTTCCTTACTGGCAAAACATTTATACGTCATAATAATTCTTTTGGCAGTGCTAGACTGAGCTTTAATGTACTGAAATGAATTTTCTATAAAGCAAGTAGTGTGATACCTGGGAGACTGAGAAAACTCTGCACGCTCAGCCAAAACACTAAGAAACTTGCTTTTTAGTCAGAAATCATAGCTATAAATATACACAACTGCACACAATGGAGATGCATGCATTCAGGCCTCAGCTGTGTGGAGCTGTGCAATGTAGATGCCTGTGGGTAGGCTTGGAAGATAGGATTCACATGTAGAGGAGTCAGGACAAATGTACATTCTGAATTACAGACATACATCAGTAACAGAGAACAGAGGAATGTCTTCTTTGGTTTAGGAAATGAAAATAAAACTACTGAATTAAAACTGTCTGGATGGAGGGACAGAGAAGAAATAGAATGACTTTATCTTCATGTAATTATAAACTAAGTATTGTTTTCTCTTCCTGCATGTTAATTCAAAGAGAAGAAATATTTCTTTACTCTCACTTCATCTAAGAAAACATAGAAAATGGTAATTTGTACTATAAAAATCTATACTACTAATGTAGACCTCATATAATTCAAAGCTTAATTAGTGAGAAAAGAGGGACAAGAGGTCACTACAGATACATTACCACAAAACTGCTGTGGAGGAAATCAAAATCATGCTAAGGCATCTGACTCAAAAAGCTTAACCTAGAATAAGGAAGAAAGGAAGAGCTGTATAATTTGTATAAAAACAAAAAGTGTTGAACTTTGAAATTAGAGGCCTAGGTTTCTAAAGAATTCTAAAAACAGTGTTAAAGATTCTGCTTGGCAAATTTCACAGGCTTTGGAAGGTTCCTACTGAAGTGTTAATGCTGAAGTGCTGTAATGCCAGCTAGCAAAGATGCTTGGGGTAGCTTTTTCTGTTGCTTTGATTCAGGAACAGAAATTAACTTCTCCATACATTCCAAAACCAGAGAAATCCCACACAGCATTTATTTGATTAGGGAAAGTTGAAGCAGCCTATTAAACATGAAGGAAAGCCTTTAATTTCATGACATAAAAAGTAAAAATAAATAAATAAATAAAATAAAAAAAAGCTTTATTACAGGCCATGATAAAGAAACAGAATGAGTTGTGAAATTGATTCCATTTCTTGTCGAGTGAGGAGGTAGAAGACTACTTCTCAAAGCAAAGGTGAATGACATAGTGGTTGCCTTTCTTATCCATCCTCTCAGTTTAACTTTAATTTATACGCGTTATTCTTCTCATTTCTGATTTACCACCACAAAAAGATCCCAAAAACACATGGTGTAAAACATTATGTTAAATGAGCCATGTTTATCTTATTAAGAAAATCAGTAGGATTACCCCAAATGCCAAAAGTTTAATAATAAAAAATAGTAATAAAAATAATAAAATATAGCTAGAAAAATGTCTAATACTAACACTACAACAGCATTTAATGAATCACTACAAAATACAGTGAGTGTCAAAACAGTGTTCAGAGAACAGAGATTATAACATCTAGAAATCTAAGAATCTAGATTTCTAAGAACATACACAAAACAATGTGTTTTCCCACTGATAAACATTTCAAATTCTATCTCTGAAATTAATGTTTGTTAAAATTAATTTTAATTAGTAAGCTAAAAGGATATAGGGAGAATATGGATTTAGTATCTTAAATGTCTTTATTATAGGAGTGCAAAGAGAGTAGGTCAGCCTTAATGGGAAGAGGTCAAAAACATATATTCTCTTATCTTTTTATGTCCTTTAAAGAATTTTCTTTCTCTATTCTTATGTGAGATAATATGGCACATTGTAGCTAACCAGCAGAAGATATCACAATGCATTTTAAAAACTTGTATCATCACGCAGCAAGACTTAGAAGGACAAAATACACTAATATTATCATTTAGTAGAGCAAGTCATATTCATATCTGTTATATAAGACTGCACAGAAATTACTTTATCAAGTAATTATTCCATATATTCCATATGCTCTTCAGATTTTTTCCCCACATTTTTTTGAAAGTGGCATCATTATTTCCAGACAAGATAGTCCCTAAGCTTACTTGATATTCTGATTGTAACTATAACTGTTCTTTTCACCCTAGCATTGTATTGTATATAGAACATATGTTAATAATATTCTATCATCATCATTTACACTTTTATATCACTCTTTAAAGGATATTGTAAAAATTTACCATATGTTTAATGAGAAGAAAAATATTTCATATTTGTTTATACTGCAATTTTATAATGAATAACCTTGTATTTTCTTTCAAAACATTGATAAAGTTGAATCCATAACTCAGTCTCCTTTGAATATCTTCTTTAGTCTTTCCTCCTCTTTAGATTTTTTTAGAACTCAAAATCAATCACTTATTAATTCATATGATACATTGAAAAATATTTTGTAAAGTGCTACAATTTTTAAATAAAAAATCACATGGACCTACAGATCACATTCAATATAAGGTCTTATATACCTAGAATAGGACTTGTAAAACATTTAAATGCAAAACCGAAATCTTCAATCCTCCCTTTCATTTACCATCTAATTCAGGAGGCACTTAAACACAGCACCCTTGGGGAAAAAAGTACATGAGCACTAAGTACTCACAAGAACATGAGTACAAAAAGTACTGGAGTACTAAGACCATGTTTTAGGCTGAATAAATTCTCTAAAATAAGTACAGAAGTTAGCTATAATAAACAACAGAAAGAGATAGGTGGCCTGAATAGAATCTTTCAGAGCAAGGTTCAGCAGTGTTAGGTTTATGGTTGGACTCAACGATCTTAAAGGTCTTTTCCAACCTAAATGTTTCTATGATTCTGTAAGATTAGACATGTAACTTGAAAGGAATGTTACAGACTCTTTTAGTTAAAAGATATGAGAGATGATGGTTCACATCTTTAATCTAAACATGCCAGTGATAAAATAGTTGGGGGACAAAAAAAAAAACCAACCTACATTAAAAAAAAAAAAAAAAAAAAAAAAAATCATTATGAATTATAACCAACCACTTTGACAAAGATGAGATGAATTATCACATTGTGTGTCTCTAAGAAAAGCATTAGCCCTACTCTCACAAAGAACTACATTTTCTCATGCTTCTCCACTCTTAATCCTTTGGGAGGCATAGAATTGCAAGAGAAGCCTATACTGGCTATTGCAGTGCAGATGAATGCAGTTGCATAAGGCTCATAGGGTGTTTCACAACATAATTCCAACCATAGTTTCCTAAAATAATATAATTACTTAACAACTATATTAATCAGTTATGTTGCTATTTCTTTTTTTTTTTTACTTATTCTTCTCCCTAACAGATAAATTGTCAAAAAAAGTTTTAAATTATTTCCATGCATTCCTTCTTACTTAAATTAAAATATATATTGTTGCAAAATGTGTAAACTGTCTTCCAGCTGTTCTGATGCACAGATTAAAAACTCAGAAAAAATAGAAGACAGCAGACACATCTTGATAGCCATTTGACACTAAATGTACCCATTGATTGTACAGAATTTACCCATTGTCTCATATGCTGGAAATTTTCTAATGCCATTCAATACTGCAAATATAATTTTAGTACTTTTACTTCTATACTGTCAAAAATGTAAAACAGTATAAATGCCTGGCAATAAAACTCTGTTCTTCATTTTGAAAATAAAACAAAACTCAATATTCTCATTTGTTCAAATATGTCGTACTTCTTAACTGATCTGTTGAGGTCAGGGGGCATGGCCTTTCTCATTCCCAAAGCCGAATGTTCTGTCTAGACATTGTCTTTTCCCCTTGGCGAGTAGGGCACGTTTATGTCTTACTCCTGGAGCCTGTCAGACTTCTAGAATGTCTATCCAATGTGATAAAGTATGGCTTAAATTAAAATTTAATAATAATAATAATAATAATAATAAAGAATTGGGGGCTTGTAATTGTTTTTTGTGCTTTAAACAGGTCTCAAACGGACAAAGATTTGTATTTGTGAAAACTTTCATCCAGAAAACTAATTCTAAACTTTATTTCTTCCTTGTAAACCCTTTGCATTCCAAGGAATATGCAATACTTTCAATCTCCTCTAGATATTTATTATACTAGATTTCTGACCCATTTACGGTAATTTGCATTATCTATTATGGACCTACAACTTAAAGTTTATGGATTCTTCTAATACTGGATTTAAATGACAACATAAAGAAATAATACAAGCATCCCTTCCCAAGTACCTGCCTCAGAGATAATAAGAAAATAATTTTAAATTATTATTCATAGTACTAAAATCTTCATTTGTGAAGCAAGGAATTGCAGTGCTGAAGCAAACCTTTAGTTCCTCTAGAGTAGTTTTTGCTTTTGCAATTTTCAACTCTCCATGTCTAATAAGAATGCATAAAAGAATTCAAAGTAGAAAACACTATGTTAACCTGTTCCACTGGAAAATTTGCTTCTAGCCTCTAGCAGTCTGTCCTGAAGCTGACTGATCCTTCTTTCATTGGGGTTTTTTTATGGCTTTAATTCCTCACAGCTTTTTCTGGTTTCACTAATGTAAAAGCTATTGGGGTGTTTGTGTAGAGAAGCATCTGTCCCATCTTTCAAGATCAGTGTCAAATACACTGAACATACATTCTGCAATGAAAACCTGTTATCATAACCTCTTGTTATGATGGAAATAATTTATTTCAATCTATTTTATATCTTCTTAGCTGGTTGATTATCTATGACATCACTTGTGTTCTACACAATGGGTACCAAATTTTGTCATAATATCCTATATGAGACTTTATCAAAGGCTCTAAATACCTAAAGAAATTTTGTTTCTGCACTTGTAGTTTTTTAGATGAAAGTCCAAATAAAAGCTTTGCAATGGAAAATTTTATGTTACATTGCGCAGTGCCCCCGTCACATCGAAAAAAAAAAATCACATGGCGCTTAAGATAATTTCTGACAGTATCATGAGTTCTCATAATCAATACAACTGACAGATACTAATAGGAACAATAAATCACTGCTGAGGAACATGGTTCATGAAATATTTATGATTTATAAAAGCATATACTATTTTGACTTTAGCTGCTTACATTACAGATTGGGATAAAGGTGCAGTTCTTGAGCAAAAGCTGCATTACACACACACACACACACACACACACACACACACACACACAAGTAAACAAAACTCAGAAAGTATTGTGAGTTCTGAAGCAAAGGTACCAGCAGAAAGTTACCTTCACATCTGGGGAAATGATAGTTCCAATTCCTGTTGATTCCATGTTGGCATGTGAGAACAGGTTGACCCCTCAAAACATATCCAGGATAGCATTCAAATGATACTGACTGACCCACGCTGTAATCTGAGTTGACTATATAACCATTCAAAAAAGGAGGAGGATCAGGGCAGTTCTGTAACTCATAAGCTGGAAGAGAACAGAAGTACTTTTTATTGCTTAGTCAGCACTCAACATGGGAAGTAAACATTAATATAAATTCTGCAATATATTCCATAATAGGCAAACATTGGAATGCCAAATTCCAGTAATAGAGTGATTAACATAGAACAAGAAATAAATCATCCATTTTCACCATCCAGATCTTGATAAAGGAATGGAAAAATTAGCTCTAAAGACAAAAAAATAGGAAAAATCAAAATCTGGAATAGAATGAATTGCCACCTACATCAGGAATTTAGAGAGGAAAGTCGAGAAAACATTGAGCTCAGGGCATGAAAGTGGAATATTGTGTTTTAGTAGCTCATGTTGAAGCTTCAAATCAGGATATTATATAAATTACATCTTTAGTTTTAAATAAATATCTAGGCTCAGACCTACTGTCTCAGTTCTGAGAAGTAATAGGTTTGTAATAGGATAATATTTTGAACTGAGTTACATGGAATTAATTTATTTAATAAATAAGATGGATATACTTAGAGAGTATGTCACTAAGTGACATAAGTTCATGAGTATGTCAAACATTTTCATAAACTTTATTTATACTCAGTTTAATGTAATATGTTAAGTCTGAAATAAAAAAAAAAATCTTGTTCTGAATGCAGCAACACTGAATCCAAAAGTGTCACACAGTAATATTAACACTTTAATTGACCAAATTTAATAGGCGTCTCAAGATTAAAAGTTATCACAGAATTTTTCAAATAACTTTTTCCTATCTCGACATATAAGAAACAATGCAACTCTTTCAAGTAAGAAATTGTAAAAGTATTTAGGAAAATAAATTTGTCCATGATGCCTGAAATAAAACTGTATTTATAAAAAGTGCATATCCATTAAATGACTATATACATAGTGCAATTTCCAAAATTTAAATATTTTTTATTAATATACAAGTGTACTCGTGCAATTAATGGTGGCATAAGAACCTGAGACAACTTTTTTTCTGATTACATTCATAAATGTTCATAACATTCTCTGTGTCACCTACTAGGACTAGATGTAACTGCAGCACAACAAAAAAAGGTGTTTTGCAGCACGGTGTGTACTATGTAGCTAAACAAACATTTCAAACTGAAGATAGTCATATATATTACTACAGTGCCTTATATTTATTTGACTGGCAATATTCCAGTTTGTTCATTACGTGCATCAATAAAATTGTACAATGACTTCAACAATAAATCAGCAATTGTTTAAATGTGTTTTCACATTTAAACACTATAGTAAGTATTGTAGTAAGGTATTACAAAGTCATTAATTCATTAAAATTTTAGGAAACGGAAGATTTTCACAATCCATTGTATTTTTTAATGTATATTAAACTATGCAAAAAAAATCACCTAATAAAAAAAAAAAAAAAAAAAAAGAATTCATGGAAAACTATAAAGTCAGAGAGCATCAGAAAGATCTAGAAAAATGACAGAAGTCTACCAAGGAAAAAGTTCCTTCTAGATATATGTCCATACAAGAAATTCTGTTACTGATTCATCATATTTAATGTTGGGGTTTATGTTTTCAAAGACCTCACAATATTATTCAATTAAACATACTTAATTCATACAAAATAATTTCATGAAAATTCTGAGAGAGCTTTCATTAATCGCATTTACTAAGATATAAAGATGATTTTAAACTACATTTTCATATTGAAGATATTCCTTAGATATTTATATTAAATATTCCTTAGAATATGTAAATGATAAGTAGTTCCACAGGAAGCAAAAAAGGACATTTTTATTAAAATGTCATGTAGAATAATTCACAAACAACTTCACATAGATTAGATAGCAAGTAATTGTCATTTAAGATGTAATTACTGAGAAAATGAATGCCCTGCTTTCTCTAAGCATTCCATTTACTAATGAAATACTTCTGTCAGAAGATAAGAAAGTTCAAATAAAAGCAGTAATGCCAGTGTACTTTATATTCTTGAAAAAAGTATTTTGTTATTTTTTCTAAGCTAATCATGACAATATGGGCACGTTTATCCTAGAGGTATAAACTTATTATTATCAATTAGATTATTTAAATAAGACATTTCAGCAAGATTATGCTAAACATATAACTTAGGTGTGTTAAGTGTTTACTTAAAGTGAAGTATGCTATTAATTGCTTCGCTGAAGTACAGCTACTGTAACGAGCTTTTTAAGTCATTACTGATTACAGTCATGCTATGGAATAAATAGAAGATGTATTTTAAGAAAACTGCCTTCTTTTCCCTAATTCATGCAGTGAATCCAGAATCCAGTGTTTGTAACATTACAAAGCTGGAAGAGATGTGGAGGTACCAGAAATATTCTGACACCCTCTAATAAATCAGACTTCCCTTCCTCCAAATAACAAAAAATTAAGAAAAGAAAATGAAAACTTAACAATCAGAATTAATTGCTACTGGAAAGGAAATACAAAAAGCTTTATTCTACCTTAATTATGGTTCATTAAAATTTTGTGCTAAATCTAGTCATGGCTCATTAATTTTTAATGCTATTATTACTCCTGCCATCATTATTCATATAGTACTACTACAGATAATATGATTATTATCATAGGACTATCAACATTATATTATTATCAACATCTTTATACAAAATACAGTACTAGAAATACTATTTAAGAGTACAGGACAGATTAAGACTAACATATTACATTATATAAAAAGCTACTTAGCAAATTATATTAAAAATACAATAAAGGATTATTCTGAAGGGTCAGAGGATCTCATAGATTTATTCAACAAGGTGCAGCACATTGCCCAATAGTTACAATGGCAGTGTTTTGGAACAATGACAATAAGTATTGGAACTTTCAAACTTTGATTGCACATCCTTTTGAGGAGATGAATACACACAACTATATCCTTCCCTACTCGTTATTTTGTGGCAATACAGTATTCATAGGTTACATTATAAAGGTGCTTAATATGGTCAGTTAGTGTTAAAAATTCATTTCAGAAAAAAAAAAAAAACTTATCTCACTGATCTACATGAGAAGAAAACACAGGAACAGCTCAGGTGAAAGAGGAAATCCTGAAATAATACCAACATCTCTCTGTCCTTCTAATTTGCACAACATCCCTTGAAGTTCTTTGGATCATTAATGGAAAAAATAAAGCCTACCTTTTAAAATTCTAGTTCGTGTTTATTCAGAGATACACATGCTTTTCTCCTATTGTAAGGTAAACATAACACATAAACAAACTTTTTGTGTTTGTTCTGGTATTTGTTTTAGTAAGAATAGAATCTTTGCCTAAAGCAGATTATCATAAATTTGATGGCCAGTCAGTCAGGGGTGAAAGCACTTGCACATGAGCTGAGCACAGGTTTGTATATTTTTTTTTAAAGGTGTAAAATATGAAGATCCATGTGACTTCTGGTATAAACCCCATGAATGACTCATACATTATTGCAGTAACTATAAGTCAGGTGATCCATCTGACTATGATATCATGATTTATAGGCCACTCAGGGAATATGTTTTATAGTTTTAATATAAATATGAATTATATTCTTCTCTGTTCTTTTGATATATGCAACAACTATACCTGATTTAACAGAACAATTCATTATTCAGTCATCACTATCAAATATTACCCACAAATCCTGATGTCACACATCACAAAAGAAAGCTTTTTTATAAGTGTCATGGCCAAAGACTTGTTTGCTATTGATCTTTAAAAAATGATATAGCATTTCACAGAAGAAAAAAAACTCTGGAGAGACTGAAATGAAGCCCAGTGTAAAGGAAATCTGAGAAAAAGATTTAATTCCAATGCTGGCAGCAGTCAAATACTTGAATTTTAAAATGATCTCGTATTGACAATTTGGCATTTCTTTGTGCAATATATTTTCCACTGGCAATAAAAGAGTGTAAATCACAAAAGAAATATAATTGATCTTCTGCTATCTTGTTTTTATGATTTAAATGTATTTGCCTTCTTACATTAAGAAGGTGACTTATTGCCTTTGCAAGTGCCATACCTCAATAACACTTCAACGTGGAAGTAATTACTTTACAGAAAAATTGTATTAGCAGAGAGTTGAGCACACAAACATTCAAATGTTAGGAAAGCTCACAATTAAGCCTACTTAAAACTTTCATTTAGTCTTATTGTACATTCCTCCAGTATTATGCTGTGCATAAATACAGACTCAAGAATAAAATCCATTTCTCAGACTAGACTAGACTAGAGTATAATAGCATGGATTGGCTTGGCTTGGAAGGGACTTTTAAAGATTGTCTCATTCCAATGCTCCTGTCATGAGCATGGACATATTTCACTAGATCAGGTTGCTTAAAGCCCTGTCCAACCTACGTTTGAACACTTCCAGGGATGGGGCATCCACAACTTTGCCGGGCAATCTGTTCCACTGTCTCATGATCCTCATCTTAAAATATTTCTTCCTTATGTCCAATCTAAATCTATCCTCTTTTGGTTTAAAACTGTTGCCCATTGTCTTGTCACTAAAGGCTTTGGTAAAAAGTCTCTCTACGTCTTTCTTACAAGCCTCCTTTAAGTATTGAAATGCCACAATAAGGTCTCCCTGAAGCCTTCTCTTCTTCAGGCTGAACAACCCCAACTCTCTCAGCCTTTCTTCATAGGAGAGTTGTTCCAGCCCTCTGATTATTTTTGTAGCCCTCCTCTGGACCCTCTCTAACAGCTCCATGTCTGTCTTGTGCTGGGAGTGCCAGAGCTGGATGCAGTACTCCAAGTGGAGTGTCACAAGAGAGAAGTAGAGGGGAAAATTCATTTCCCTTGACCTGCTGGCTACACTTCTTTTTATGGAAGCCCAGTATATGATTTACTGCAGCCTAGGATAGGACTGGCAATCTGGAGACTCACTTTATTGCCTTAGACACCAAAGAACATAATTTTTCCAGGTGAAATTACTCAGGATTAGAGTCACAAAAAATGGCTCAATTTTGTCACAAGTTAGAAAATCATTTGCTATGAGCCCTCCAAAAGATCTTATTTTATTTCCATTAGTATTCACCCCTTAGGACTTAATCTGAAACCATTTTAGAAATATAGTAATTTTTCAGCAATCCCTTTCTCCTTCCAGGATCACTATGACTTAGAAGCTCCATCATAATTGTCTTTTCCTAGATAAAGATCACCAGATTTAACATGTTCAAACCATGTGTATGTTTATTATTGTGCTTGTGGAAGAAAGGGAGTGCAATTAGAAAGTGTTTCTGTGCTTTCTGGAATACGTTGTTTTCCAAGTACAACAGGGTAAGATTCTTACCTCATATTCAGCTTTATGCTGCTACATTAAAATTCAGAGCAGATTAAAAATGCTTGGACTTCTAGTAATAGGAACTATGATACCCCCAGTAAAAATAACATAAACAAAATATTTTATCTGCTTCCCTTAAAGAAGCTGTAGTCCTAAAGGGAAAACTATCTGGAAAGAAGATGTTCAAGAAATATTAAATGGCTGAGGTAACATTCATAATATAGCCAGGGATTAAAAACCACAAATATGTCTCACCAACAGTTAGACTAACCATATTCTTCCATGTACTAAATTCTGTTATGAATCTTTCAGAAGCCATAAAAGCTATTTATTTCTTCTGATCTAGTATATATCTTCAGTCATTCCTGTTATATGCAGAGTATCCTGAGCCTGTAATTAGCCAACTTGGCTTGCCAATCAAACTTCTCTGACAGTTCTTCCTCCCCTCAGACCTAGTGTGCACAGGCTGTTTACATCTCAGATACTTAGATTTGACAGTTGTGAGGGTCTCAGAAACTCAAGATAACAGTCAAATGCAATTTAGAAATGTTCTTCTAAGTATTTCCGCTTGCTTCCTGTCTTTGCTGCTTTTTTAGGTGGCAAAACCACAGCAGTGATAACAAAGACACATCCTTTGTCAATGCTTCTGGTTTGTTTTTTGTTTTGTTTTGTTGGTGTTTTTTTTTTAATTAAACAGTACAATATTTATTTCGACAACAGAAGTATAATTAAACTTAAATTTTGCTATTTTAAAAATCAGGCACTTTTAAAGTCCTCCCATTATCTTACAAATAAATAAAAATAATATCTAATAAAGGTAATCAGTATGAACTTCATTCTTGCCACACGTGAAACGAAAGGTTTCGCAGCACACACAAATTCAGTAACTCAGTCATGAACATGATGGAATGCCCACTGTTCCTTATGTAGTGCAATTGCAAAGCTGAAATGGTAACTAAACATGAAAACCTCAGAGCATAAAACAAGGATCTGACCAGCAATGGTACTCAGAGCTGTAACTTCCCTAGGGTTCTGCTAAGGAGACAAACTTTTCACTGCGTTCAGAAATACAGAGTACCTAAGTGATTCAGGTTATATATTCAAACCCTGTGCTCCGAGACTTCACAGAATAGTACTTAAGATGCAGCACTAGCTCCTTGCAAGCATGGGAAGCAAATATTTTACTGTTCTCAACATGCATACACTTTTATTCCTCCCCAAAATAATGTGCCCAGAGAACAATTACAGGCTATATTAAGTTTCAATCTCATAAGTATTTTTCTGTCGTCAGAAAGTCAGGAGAAAAAATGAGAAATAGCATTATTAATTCTATCATTCACTATACAATATTCATATTCTTTTCTTTCCCCTGAGATAAGAGGTTATCAAAAAGCCTTATCCTTCATAAAATGCTAAGATCTTCAATTTTTATGACATGGAAATTTGCTTGAATAAGCATACCTATTAGCAATCTCCCTTTATTTTTAGATTGGTATCTTTACAAAAAGGCATCTGCCTTGCAAAAAGAAGTCTGCTACCTTAATGCCATTACTTGTTGTATTCTAGTTAGTAGAAATGGCACTTTTTTTCCCTCATGAAAAAGCAGTCTTTGAATTAAACCAAGCTTAGTACCATTCAGTAAAAGGACAAATTTAATCTTAAATCCATTTTAATGTAAACTTAAGTACATTTTAAAAAATCAGACTAGGATTAAGCTATGCAGTCTTGTGAGCCCTTCCTAGTCTACAACACACTCATTAAGACATTAGAATAGGTGTGGTGAATGTGACTACAACTATGGATTCTTTTTGCCTACTCATAAGGTTTAAGGGTATATCAAATTAATTTCATTATTAGAAAAGCAATGTTTTTTTTTTATTTATAGAACTTTTCTTTCCAATTATAGTATACTAGGACATCCTAAAATGGGATCAATTAGAAGCAATCTGAAAAAAACAGCTATTAAATGTATAAAGGTATCAGGTCCACAGATTCATCTGCTTTGCTTTACAAATTAATTTCTACGGAAATGGCAGAAGTGGAAAAAAGTAAAAGTACTGACAAAACTTACTTTTTTTAAATATACAGTATAAATTTGTTCTCTCTAATTCTTTGCAGAATTTAGTTTGTGTGTGCTACATCTGCTCGCACTAGTACACATCCTCCAGTTTTACATTACTAATATTGCTTTTCAAATATATTTAGGAACTGTGAAATTTAACTGAAATTGGCCAATGGTTTCAAAATTGCATAACAGAAGTATATCAAGAAGCATGACAGTCAGACATCCAAGCCAATCAGGCTAAGATTTATTTGACGTTTGACTTACTGAAATGAAAACATTTCTAACAGGGAACAAAGGAGAAGGAAAGAGAAATATTTTGGATTAGTGAAGAATTATTTTTAAGTCCAGTTTCAGCAATTGCAGACTGACTAAGAGGAAGAGAGTGAAATCCAGAATTACAATATCAAAAGAAGTAGGAATGTCCAGAGACATTTTGGAAGACAAGATAAGTAAATATGGAGGGCAATAGATGTGGGGCTGGAGAAGAAAAGTCAGCTATCAAAAGCAACATATACTTTGTATAAACAAAAATAAAGCAGGTATTAAAATTGCTCAATTGTAAACCACTGGCATTGTCTGTCAGAGCATGTCAGAAGAATGGTGAATACACTGAAACACAATTCTTCCAGAAGTTCTTCTTAGATTATAAGTATCTTGAATTGAGAAAACAATTTCCTACATGTTCTAAATGCTGCTGAGCAAGTTACTTTTGCTTAATAATATTAAGCTTAGAAAGAATTACCAAAGGAGAAATGTTATCAATAGAAGTGGCTAGTGCAATCTGGGATGTTAGAGGCAAAAGAGAGAATTTGTGCTATCTGAAGAAAAATAAGCACAATCAAGGTATTCATATTTAAAGAACAGAAGTCCAAAATCTGTTTCTAGAATGCAGAAAAGGAGGTAGATGGAAGAGGGAACCTAAGTCAATTAGAAGCTCAGTACAGTGAGCTTAGCTGGTAAATCCTAATCACTTAAAAATTGAACATGCCAATGTTAGCAACTTTTCACATTAGAAAAAAAAAAATCAATACATAATAAGTAACTTGTAAAATAACATATTTTTTTCCCCACCATCTTTTTATTTGAGTGGATTATGTTGTGGACTTTTTAAAGTTTTAAAACCATGTGTTTTTTTAATATATAGACTAAAATACTGTACTTCCTCAAAACAGTCAGTATTCAGGAATGAGTCACCCCAGAGTCTCTTTATAAGTAAGGAGTATTACATAAAAATGAACTGTGTGAGTTGCCTTTACTGGAGAAATTGTTTTGTTTCTCAGTCATGGAGAAAATAAAACTGGATAAATGTATATGCATTTGCAAATACACCTATAACTACACATTTTGAGAAACAAGTTAATAAATACTAGTTGTATTTTTTATTTGAAATTAGAATGACTCAAATGTCAGTTAATTTAACTGTATCTCTTTCTTGGTTCTGAATTTTCTATCTACTATTATAAATATTAGACTAATTGCTAAAGTAAGAAAATTCTTATCAAATTATTACTATTTTTGAGAACTTATTTTTTTTCTGGATTATTTATATAAATATTTGCAAAATGCGGCTACAAGAATGGCACCTGTAACAGGCAAAAGGTAAAAAGTGAAGTTGTGGTTTGACTGAAATAATTGACACAACTGTTAGCTTCAATAAGCCCAAGATTTTGTCTGATTTTTAGACCATGGGTTATGGCAATCAGTTTAACTTCTGAACATGCATGTAATCATAGCTATACTGAATAGCATGTGAATGATTCCCTGGGCTCAGTTTCCTATTGCTGAGCATACTAAATTGTTCTAAAGGGAAACAAATAATATTGGCTAAATGAATAAAATAAATAAAAAGATAGACAAAATATAGCAATATATTTTCCTGCAGTTGTAGTTCTGTGAAATGTAGCACAGATTACAGAGTCTTCCTGTCTGCACTGATAAGCAGATATTCCTTAAATATATGGAATAACTTAAATGTAAATAATTTGCCTAGGACAGGCTAAATACAGAAAATCATATCACAGAATAATAGAATACTTTGCGTTGGAGGAGTTTGAAGTCGATCTATGTCAACATTATGTCATGAACGAATCAAAATATATATATGTTGTTTTTCCAAATCTATGCCATCTTTTACTTTGATCCAGACTATCATTTCCTTAAATATCAACAAATATCACTGTCCTTGCCAAAACCATAGAATACCATGTACAATAAATATATTCTGATCCAGATACACAAGAACAGATAAAGATACAAAAAGCTAAGCATTATGATGATTAAAAAGCAAATTCAACCTGTTTCCTTGTCCCCCTGCTGAAACTTTCACAAATCGTTAAAATATGAATGTAGGTTTTCCTTTAAAGGGAATGCAAAACCTCGCTGAGCAACCTGGAATATTGCCTCTAGAAGAACGTATTAGACAGCCTACAATTTCAGATTTAACTATTAATTTCATGACAAAAAATGTTGTTAGTCAGGAGTTAATCACATGTAGTTGAGCCTATAAAGACTCAATGCCATTAAGGAAGAGCTTGTAATAGTACAGAAAAACACACGAATTAGAACCAGAACAAAGTTTATTGGAGATTACACAGGAAACATATCACATAGCTTTGTATTTTATTTATTTTGCATTTCTGCAATTTGTCACTTGCCTGTCTTTCCAGAAAATTCTAAAAAGAGTAATCTATCCAATCACAATTACCTTTGACTGCTCAGAATAAAAATCACACCAGGTGGGTGTGATGCTGTGAGCATATTCCCTATTTCTAAGACTATGTGACAGAACAAAACTCCACAGGCAATAGAGAGATGTGATGTCTTTGTGGGCATGCTGGTGCTCAGAATCATCTGCCAGAAGATTTTTCCACTTTATCCATTGACTCCAAAGATATGGTCTAATTGTAACTGTATATATGTGTATACAAGTATATACAAGTATATATGAATATGCAAATAAATACTGTAATGAGCCTGGCTACAATAGAGTTAGTTTTCTTCATAGCAGCTCATATGGTGCTATGTTTTACATTTGTGACCAAAACAATACTGATAACACACTACTGGTTCTGCTTTTGCTGAACAGTGTTTGTACAGCATCAAAGCCATCTCTGTTTCTCGCTCTGTCTCACCAGTGAATAGAATCACAGAATCATAGAAACATAGAATCATAGAATCATAGAATGGTTTGGGTTGGAAAGGACCTCAAAGATCACCTAGTTCCAATCCCCCTGCCATGGGCAGGGACACCCTCCACTAGACGAGGTTTCCCAAAGCCCCATCCAACCTGGCCTTGAACACTTCCAGGGATGTGGCTCCACAGCCTCTCTGGGCAATATGAAGAAATCTCCTTCACTGCAGTTAGATGAGAATTCAACTAGCCATTCCCTTTTGTTACACTGTTCAGATCCTGCAATGGGGCTCAACAGTTTTCAGTAAGACTATTTTAACATTTTAGAAATACACATAAATTAATGATGTTTTATTGTCACTAATGGGGAAAACAAACAATGAAGGTGAAGAAAAAAGGCAACAGTAGAAGACCACAAAAAGTTCACATGTTCAAATACTGAATTTATGTATTTTAAAGTACAGATACAGATATGTATTATCGGGTGTCTTTTCCTTTCTTGTTAATTTTCACATAAGTCTAGACTGCAAAAATAAAACATAAGAATTATAAAAGTTGTCACCTGAATATTTAAAATTATTCATATGATGTTTTGAAATCCTCATTCATTACAATAACAAGTTTATATAAACTGGAAAACAAGACAGTGAATATTAGCAGTATTGTCCAGTAACAGTACACCTTAATGGGCTGGAAAAGGGTATCAGCCACATGATCTTTGGCAAATTACATCACCTTGGCTTCAGGTTTTTATGTCAGTAAAGCAAAGATTCCAATTCAACACAATTTCAGTTGTAAAAAGGTCAACCTATGGATTAAACAAGCCACAGATTTAAATATGCTATATAGTATATGCCTAGCATTTTTTAAAAACTAAAATAAATAAATGATATTTTTTATTTTTCTTTTTTAACCATGAAGTTATGTTAGTTCCTACTTACCTTGGTATGTCAACTTAAATCCTTGCCGGTTTTCTGAGTGATCACTGTAAAAATGGACAAGTGTTTCATGAGTTGTACTTAGCAAGGGTGATGGGAGGTCCACTCCACTAAACTGGCCTATCATAGAGCTGGTGTGGTGAGGCCCATTCTGAATTTCAAGGAAATCATGATTTGCTTCAGTAGAGAAATTCAGAAACTGAATGTGTGCACCTGCAGCATTGAGAAAGCAAGAAAAATTAAAGCTAGAGTTTTTATAACTCATAGTACTTTATATTACAGTACGCAAATACAAAAAAAGGTCATAATAATTGTTATTGGCACATTTGTATTTTAGTCACCATTCAAAGTGGGATGCTTAAATTTAGGAAATAGCTGCTGAGCATTGCCAGAGTTGGAGCTTCTACTTTTTGTTTCCCAATAAATATCATAACCACACATAAAGGGACGAATGAAACAAAGTCACTAAGTCAACAATCAGATATTTGTCAGGCTCCTAAAACAGCCAACAGAAACACTCAAGGGAGGGGTATGTCACAAATCCTGCTGTGTCACGGCATGATCAGGACTCTGCCAAAAGAGCATTACTGTAGCTGGGCCAGGCCTCTCATAGAGGCTCAGGATCAGCTCAGCACCCAGGAAGGTTATTCACAGAGTGACCTTTCAGAGGCAGAAGTTTACCTACCTATTTCCAACTATCTAGTCTACCTTGTTTTTCCTGAGCCAAGTCACCTATATACACCTCCTCTTCCCTCCAGCTTGGGCCAGTGTGTCTTTAGAGCCATTCTCCTCTGTACACAGGACTGTAAGATGCACTGAACTCCTGACTGGTGACAGGTCCTTGCTCAGGATCATTTACCATAAGCCCTCCTTGGAAGTCTGGTGGTTGAACCAGGGCTTTCTCACAAAATGAAAAGGAAACAACTCCTGAAATGCTGAACAGTCAGAAGTATAAGCTTAATCTCATGGGAAGAGCTGGTTTTAAGTTCTGGCACTACTTCAGGTGGACTAAGGATTTGGAATTCATGCTTCCCAAATTGTGTGTATATATAGTATCACAAAAGGGATAGAGGATGAACTCCCATTTTGAAAGCCAAGTAGTACCAAGTAACTTGCAACTGCACTGCTTGGGCCTAATCTTGCTCTGGTAGACTATGAAGAACTTAGCTGGAATGGAATAAAGCAGAATTACTGAATTAGCCAACAAAGCAATGTGAAATATTCAATGCCTTAACTCTCCGCCTGACATGCTTAAACAGCAGTGGAGACATATTCTTCATTCCAGGAGAGTACCTTATAGATTAATCACCAGGGTAAGTCATTCACTTAGTCTTGCTCTATAGTTCCTTTCTTTGCATCTGTGGTTTGATATCTAATCATTTGCATAAAATGGATTTTTTTTTCCTACAAGAGAAACTAAATAAACTACCAAATAAACTGATTATTATAGAGCATTCGTAAGAATATGGGTTGTTTAGCTCTAGTACCTTTTCTGACCTATGCAGAGTGGGAGATATGAAAACAAGTATTTCAGCTGCTGAATAAGAAAATTTATTCTGATACTATCAATTGAGAGACACATATAGAACATATCAAAGTCTCAATATCAGACATATCACCCTTGTATGGTATCTGATATGGTTAGTCTGACTTGGGTGAAGTTACTAATTTTACAGTGCTTTCAGGATTTAAGATGAGGTAGGACACCAAGCAGCTCAGAAACATCTTGACTTCACTATCAGCATTTAGAGATTCCCACCAGAGACTGGATGTAAAAGTAGCCTGCTGTTCTGAAATAGCCTCTGATGAGCCAGAGTACCTTTAAAACTGAATCATTCTTATTTAATTACTGAGAAGGAATTTATATGACTATTTGTAAATATTAAGTATAGAAAAGCTTAGTATTTTAAAAGTAAAAAGGAGATTTACCAGTAACTTTTAAAAAATTAAACTGCCTAAAATAGCCACAAACATAAACCTTTTTTTTCCCTAAAGGTTTTTCAAAGATGTTCATTTCAATTAGAGGACATACTGTGTGTGTCACTGAAGCCTTAACTCTAAATGTATACAAGTTACAATTGTCAATTTGGTATGTCAAAGTTTTCTACACTAAATCATTACTTACATAAAACTGATAGGTACAGAAAATAAATCATTATTCGGTCAATCTATAATTATACTACTTCCTGCTCCAATCTCAACAGGATTTCCTCTCTCACTTGAATAGACTTTAAATAATGAGAATTCCAAGCTGAGCTAATCTTTTTTTACAAACGTTAATCAATTAACAGCTACCTGAAATCACTGCAAAATCACTGCAACTCACTTTAAAAGATGTACTTTCCATCTGTTTAAAATGTTTGGATTGTAATAGGGTCTTCTTTTATAAATATGTCTATTTTCATGCAATGAAGAGAGCACTATACTTTGGGACACATTTAGGTCCCACAATTTTATTGGTGGACTTTATTTAAGCACATCTGTGTGCTTCCGTGAAGTTCATACCATGGACTTCAATCAGTTAGAAAGTTTGAATAAATGGATGGGAATAAAGGAATATTCACTGAGAGATGAAGTGACAGTGAGGTTAGTTATTTCAGTGCAGTTTGAATCAATCATTACATGTCCATGAGTGTCCTCTGGATCAGTTTTATTCACTGTGCTAAACTCTAACTCAATCAGTACCACATTAAAATCCTTAAAAAAATAAAAAAAATAAAAATTCTGGAGCATTATTCAATTTTGGAAATATTTTCTATGTTTCAGTGATTCCATGTATTCATTTTGATACAATAGAATGAAATTAGACAAACAGCTCTTAGATAGACAAATTTATACTTGTAACTAAAATAGCATCCAAGATTTTGCAGTGGAAGTTCTAAGTGAAACATCACATCAATCACAATGTTTAAACCTGGTATAAAGACATTATCTGTGGATTATCTGACAGACACTTTGGGAAAAATATCCTTGTAGCAACTTTATGATAAAAGTTGTCCTCTTCTAGTATTTCTGAAAGCAATGATAGATCAATGGTATGAACACTTAGTATCTGCTATATCCCTTGTCAAACAAAATAAAAATCTTTTCTATTTATAGGATTACCACTACCAGACACTTTCTCAGAAGTGAGAGGGATAATAATAGGATGCAAGACTGTTGCATAATTAATCCATGAAACATTGTCTACATGGAAAAGCTTAAAGAAAAAGAGCAACTGTGAGAAATATGAAGGATTGTTTTTAAAAGGCTGTATTGTAGTAGCCTAATCAGGATGCCATCATTCTAGAACAGTTGGTTATCATTTGTATTTTCTGCAAATGTAGCTTTGGAATGCCCAAATTAACCAAGGTTGTCCTGTCTATGGTCGTCCTAAGGCTATAAAGATATCTAAGCCAACTAAGGCTGTAACTATGATGAATCAATTTTACCAGGTATGCACTGATAAAGAGCACTATTCTAAATAGTAGCGAAGTATTTCTACAAATTAACTTAGTATAATACACTCTATGTAAGCAGTACATCTTATAGAAAAATCCCTCATATGAATGCAATGAAAATCACAGAAAATAAATTCATTTCCAGAGATGGGTATAGTGAATTTAATAATAAGCTTTTAAAATTAATTTTCTTATTTGAACACTAGCACTGAATTCACAGTATGGGGCATAATCTTTCACAGCAAGAAAACTTATTCCTTTTTGACTTCTGATAATGATAAAAGATTGTGTTTTATACATGCACTTATAGATCCTTTATTATCCATGATTACCTTCTCTATCTAGTTATTATTTATTTGTGAAGACATTTTCCATATGACAATAGATTTAATGCAAACCTAGAAACATTCTAAGTTGACAGCTGTCACCTGGTATTTGGAATATAGTTTTAGAATGTTTTTCACCAAATTTGTAGTGCTAGAAATGAGGTTTTGTCCATTTTCATAGAACATAAAAAACACTGTTAAAAAGTCACTTGGGGGAAGATGAAAGAACATTAAAAAAAAGACCACTGATTAATTTAGAAGTTATATTATCTATTTCATCTTCATACAGCAGATTTCATTTGCTCTGAAATCAGTTTCCAAGAAAGGCTGAGTTTTACAAATAACAAGTTGCTTGGACAAAGATATATTTTTAAACTGCCAATCATCTTCAAATCAAAAGATAACACATACTTATGTAAGGGGTTTACAATACATTGACTGGATAAAATCTATTCCATACTGGAAATTAGAATATTCTTATATATATATATATATTTAAATCAATTATTACAAATAGTTGCTGTTCAAATGTAAGTTTACTTACCATATCCAATAGGCAATAAAATTTTCCATGTACAATCTAAGTTACTAGGGTAATTTCCAGGAAAACCTGGGCTCAGGATCACACCACCCATGTTTGTCAGTGTTCCACCACATTTAGCTATTAAAAATAAAAAGAAAGTTACTGCATCTTTTAATAATATTATTTCTTAATATTTGGCATATGATTAATTCCAAAAATGGATTTTCCATTTTATTCCCATGACCCCCAAGCAGTAAAATTTATCATAGTCAAAACATTCCTCATGGAGGAGAAAAAAAACAAACAAAGAATTCGAGTTAGAGCAAAATTCTTAATGCAATATGTTCAACGTGATTTTACTGCAAATGTGTAGTTGTACATATAGACTAGGTAACCCATGGTCTCAGCTTGCCAATTATGGTTAAAAACATCTGGTGCTATGTTGAGATAGGCTTCATAATCAGAGGAACAAATTTGGAATTAAACTGAATTATGACACTGATCCATGATGTAGTTGCATATTTGCTAGTTAATATAGCTAAAATCACATTTGAGTTTAAAAACAAAAAAACAAACAAATCTCACCACATTTTTTCTTTAATTGAGAAAGAGGATAGATTAGCTGCATAACAGAATTATTCTTTGCTTACTATCTGTACGATATTCTTCAGCAAATTCATGTGTTTGGAGATTGAAAAGCCATTTGCATCATTTAGGATGACATAAAGCTAAATTATAAATATAAGAAGCAACTTGTAAAGAAGTGCCTGAGTTTACAGCTTTGCTAGGACAATAATATGAAGGAAGAGTAACTTCAAACAATCAAATTAAAATCTTATAATTTGTATTTATTATTTGAGGAATGACANTGCTCTGAAATCAGTTTCCAAGAAAGGCTGAGTTTTACAAATAACAAGTTGCTTGGACAAAGATATATTTTTAAACTGCCAATCATCTTCAAATCAAAAGATAACACATACTTATGTAAGGGGTTTACAATACATTGACTGGATAAAATCTATTCCATACTGGAAATTAGAATATTCTTATATATATATATATATTTAAATCAATTATTACAAATAGTTGCTGTTCAAATGTAAGTTTACTTACCATATCCAATAGGCAATAAAATTTTCCATGTACAATCTAAGTTACTAGGGTAATTTCCAGGAAAACCTGGGCTCAGGATCACACCACCCATGTTTGTCAGTGTTCCACCACATTTAGCTATTAAAAATAAAAAGAAAGTTACTGCATCTTTTAATAATATTATTTCTTAATATTTGGCATATGATTAATTCCAAAAATGGATTTTCCATTTTATTCCCATGACCCCCAAGCAGTAAAATTTATCATAGTCAAAACATTCCTCATGGAGGAGAAAAAAAACAAACAAAGAATTCGAGTTAGAGCAAAATTCTTAATGCAATATGTTCAACGTGATTTTACTGCAAATGTGTAGTTGTACATATAGACTAGGTAACCCATGGTCTCAGCTTGCCAATTATGGTTAAAAACATCTGGTGCTATGTTGAGATAGGCTTCATAATCAGAGGAACAAATTTGGAATTAAACTGAATTATGACACTGATCCATGATGTAGTTGCATATTTGCTAGTTAATATAGCTAAAATCACATTTGAGTTTAAAAACAAAAAAACAAACAAATCTCACCACATTTTTTCTTTAATTGAGAAAGAGGATAGATTAGCTGCATAACAGAATTATTCTTTGCTTACTATCTGTACGATATTCTTCAGCAAATTCATGTGTTTGGAGATTGAAAAGCCATTTGCATCATTTAGGATGACATAAAGCTAAATTATAAATATAAGAAGCAACTTGTAAAGAAGTGCCTGAGTTTACAGCTTTGCTAGGACAATAATATGAAGGAAGAGTAACTTCAAACAATCAAATTAAAATCTTATAATTTGTATTTATTATTTGAGGAATGACAACTTTAAAGCTTATGAGCTGTCATGCCAGGTTTTACAGTGATGTATAATCTGGTAACAGAATTGTGATACTGTGTGTGGTGATAATTGTACTGAAAAAATGAAAATAATCTACCAGTTAGACGACACAAGAAATTGAATCAAAATAGGAAAAACTCCACTAAAAAGCTGAGAAATCTCTCTCAAACTTCTCAAATGTCTCTACCTTCCTGCAATACTAAATACAGTATTTAGTGAAAAGAATAGATTTTGGGTTGCATTTCTATAAAAATTAACATTTTAAGGGTTGGAAGTGAGGGAGGGTTTGTTTGTGTGTTTTACGGGTTTGTTTGTTTTCTTGGGGGTATTTTATCTTCCAGGACAGCAAAATTTCATGAACTAAAAAAAAAAAATAATTCAATAAGCATACTGCAAACAGGAGCTATATTTAATATACAAAGTGAATCATAAGATTAGCACCAAAAAACCCCCACCCAAACCTCAAAGTACACCTTCCTGAATAAATTCTCCATTTCTAAAATTGATTTGAAGGAACTGCACTGCTTTCATATTAATCAGAAGTGACTGCTCTTTAGAAGTTGACAATACAAAATAATATATAGACCCAACTTGACAAGGAATCTTTAAAACCATTTCATGTTAATATTGCTCAATATCATCCCAATCTTTTAAATTCCTCTTAGATATGAAGCTAAAAGTAACAGCTTTTGCTGACTGAATTTTAAAGTTAAAAGCATTCACTGAAGAATGCCTTTCAAAGCTGAAGTGAGCTTGAAATAAGCATCCAAAAGACACCAGAATGTTGACTCTCTTAAACTTTGTTTAATCAAGAAACAATATAGTAGAACAAGATTATTATTATCTACACAGGGAAAACTCAGATCTGTTGAGTAAGGTCTTAGTGTGCTTAAAAGGGAAATTCTTTTCAGCTTAGCTTTTTAACTCAGCATTGTTTAACAGCTTTCTCAGATGAAAAGGGACAGCCTTTTCTGGATCCCTAAAACGCTTTTCCATTCCACCACCCCTGAAAGCTTGGCTTCAGAGCTGCTCTTCATTGCAGACAGGCCGCCTGCTTCTTTGAGAAGTCTCCTCGGCTTCCTGCATGACTTGCCTTGTTCTTGAGAAGGTTCTCCAAGCTGAGCATGCTGCAAAAGGAATCTCTTAACTTTCTCTCTCATCTGAAGAAGAGTCAGCCTGATTCAAAGCAGACTATTCAGGACAAGCTAAACAACGGTAAACATCTGGGTTTCCTCCTTTGCCCACTGTCACAATATTTTTTTAATTAGCGTATACATTATATATGAAGAAAAAACTTATTGTAATTTTTCAGTATTTCATAGATACATATGAAAACTCAAAAAAGTTTTGAATGAAACAGAATTAAGTGAAGGAACAACAGGCATGCCAAAGCCAGGATTTTATTGTGACTGATATTCAGAACACACTGAAAACAAGTAAGTATCCATACCAATGCAGAGAGGAGATGGATAGTTCCAGCGTCGAACTGTTCCTGGCATACAAGAAATATGAGAACGGCCCTGTTTGGAAAGGGCAAAATATTAGATTACAGACACTTATTGTGGGACTTTCCAGGAAGGCTGACCTACAGAGGACCTCCTGGATCATCTTATCTGTGTGGAGTTTTTTATATCAATCAACTGCATTATAATTACTTTTATGAATTTGTTAAAATATTTTCAAATACTTCAGGATTCATGTTTTTATTTTTCTACTGGATGGTTTCATGTTCTTATTTTTCTACTGGATAAATGTTCTAAAACACTCTTCCTTTGATAACTTGAAAACCTCTTCACATTTTTAACTAAATATAAGGCTGGTTACAGGACAGAATCAGCCGACTCACTTCCTGTTTCAATTCCAGGGTTCTCATCCACAGTGTAAGCATACTAGTTCATTTCCAGGCTGCGATCTGCAGTGAATCAACCATTACTCTGAGTGAGTAGTATAGACCCAGAGAGGAATTTGTTTCACATCTGCTTGCTACAGATGGTATAGATATGGACCATACCAAGACAGTCATCCACAATTACCAGCAGGCCTTGAACTCTCACATGGCCTCACAACATGACCCACTGCATACATGCAACATCTTGGCAGACAGCTATAGAAGTGCAAGTGCCTCTTTATTTAGCTGTCATGTTTAATTTACTCTGTCTATTTTTAAAAACATCACAAAACCAAGCAGAACGATGTAGCTGGAAGAGACTTGCAAAGCCTATTTCTACATACTTCAGGGTGGCTGCCGAGCACCAACTGCAAAATGCTCCCAGGCTTACTTACACTGGTAACAGTTCAAACTGAAAATGAACAGTAGGGCAAACAAAAGTCTTTCTTTTTTTTTTTTCTTTTTTGTCAGTTCTGTCCTCTGAGGAATACAGGTTATACATTCTGCTGTTAGAATGTGAAAGTTGAATAAACTGGCAGGAGTGAGAGAGACTGATATAAAGATTGAAACATGGGAGTAAGGTTTAGTTCCTGTTTTAATCATTTGGTTACACGAACTTGGGCAAGTCACTTAATATTTTTTGTTTATTTTTATTAAGTGTATTAAGGGTCTAATATTTAGTAAGGTAGCACATTTTATCAATATAATATAAAGATTTATTTAGATATTATTTGTCCATAGCACTCAAATTATCATAAAAATAAGAAAAAGATAGAATAAGTAAACTACAGTAAAGGAAAATCCATTTATTGAAACTACTTCCACATCATTTGGTATGTTTACAAAAAATACACTATACACATTACCTTGAATAAAGTTCGTACAGAATTGTATGGAATAAAAATACTTTAATTAATAATTTGGTTAAGTATACTTAGAGAATCAGCTTCTGAAAAGCAAATTGAAGCATTTCCAAAAAAATGGTTTGGAAGGAAAAAAGTATCAGTTTTCATTAAAAATATGAAAAAATATTTTTTTTCTTATAAAAATACTATAAATTGTTAACCATTCAATAAAATACTTTTTTTAAAAACCCAACCTTTTTCTTTCAAAGGAAAAATGCATTTATTGTGTCATCTTAGTTACTTGCAAAATGGATGAGGTTTTGAATAATTTACTTAATGCAATATTCCTTGTTTTATTTTATTCTATTCTCTCTTCCTAGTCTTATATGATTGCATGTCTCTGATGTGAGTCGGGGGGAAGCCATAATTTAACTACCACAGTCAGGGAAAAAAAGTAAAATGGCCTATAAAAGATCTTTTGAAAAATAAAATGAAATGATTCCTCTGGCTTCAAGCCTCTTCCCAACAAGAGCACACTCTGATTTCAGTCTTTTAAAGTCCCCTCCTGGGGGGGAGACACTTAATCCTACAGCTAGCAATTACCTTTCTTATGCATCTCCAGGTAGTAGTTTGAGCTCTATGACTTTTCTCGTAAGTCTCAATTATAAACTAATCCACACCTGATTGTTATTGCTAGCTGTGAATATGTTCTCTAAAGACTGAGGGTAAATTCACAGCTAGAGTGAAAAAAAAAACAACCCATGGATCTCCAAAGTTATGCTGATCTATATACGTTGAATAGCAAACATACTGTGCCTCGTAAAATCTTATTTTCAGTATTATTTCTTTTTAATTTAGAGCTATTTTTACTTGTCCTGTCAGAGCAACATACTATATGTATATGTGTATGCACTTCTTACAGCAGAGTCCATATAGCATAGAAATCCTCACTAATATTTTGAAAAGATGCAAACTCTTTTCTATTGCATTTGGATATTGAAGGTCTTTTGTTTTACACTTTAGACAAGATCATGAAACCAGTTTTTATGAAAGTCAGATTCCACAGTTAGGATTAATTAATATATATATGCAAATAGAGGTAAGAAGTACAGTTAAGGAAAAATATGCTATGAAATTTTAAGAAAGCATTTTATTATAGATTCCCTGTAAGTATATTATAAAAAAGGGCAGTTAGTCATATTCAAGGATTACAGACAAGACTTGCATACAGACAAAAGATGTTCTGTGGTTTTGTGACAGTGATATACACAGTGTAGTAAAGTTTAGCATTAACACAGATCAATTTCTTATGTGCAGATCTCTTCCTCACAAATACATGATTGTTTCATACTAATACTGTATTTATAAGCTCACATTTCTGATTTTTTTCTAAGTAAAGATAGATCTAAAACATCAGTTCAGGGCTAACAATGTGTATCTTCAAAAAGTTCCCTGTATTCATTCCAAATACTTCTGAAGTATTCATATTCACCTCAATATTTCACCAGTAGTATTTTAAGTATGGACAGAAAATTTCATGATGCTGTGTCTTGAAGGTTTATCTATTTCTAATCCATGTCATAAAAATGGAATCATGTCATTTTTTCATAAGCAAAATTCAGATGTTTCATAGCTGAAAAAGTAGGGAGAGAACAGCATGCAATATGGGCTGAATATGAGCCAGCAGTGTGCCCAGGTGGCCAAGAAGGTCAATGGCATCCTGGCTTGTATCAGGAATAGTGTGGCCAGCAGGAGTAGGGAAGTGATTGTGCCCCTGTACTCGGCGCTGGTGAGGCCGCACCTTGAATACTGTGTTCAGTTTTGGGCCCCTCACTACAAGAAAGATGTTGCGCTGCTGGAACATGTCCAGAGGAGAGCAACAAAGCTGGTGAGGGGTCTGGAGCACAAGTCCTACAAGGAGCGTCTGAGGGAACTGGGGTTGTTCAGTCTGGAGAAGAGGAGGCTGAGGGGAGACCTTATTGCCCTCTACAACTACCTGAAAGGAGGTTGTAGTGAGGTGGGGGTCGGCCTCTTCTCCCTGGTAACAAGCGATAGGACCAGGGGGAATGGTCTAAAATAGCACCAGGGCAGGTTTAGGTTAGACATTAGGAAAAACTTCTTCACAGCAAGGGTTATCAGGCTCTGGAATGGGCTGCCCAGGGAGGTGGTTGAGTCCCCGTCCCTGGAGGTATTTAAAAGAAGGATAGATGAGGTGCTTAAGGACATGGTTTAGTGGTGGGATGACAAGGTTAGGTTAGCGGTTGGACTTGATGATCTTAAAGGTCTTTTCCAACCTAGATGATTCTATGATTCTGTGATTCTATGATTCTAAGTAGAAGTCACCCCACTAAATGTAAGCAGTTTAAAGTTAGATACCCATGTTAACCTTTTGATATCCTAATCAGTGAAGAAAGACAATACTTTCAGAGTAAGGTACCTGTCCTAACACAAAATTTTAGTATGAATCAGCCCTTGAAGGTGTGTGGCTGTTTATCTCTAGTTTCACAATGACAGCCTAAATAGCCGATTCATATTAGATAGCTGTCTTTCAGATGGAATAAATTGGATTAGATGCTATTCTATCTCCAGAGGGAACAGTTAGTATAGAGGAAGTTTTTAACTTTTTTCTGCCAGATCACTGCTATAGGCCTACCCAACAACCAGATGTCCACCTGTATGTATTTCAGTCTTAACAGCTCAGAAGCAGTGACCTGTATCAGAGCAATGAGGTGCTAAAATGAACAGCAATTATATGACAGCCCTACCAGCATCACCATCAGATCCTGATCCTTTCACCATAGCGTGGAACTGAATAAAAATACATAAAGAATTCCACACATTTTTTCGGCAAATATTCAAAATAGAAATCTTTCTCAAAGAAGCAAAAAAGAGATTACTTTTGATTTAATCCAGTAAGTCTTAGAATATGATTATATTTATTGTTGTGTAACCAAGTTTATTATAGGCTGACTTCCAGATAGATTCTCCATTGAAATAGAATGTCCTGAGTCTAGGGATTAATAACAATAAATTTAGCTCAATACATACAAAAAAAAGGACTATAAGAACATATAAGCTACATCCGTACTAGTAGAAGTACTTGGTTTGTTTTCTAGCCTTGAGGTCAAATGCACATTCTTTTGGATATCTTACTCCTTAACATTTTTCTTCTGAATTCACCTCCAAAGCAAAGTGCCATGAAGGAAACTGCCTATCAGGAATAGTCTCTGGCGTATGATAATTACTGAATTGTGATACTTCACCTAGGCCGAAACCATGCCAGCACTCCATCCTTAGCACTGAAGATAAAGTTCAGTTCTCAAAACTTTGCCTTGGCTATAGCAATATAGATACATCTGTAAAGTATGGCATTTCATCATATACTTAGTTTAATGCTACTTTGAAAGAGAAAAAGGTCAATGGTTCATTAGCAGTCTTTAAATGGAAGTCAGAATCTAGTTGGGAGTCAAGCTTTAATGACAGCCAGTCCTTCTGAAGGGACTGGATAATAAAAATATAACATCAAATCTTCTGTGTCTCTCATTTTCTTACCAACATTACTGCTACCTACAAAGGATACTGTAAGGGAAAGATGAAATAGGGAAAATACAGTTAATAAAGTCCAACAGTTAAAAGTTTTAAAATAGTAGGTATTTTCAAAATAATATTAAATTTTCCTAGGAGAAAAACTTAAGTAGTTTATATATGAACTGTCAGCTGGCTTGTAAGCAATCCTTGAACCATTAAATGAGCAGCAATTGCTCAGGATGGCTAGAGTAGGCTTTATTGTGCGCAAGCCTTGCATTTTTTCTAATTAGTAGGATACATGTATGACAGAATCTTTTTTGCTATGGATATGGGATGCTTCTGAAACAGGCTGTTTCAAGTCATGCTATAAATGTGAAGAGGACGGATTAGGTTACAGACCTGACCCTGTATCTGTAATACATGACTGAAAAGGTAAGCATATTGCTGATTACCTAGAGAGACTTTTCAAGTGCAGGTTTTCCCACAGCTAGCCTAGAGCTAAGATGTTTAGTCTAAATCATGTCTGACTTTTAGGAGAATGGTAAGGAATACTGAGATGAAAGAATAAGCCTATGTATGCTGAGGGAACACTGAACTGACAAAAATCAGATAGGGAGCCATGATGTTATCCTTCTCTGGAGTAGAAGTTGTGACACTTTGCTTTCTCTGATACAGTGGTATGGTTTTACATTGCCTTGAGTGGGAGCTATTATCACCCAAAAGATTCTGAATTCAGATATATTCAATGTATTGCACCAGTGATGGAATATATGCAAATGAATTAGAGGAACTAATGAGGGAGGGAAAAAGCTTTCAGTCTTAGATTTACACAGTGCTGCGACATTTACAAACAATAGCTCAATAACATGTCTACTGTGGGAAACTAAACCAGCATGTGAACAGTGAACATCCCCAATCTGTGAACTAATTTGCAATATTTCTTTCCTTGAAAGATTTTTCAGAGTAGATTTAGCAGGAATAAAATTTACTTTAGAAACTAAATTTTATAATTTCTGAGCAGAATATGAAATCCCATGATGTATTTTTACCATTGTGGTTAAAATTTCACCTAGAGGAACCATTTCCAAAAATGGAGAAACACAGTACGGTTTTAATAAGCATAGTACTAAAATCATTTTCGAGAGAAAACATTTTAACCATGCTATTTCCTTGTCCATTTTGATGGTTTTTACTGTTTGATGATATGTTAATCTAAGACAAGATTTGTCAGCCCAGAAATTACTGAGGGCCGGACATGCCACACATTAATAACTTTATGATGTGGGAATAATCACATAGGCTCTACTTAAATCACCTACATGGACACACTATTAACTCTTCATTAAACTAGGTTTTGTGAGTCTATTGCCATTTTGTTGCAATTATGCCACAGTGTATAATTTGAAGAAAAAAGAAAGAAAGAAATACCTGTAATGTATATCCTGGCTCACACTGAAATGACAAAACATCATTCACCATATATCTATCTCCTGATTTGATCCCATTGCTAGGAATTACTGGTTCTGGACAGGCAGCAAGGCCTACAGCTGAGGAAAGTAAACAGAAATATCGAAAAAACATAGATAAGTGGACAACAGCTCTCCATTGATATTCTTTGCTCTTGCCACAGCATTGGGTGGAAACGGAAAGAGAACAGTAATTACAAATTAGCTTCAACATTAAACTGAAACTTTGTTTAAAACACAGAAGTTTTCACAACTGTCCTGCAGAATACAAATGTTATGACTGAAACGCAAAGATTATATACTGTGACTGTACCAATTATTATATCACGTCGCTATCACATACTATGCCATTTTGTTGTCTTCAACCAGTATGCTAATTCTAGTATATTAAACATCCTTTTTTTTTTGTTCTTTTTTTCTTTCTGATCCTTGTCAAGGAAATGGAGAGAGAAAGAGTGAACATGCTTTATGCATATTCTCTCTTTTCAACAATAGATGAGCAGGACTACTGAGGTTAGGTGGTAGAACCTTTTGGAAGAGCAGCTAAAGGTCAAGGGTGTTCCTTTTGTTTAGACAACTCCATTGACTACAAAGAAGTTCACACATCTGAAATTTGGTACTTTTAACCTAAAACTAAATCTTTGCACAAGTGTGACAGGACAGCCTGTTCTTAACTATTTTTAAGCCGAGTGTTAGCAAACTGAAGTTTTATAAAGCTTCTCCATGATTAGTAAATTCTCAAATGTGTTCACTTACATTTGGCAACCTGAAGTATTAGTTTCTGCTTTTAGCCAAGTGCATATAACTTTTCATTCTTTTTCGTAGTGTGCTTATTTAAGGAGTTTGTTAGTCAGTACAGATGAAAATTAAATATCATCTCCGCTATCTAAACTAAAATGCTCCAAATGAACATGACAGGTGAGAAACTGCTGATTAGTTTCAATAATTCTGTGCTTTTAAGATTTTCTTTGCAAACAGAAGGACCAGCAGAATTAATTTGTCAGTTTATGGTCTGACAACAGAATCTCATTCCCCTTATAAAATTAAAAAATTTCTTTGAAGTAAAAAATCAGTTTTAAATGTATAATCTTAATCATGAAGTCGATTATTAATTAAAGCTACTACTGAAACATAAATAGGTAACTGTTATATTTTATCAAAATATGATGTGTAGAAGCCAGAACAAAATGGAAATTATTTCCAGTGTTTGAGAACAGATCTTTAGACTTTGTTAGCACAAAATTCTGTAGAAATCAGACAAAAATAATGCATTTCTGAATGTACTACTGTGTGTCCTTTGTTTCACTTGTATGAATAAATAACTGACTAAATGCTACAACTCTCGTCATCGACTCATGAAATCTAACCCCTTTGGTGACACTAAGTGCAACTTGACAGAGTGTTTAGTACAGAAATTACGTGATATTTGGCTTTACTCTGATATCTGACATTTTGGAGTCTGTTGTTCCAGATGGTTCATCATGAAACAATATCTGATATTATTCACTGAGACCCTAATCTTTCTATGGAAACACAATTTTCTTTCAGATAATACTGTTTGCACATTTTGATACAGATAGGGCTTTAACTTTATGCCCTAAACCTTTATGTATCTACTTTTCACCATTAAAATATAAATGCCTTTCAAATCTTAAATACACATATAACAATTTTGTGTTTCCCACTTCACCCGCTTCCAGGCAGTTTTTTGCAGCTCAAGGTTTAGTTGAAGTAAATATATTTTTCCCAATCAAACAGAGAAATTTGAAAATTTTTTTATACTTTCACCTGAAATTGTGATTGCTGAGCCTTTTTTTTTTTTTTTTCTTTCCTGGAAATATGTTCCATAATCTTGTATGTTATTTCTGTGTCCTGTGCCCTTGAGTCTTACTACATTTCACTTTTTTCAGGAATGAATAATGATAAAGGCAAGCCATTCTAATGCTGAGTGACAGCTATCAAGCTATGAAGTGCAATCTTCATAACAACTGATGCAAGAATTATTAAACTAAATATTTTGTAATTAGGACATAAAGAATTATTTAGTAGTTGCAAGCTACAGGATCTCCCTGAAGTAGTTCCTTTGTGTACTGGAATGTATAATTTAGGAAAATATCTAAACATACTTTAAAGATTTTCAGCAATTTCTACCACAGAATTTAAAATTTTGGTGTTCTACCAATATTATCAACTTTCAAATGATGTTATGGTGACTTCATGTGGTCACTAGGGACTTTGTGTGTGATAATTACATGGAACTGTAACGTTCCAAATAGGTATGAGGATTTCATCATTAACCTCAGTGGTTTTGGTTTTGTTGAAGTTCCCTAGGATGTATCCATGTCTAGAAATTTTCTTTGAATATAGGTACTAAATAGCTGTGATCTGCATCCACCAAACTGTTTGCTCCAGCATTAAGTGAAGGGTGGATAACATCGTATTTCAATAATTCAAGCGACAGTTTACAGACTATTGTTTACTAATTTCAGAATCCAGTGTTCAGACACAACTTAAGTGAACCAAGCCTTATTTCTGCATTTCCTTACCCTTCTCACTCTTGAATAGAAAATAAATTTTAAAAAGATCTGCTCCAAACTCACCCTTAAGTAAATAAGCACCTAACAAACATGTGACTAAACTAGTTATAGATAGCAATGTACTTGCTGAATTCTGTGAATATAAATTTAAGGTTCACTTGCTGTATTCAAGAAATTTGTATTTTGGTTGACCTCAGTATTCCTGTGTGTTGAAAGTTACAGGCCTGCGGTCTTAGATCTGTATAAAGAAAGTTACTTTTGCAGATTTTTCTGAGTGACACAAACAGTTTTATAACAGTGACTCTATAGCAATACTAATGATGTGCTTGTAATATAGTTCTTTCTATCATTAGTTAAATAGCATACAGAATTTAAATAGACTATGATCAAAAGAAAATCTTCAAAGTAATTTTCAGTGCAACTGTTAGATACGGTATTACACTATGTATTTTATCTTTAACCTGGTAAAAACTCTTTCTTTCTGCTAGCTGCTTATGCTTTGTATAATACTTGGTATATACTACTTTTCTGGCCTGATGATACAACTTATAATATAGAATATTCTATCAGAGTATCACAAACCACTATGCAAAACCCACTCATAATTGACGTTATTTGATATACCTGACATTAAGAAGCAATATTTCCTCCCCAAAAGCAAAGAGAATGTCAGAAACAGAGTCAAATATTATGGTGAACCCTCACCCTCATCATTCTAATAATTACATAGTACTAGCCTAGTTTAGTTAAATAACTAGTTTAGCTAGAACCAGTCTGAAAATCTAAAGAAAGTTTAAGAGAAAGCAAAAAATTCTGGTATCCAGGGACAAACTAGAGAACTTAAATATTCAGAGACTCTGAAATACATTAAACTAGATTGTATGTGAACAGTCAGTAATAAAGGGAAAACATGTTAAATGTCAAGTCCAAGCAATCAAAAAAGGACAAGGATTGCTTAGTGCATGCTCTTCAGAGCTCAGCTTCTGCTATGCAGTACAAGAGAGAACACATCAATGTCAAGAATGATAACCCTCTCCCTGACCTTCTTCCACTTACTGCCTGCTAAATACTTTCTTGGCTTCGCTGTGGCATAAGACAAATATGCCTCACTTCCATAATTATATACGTGCCTACAATTACCTCAAATTCTGTCCAAACATCACTGCCATTGCTGGCAGAAAGAAAATCCTTGCTGGCATATCTGACAATGTGAATGCCCATTAGTGTCCAATTCAGAAAGCTGCAAACTGAACAACACAAGAATTTCTTGACAGCTTGACCAAAAGTCATCAGGCTTTCTTTTTGGAATTCCTCCCTCCCACCCCTAAGCAGCTAACTGAAACATATTGATCTTTATTATATTACAAACATCAACCAGGAGTAAATTGTTCTTTCCATTTTGATGGTGGTGTATATCAAAACCCAAGCCGTCCCTTCCAAAATGGCATGCTTCAGACACCAGCCTAGAAAATGCATTTATCTCAATGAACTACCGCAAGATTCGTATCAACAGCTAGCAAGTTGTATAGACATACTGATAGGATCAGGACATGCTAAATTAAAAATGGCACATTTGTGATTCACACCTGCTTTAATACAGGGAAAAAGAAAAAAATGCTGCACTGAAGAGCCATATTAAAGATCAAATTGCATGAAAGATCTTAATCTGGACCTACAAAAACAATATGCTACTTAGAAGAATAAATTTTCTTCTCTGCTAGTCTGATTTTTATCTTTGAATTTATTAGAGATCTTTATGATAGAGGAGTGCTACAAAAGATAGTCATTGTTCTCTAGTCCCCTTACCAGGGAATCCATTATATCAGGTCCTGAGAACCTTTAGTGCTTGAAAACATGCAATAGAGAAGCTTCAGAAAAGGTGACAGTAACTAAAAGTAGGCTTATGTTCTTACAGATATTACATTATCTTGGTATAGTTGTAAAACAAAAGCTTACAAAGAATGATGCTGAATTGTGCCATATATCCCAACTCACAGTAATAAGGCTAGATGACATTGTTAAAATATTGATTGCATAAAACAGAATTTTCACTGAAATATTTTAATTCTAATCACTACATCTGGATATATTCACACATATAGACTTTTGTAGTGTAAGTGAACATGTCTATATTCATCATACTCAGTTCTTGCTAAAACAAACCTGACTTTAACTGAGAGGTTTAAGCAGCAAGCAGTATGAGCACTCACTCATTATTTCCAGACTTTCTTTTAATTCATTTGTACATTAAAGAAAATATTGAAACTACTACTGAATTAATCAATGACATTTTAAGACCAAGCTTGAAACATCAGTGCCGACAAATGCAATTTAATTAAACAGGCACATTTCTAAACCATACCGTTTGGATAGTTGTTTCCTTTGTTCATCAACATTGAAAGGAATTCAATCAAATATTCTTCCTACTGTTGTACATATTAGAAATGCAACAAAGCACATTTTGATTGGACTTGCTGGTGTTTGTGGAAATAATTATATTATTTATTCTGCCACAGCTTGGGGAAAAAAAAAAAAAACGTGCATATGAAGGATTAGTTTAAATGATTAATTCCTGTCTTTTCTACAGTTACCTGGTGCATATTTTTACTGCTTTGTTTCTCATCATAGGCTACTGCAACCAGTTTAACACCTACAACTCTTCTGAAATAACAAGAAACATCACCCCACAGTGGCTCTCAACAATACTTACAATTATATTATGACCGGAATGATTTTTTCCTAAGGCACTGACCAATTATTTCTTTTAATTTGAATGAGTTTATGTATCTGAATTTAAAAAATAACAACACAACCTCCCCCAGAAAACTCAAACAAAGGAAAAAAAAACATTTAAGTCATCTGTTTGACTGTAGCATACAAATTGAGTATGACGACTCAACTTGGACAACTAATTCATACCTACATGCTTGATGCCTAACACAAAAACATCCTAAAGTAAATGGCAAAATTTTATTATTCACCAGAAGACTTGTGTGGTTTTGAAGGCTACAAGGAGAACATGTGCACTGCCTAGGTTAGACATGAACTTAGGTTTTCAGGAGCAGACTGCCCAGATCCTTCCCATGAAAATAAAGACATACATAGAAAGAACCCACAGACAGAGAGGCCAAGAGAAACACACACTGCTAAAAGGAAGCCAAAGTTTCAAGAAATAAAACAATACTTATTCATTTAGTTAACTTATCTTGGAATATTTAGGATTAAAATAAGCTGTCATCAGTGGCTGAAGCTTTTATAAAGTATTTATGGAGTTCTATGAAGTTACTTTAAAACAGCAATATACATTGTTGAATATAAGATATGTGATCAAATGATAGCAAACTAAATATATTTTACTGAAATAAAGCTGTTTTTCCTAACTTACTAATCTAAAACCAGGCATAGTTACATTTATATTGGTGAAAATATCTTTTAAAGTAGAAACTCTCATCTGTTTATTCTAAAACACTAAGGTGATGCACAAATTCTGTTCCAGAGACATAATTTCTCTTCTGCATAAATAATTTAGGAATGACTTAAGGATACTCTCCTCTGTCGCTCTTGTCCCTTGGAATTTCTTCTGGTATGAAGAGAGTGTTCCTAAGTGATCCTCATTTTCTAATGTTTTTTTAAATTTTTAAACTTTTTTTCATATAATGACATAAGGGGTCTACAAGATTCCAGAATGGCTAGTTTAAAGCAGTTTTCCCTACTAGTCTAATTTGAAATGTATGCAGAAGATAAGGCTAGGTGAAACAATATTAGGTCCACTTTGTCTCTTCAATCCCTGCTGTAGCCTGCTGATGCAAGATCTGAAGTTATTTGGGCCTGATAAGATCAGCAGCTTCTTAGTGCTAATTGGCATTTTTCTGGTAATATCTATAGTTGGAAAGCTAATTGTCTTCACTGTAATTCCTAAAGGTCTTCTCACTAGAGAAGAAATTTGCAAAATTTTCACCTTATGAAAAGCATTACAGATTTCTCAATTTGAAAGACATATAGCTTTTTTTTTATTTCCAAAATACTTATATCTAAAACCATATTAAAGGATTCAATGTCCTCTGATACATACTTATAATTTCAATTAATGCTAACTGGGAACTACATGCATGTAGCAGAAGAAAAGAACTCTAAGACTGTATACCATGAGGGATGTAGGTAGCTATGAAGTTTGGTATTTTGGTTTATTGCTCCTGAAAATAAAATTAAGTCATGATCTCTGTGGATTTCCCTGAAATACAATGAAAAATCAGAACAACTGTGAATTTTTACTGTTAGTTTTGACTGACAGCAATTGATTGCTCAGGAAAACAACTTAATTCCCCCTCCACGGAAGAGCAGGAGCTATATGGAATTGCATTTGGGTTCATAAAAGTGTTACTCAAATACTAAAATAAGCATAGCTATAAATTAAATACTTCCAATAAAATCATTATTAAATTTTAATCAGGGTCACAGAAGACCCACAAAATTTCTATAGCAAAATACTTTAAAGAAGAACAAAATGACCTAGCTGAAAATGAAATAAAAAGTGTGCTCACTGATTTCAGTTCTCTGAGGACTAGCTAAAATTTATTTTTTGGACTTTTTCTTCCCCATGAACTTTCTGTCTATCCGTAGGTAAGACACCACTGAATAACTAATGCTTGCATCTACATTGCTGAAATGATGTGCATAAAATACATAAATACATATTCGTTCTGGTTTGCTTGCATAATTATGTTATTGTCATTTATTATTATTTCTTTTTCTTTTCTTTTACAAAGCTAAGGGACAGTTTTTCAGCTCAAATAAACTGGTGTAATTTTTTTACAAAAAAATTTTACAAAAAAATTTTACTGGTGTGGGTTTTTTTACAATGAATCTATACTGATACTAGCTCTTACTTCGCAACAATATTTCCCAGCAATTTTGTGCTCTCTCTTCCTCTCTCTAATCTAGTGTGTCCCCTCAGCTTGCATTCTGATCAGGAAATGAAGGGATGTTATATAAATCTTTCTGGAAATCTGTCATTGATCTTTGAAATACTATTTTTTTCCATATGTCACTGAATTTCCTTTTATTGTGACTACATAAAATAAAAGAGAAGCGCTACAATAAAAAGCCGGATCGATGAATGGGGAAGAAGGTCTTTCTTACTGCAGGATTCAGAATCCATTGCTTTTCCTCTGTCCTCCATGAAGAGAAACTGAAAGAAGACCACAGAATGGATTCCTGCGATGCAGCTGCTGACAACTTACAAAAAGTAAGAGAGAAGGTCTTTGTTACCTGCAATGATTTGAACCCACATTGCTGCTACTGAGAGGACTATCCTTATCCCGGAGGTATACAGAGAGTTTCAGCAAAGGAGACAAACTCCTAAGCTCTATTCTGTAATTTCATTCTATAAACTTTTAAAACACATAGTTGAACAAGAACTGAAAACCTACATCCTACATACATCCAATTTAGCTCTGTCCTCTAAATGAACACATTAAACTTAGCTCTCTGGCCTCACAACAGCAGTGTATTCTTTATACATCGATCTTAGTGCTTCACTACTTTTTACAAAATGTTTATATATAAGTTGAACTTGAAAGATTGACCATTTTTCCTAGTAATTAGAATGTGGACACGAATCCTGCTCCAGCTGCTTAGTGGAAGAGCCTTAAAAGCAGGTATTTAGGACCCCCACTATAACTACTCAGACATTCAAATTTCTGCAAGATGCAAGAAAGTACTGAGGCCTCTTATACTATAGCTGAATGTTATAGCTACAAAGCATTTTATTTAGAAAGCCTATGAATCTAGTCTTCCTTTTCCTTTGCTTTTTTCAAAAGTATCTAATATTCTAACATAGCATTTCATGTTGAATGTTTTTTTCCCAGACATCAAACATTTTTGTGTTTATTTTAGTAAGACAACCCCTCAACAAAAGGACATTTTTATTCAAATTTTTAGACTGACTTCTGAACCAAAGGTATTTATTTTTCCAATGCTGCTTCAAACAGTAGATGACCAAATGATCTCAGGCTTCAGAATTCAAAATCTAACACTAGCAATATCTGCATCTTGTTATACAGAAGAGTATTTCCTTCTTTCCTTCTTTCTTGATCTAAAAAAGGTGACTGCTTAATATAAAACAGTAAATTCTTGCTTTGGGAATTTGCTCAGTTTCTGTATTCAGAGACACGGACAGAGGTACTGTACTCCTGCTAGCCCTGCAGAGACCATGTAGCCACATAAGAAAGGAAATTATTCTTCCCTGTCAGACTATCAACAGAATAGCTAACTAAGCTCTGAAATGTGAATGTTGCTACCTTGACCTGTACTAAGTTGCACTTCTGAAAAACCCTGGCATTGAAATATTGGAACCACTGAAGTCAATAGATGCTTTAACAGAGCACAGTTGTGGGACTGGCAATTAGGAGACAAACAAAAGCATAAATCCAAGAGACCTTGCATGCTCCCAAACACTTTTTACTTGTTAGCAGAACACATTTCTTTCAGGACTCACAGGGATAATAAAACTGATACAGTAAAAGATAAAAATTGAACTTCAAAATGTTCATTGTACAGCAACTTCCTAGAATAAATTTGTATTTCTTCACACTTCATATGAAATCATACCATCACTGCAAGTTAAGGGGAAAGGCTTGAGGAGGAAAACAGGCTGACCATTTGGGGTGGAGGGTTCCCCAGACAAAAAAGATAACTTTGTCAAAAAAGTAGATTCTAAAAAAATTTCTGCAGAAGCATATTGTCATTCTACATTACCATTAGAATGATTATATTAGAAAAACCCTACAATATGTTTGCATATAAATGCTTGCAATAAACAGGAAACTAAATGAAAATATAAGACTATCTTGTGGATTACATTTATGTTAAAATATTTGTTATGAGCTGAAAATCTGGTCTTTCAAAATTCTGTACGTATTTATACTGTATACAATTTTTAATTTGAATCTTAAATAGAGCTTATTAAGGATCATCCATGTGTTTACTTATGTGTACTTCTTAAAAAAGATGAATAAAAAATTAACATCTTTAGACATTAATATTGGAATGCATGTAATACAAAACTCCATTTTCAAGAAAATTCTTGAATGCCCTTTGTAAGAAAATAGAGCACATTCACATACAAAAATTAAAGAGGGTTTACTCTGTGACCTTCATGGAAGCATTCATCAGACTGTTAACTCATCACCACATTATTTTTTTAAATAAATATTCTTAGCAATAATTATTTCCAGACAAAAAGTAATACTATGCAAGCACATGCACTGAATTTACTGTATTCTATAGTATTTAAAGTTTTTGAGAGACGTAATAATACAAACATGCATGTTTGAATTAAATATGATTACATGAGGTAATCCATTAATATTTATAATACCAAACCTTTGTATTTTAGAACGAAGCTGCTCACAAAACATATAAAAAGTTGATATGTTGCAGAATTTGGCATTAACCTTCTTAGGTTATTCTGCTCATACCACCAGTGATTTACCATAATAACTGCGGTGGTTTTTTGCAGCTCTAGGATTATAATGTTGTTGGTTTTTTGTTATTACAGCAATTTGTTGAGGGAAAAGAATTTGAAGGAAAGGAAATAACAGCAAGGAATAAATATATATATGTATAAGTAGGAAAAAAATGTGTTATCTGTTGTAGTTTTATCTATTTCCAAGCAGTGAAACTAACTCTTACTTTTTTTTGTTACCTGAATTTCAGAACTAAATGGAACAACTTGAAAGAAACACCAAAGCATAATTAAATCCCGCATTTTTAAAACATTGTTCTGAATTGTTAGGTTGATTTTTTATATGCTGCTAATTTGAGAAAGCTGGCTTTCAGCAATTTCAAACATGCTTAATTTAAAATTTCAGTTTAATAGTAGACTTTAGTAGTCAGGGAAGGGGGAAAAAACAAAAAGAATATAAACTGTCTCTTTCCCTTTCCATACACACGTTTTTTCCTGAGAAAGTTTCAGAAAACAAGCAGACTTACTTTTGTATTCCAGGTGAAAACCAGCTGCTGCCACACTAATGTCAGAGTGAAAATGCAGGTAAAGTTGATTGGAGGTGCTATTCAACAATGCTGGCACAGTTGTACCTGGAAAAATAAAAGTTATGGAATAAACTGTAGCATGCTGATATATCAGAGTTTATATTGAAAAGACATAACCAAGACTGAATCAGACAGGCTCATTTTCTTCTCATTATGTGCATGGAAATCTCCAACATTCTGCTATGTTCTGCCTTGTTTTCTCCTGAAGCTGCAAGTAAATTTTGATTACAAGTCATGATACTAAGAAGCTGTATAAGTACAATCAAACAAGATCCATCATGTTCAGATGAAACTTTATTGAGTTGGGTAGAAAAAAAGAGGTAAAAAAAAAATAAAAAATCACAGAAGTAAAGGATTTGATTACGAGATCAAACTCAACTGCCATTTGACTTTTTTCAACATGTATAAAAAACCTGAAGTATAGAACACAGCAGTCCAGATTTTTTGTCTGGGTCCACCCCACACCTTCTTCCTACAATAATATTTCAACTATTTATCCTAATTATGAGTGTATGACAGGAAATTAAGCAAGTGCAACACATTAACAAAAAAAAACAAAAACAAAAAAAACCAAAAAAACATAGCTTTATTTAATTAAACTACAATAAAATTGTGTACCCCTGACTTCAGTGTGTGCTACATAACAAGCTTATCACTAAGCCTGGACACATTCTTTGCCACTAGCCTTGCTAAGGCTGACATACCAATTTTCTTTGTTACCAGATGACTGCTATGTAACTCTCATTCTACAGTGGAAAGCTGGAACATCTACTGGGGCTAAAAATTACATCATTTTCTATGATTACCCTCAAAGACAGTATCAAGTAGCTAATGAACTTCAGCGGTGGTTGCATAAAAAATATTTTCATTTCCTTTGTGGCATTTGTTGTTTCTATAGTAACTGTGAGCAGCCTCAGTATAAGATTGAAATTCGGACTTAGAAAGAAACGCTGGAAAGAATTATCTTCATAAGTCTACAGTCTAAACTAGGAAATGGTAAATACTTTTAAATCTAAAACTGTAATAAGCAAAATCTTTATATAAATGATGACAAGTTGGCCTTTAAGGAAGGTTGTTCAGACACTTGGTAAACTTAACATGCATATAACCTGATTATCTTTAACATCATATCTTTAAATAAATTCACCTCTTTTTGGAAAGCAGGATAGCTATTGAAAAACAAGGAACTTAAATTATTTTCCAAATGAAAAATGAAGTATAGTTCCTCTGCAGGAGAAAAATCAATGCCAGTTATGGCTTTTTTTTTTTTTTTCCTTCTGAATATAGCAAGTAAGATTCTATCCTGTTTGTAAAAACTGTGACCTTCCCAACTAAGGAAATTAAGAGTTGATCTGTGCAGTCACTTAATTTTATGAAAATATTCCAGGTATAACTTTATTATGTAAACTTGGAAACATGTCTACTCATCGTAAAATTGATCAGTAGTAATACGAAAATAATTAACTCCATCTCTCATTAATGATCTTGTTTCATTCAAGCATTTGGTAAGGCAACTAAGCTGCATTCATTAATCAAAAATCTGCTATGCCTCCATATGTTCTGTAAATGGTACAGTAACTGCTGTAAAAAATTGAAAAATTATTTTGATGGTTGTCTTTTAAAGGCAACATTATCTTTATTTCCTCACGAGCACTACTTTGATGAATAAGCAATATTGAAAGCAAAACTAATTCATAATTTGCCAATTACTCTGAATGTCTCTCAACACTTTCTAATCTTATCTGGAAATCTTGGTCTTAGAAAGAATCAGTTTGCCAACCAAAAGGCATCACCTGTCACTATTAGGCACAAGAAACTAACTGGTTCACTACTCCATGGCAAGCCACAAGAGCGTGTTTGCAGAGAATCCCTCCTGGCATTCAGCACCTCAGTCCTACCCACAAGAGCTTCTTTCCAAGATGGCGGTACAAAACTTCATGTATTCTGCCACCAGGAAGACAGCAGCACAAGATATCTTTATGTCTGTTAACACATGGTCTCAGGATTTTTGTTATAGCTTTGTTTATGAAGCCCCTATCACTTTCCCCTAAAATATCAACCTCTTATCACAAGCATTACCATAGCATAAAAAGAAGAGAAATGCCCTGATATTTCTGCCATTCACTGATAAAAGATGGCCCACAGGAATAATCCAAAAAAACGACAAGACAATATGTGAAGGCCCAGACTGCTTTAGCAGACAGCCCTTACTGTCCCAGCCCACCCCCTGGGGCCTTGCCCACGGCCCAGGACCCCACATCAGCCCCGGGGCCATCAGCCCCTGTCCCAGTGACCCCGCAGCAGGGCTGGTCTCCAGCTCCCCACAGCCCTGCCCTGCCCGGCCATGGGTCCCACTGAGCTGAGCCCACCCATGGGCCCATGTCCCAGCTCGGCCTCAGCCTGTCCCAGTTGCCAGAGAGATGCCTAATGCCTGGAACTGGGGCTGCCCCCCCAGCTGCCCTGCTCCTGGCTGGGGCGCTGGGACAGGCCCTGGCTGCCTGGCCCTGCCTTCCCACCCCAGAGAGCCCCCGTCACTCCTGGCACCCCGACCCCAGGGAGCAGCTGGCCCCTGTCTGCCCTGACACAAGGAAATGGATTACTTCTCTTTGTGAAGTCTTCCTTAAGAAACAGACTCCAGTGAATTCACCTTTCCAAATCAACTCTGGGAGACAGTTTAGCAGCACAGTTTAGTAAGTTCCTACTAATTATTTGTAGATCTGTGCATCTTGAATGCTTTTTTAGAAGACAGATGAATTCACAGAGAGTGAATCAGAAGACAATGGTATTGTACAAGATTTAGTAAGAGAGAAATTATACCTGCTGAATTATACCACTTATGAAATTATGCCTGGAATTCAGTTTCAATGTGACATTACTGGATCAGTTTTGAGAACAGCAGATTTCATGTCATGTTTAAATATCCTTCATTAGGCATTTCCCATACACAAAATAATTCTTCATTTTAAGTCTGACATTCATTATACAAAAGAGATAAATCTACAATAAAGCTGTGGTACTCTATCTCCAATGAAATATTTACAATACAAATCATTATCTTTTTCAGTTTCCTTGGAAATTAGGAAGGCTTTTAAGCTAAAGCAAGAGGACACACTTTTAGTATAGAATAAGAAAGTGTTTGGAGTCTTCAGTATTGCTAAATACAATATTGTTAAATGGATCATTTCATCAGTTCTTTATCCAACAGGTCCAATATATTTGCCATGTATTTTACGTGTCAAAAGCTGATTACATTTCATAATTTCTTTCTTCCTCATTGCCAATTTCATATACAGGATAGTTACTAGTCTTTAATATAAAATGTTATAGCCTTTGGCTAGGATAGAGTTACAATTCTTCATAATAGCTGGTATGGGGCTATGTTTTGGATTTGTGCTGAAAACAGTGTTGATAACACAGGGATGTTTTTGTTAATGCTGAACAGTGCTTGCACAGAGCCAAGGCTTTTTCTGCTTCTCACACCACCCCACCAGTGAGAAGGCTGAGGGTGCACAAGGAGTTGGGAGAGGACACAGCCAGGACAGCTGACCCCAACTGACCAAAGGGATATTCTATACCATATGATGCCATGTTCAGCATATAAAGCTGGGGGACAAAGAGGAAGCGGGGGATGTTGGCAGTTATGGCATTTCTCTTCCCAACCAACCATTATGCATGATGGATCCCTGCTTGCCTGGAGATGGCTGAACACCTGCCTGCCAATGGGAAGCAGCGAATGAATTCCTTGTTTTGCTTTGCTTGCACATGCAGCTTTTGCTTTACCTTTTAGATCTTAACCCACAAGCTTTCTCACTTTTACCCTTGCAATTTTCTCCCCCATCCCACTGTGTGGGAGGGAGCAAGCGGCTGGGTGGCCCTGAGCTGCCTACTGGAGTTAACACACAACACATTTTGATATGTAAATTTTGAGGTGCAACTTCAAATTATTTAATTCAATATCCAAATAAGTAATACAGGGTTAAATTTTTAAGTTAATAATTCATTTCCTTACCTAATCCAATATACATCTATGCTTTAAAAGTTCATGAAGTCACAAGAGTGAGAGAGGACAAATTCTACAAAATGCTTTATCTACACAGAATTAGTTCAGGCTTGTGATAGAGTTCATGAGTCTGGGATATTATTCACAACTTAATCTTATATGAGATATCTCTTTCTCTTGGTTTGGTTTATAGAACATGCTCTTTCTATTTCTATAAAAAAAGAGTATAACTATATATGCCTGATGTAGATGTGAAACTACAAATTACATGGTTTGTTATGTCCCAATTGTAGTAATTTGTATTGTTCTCTGAGGTCTGGTGAGTTTGGATGAATACTGAATGCTTCATTTTTTTCCTGAGGAACGGAGGACAACAAGGATAAATTAAGTCAAAGCTATCAAAGGAAGCTCCTTGAATGTTAGTACCAATTTATATCACTATATCTTCTCTATGGGAGGGGTAGGTAAGAGAAAAGAAATAATTTTTTTGGAGAGAAATATCACCTAAATGCCACTAAACATTTTAGTATCATATTTCCTTCTGAAAATCTCTCTTTGATTTTGAATATCGACACATTTACAGTGCCTGAAGTTTCCTCCCCAAAATGAGAATGTTTCATAATGACATCATGAAAGATGCAATACAAATATACTTCTTGTGTATATGTGTGAGCAAAGAGACATGTTCTCGCACACACCTATATATAGACCTGTATGTTTAAATCATAGTGTATCCTCACCTGAAAAGCTCCCAAGACGCGGTGCTGTCATATCTCCACCATCATATATTTCAAGAGAGTCCCAATTATGTTCAGTGGCAAAGCTGATGACCTGGATCTGTAAAACATCACCACAGAATTTTTTAAACTAACTAGCCATATGTATTTTTAAATGCTCTAGAAATAACAAAATAAAAAGAGAACATGCCCCAAAGAAAATATAAATAAGCAGATCCAAACAAAAACACCTGAGTGAAAAAATGTAAATAAAACATTAACATTCACTTTTTAAGTTGTCTTAACTTTTAGAAAATATGGCACTAAACAAGTAAAAAGGATTTTGCACATATGTTGCATGATTATAAATAATTAATCAAAGTGTAAATGAGCAGATAATCAAGACAGTTGCAGACCTCTCAAGTGCCTCAGTGATATCCTAGCAGATAGAAAGGGTTGGCATTTGCATACCAGATTGAAGGATCAGGACCTGTTTTGTATATTCTACACAGTTAAAAGACAAAGCTGCTTGTTAAACATTTCTCATTCATATCCCCATGTAAAAATAAAGAAACACAAAAAAAGCTAACCAAAGAACAATATGGAGAAAAACAAAGCACAAATATTTGAAGTACCTAGAAAAATGAACTTACTGATTGCTATTTTCTGACACTTCTAGAGAAAGAAACAATTACTTCTTAAACTGAACAACAAAGTACTTAATATTCCATGCTTGACAGAATATAGACTTGCCTGAATACCTGATCCCTCAGTCACTATGATTTTCCATACACAATTCAAGCTGTTACCATAAGGTTCAGGGTAACCTGGTGAAAGAATAGTACCTCTCCGCTCAGTAAAATTCCCACTGCATGGCACTGAAAGAAAGTATTATCATGAATTATTACAAAACCTAAACCACTTCAGAGAACAGAAAAGTAATAATAATAATTTTACTAAGCTAATTATAATAATTCTCTTTTGTAGCATAATCACATAGATGTGAAGCAATGATCTGAACTCAGAAAGCAATTTTATCTAAAATATATAAACAATATCAAGCATAAGATACAATTCAGAAGTAAACTTCATTTTGAGTGTGTGCAGCCTAGAACAGCCTAGTAGCACAGCCTAATTATGTCTCACCTGAGAGTAACAACGAACTGTAAAGATGTAACATTAAACAAAATTATGATTGACAGAAATCATGTGAACATACCCACAGCCTAACATAGTTCCAGTATTGGATCTAGCTGGTAAAGCCGTGTGGTACATTAAATATTTTTACTGTGTATGTTATTGCTTCTTTAAGGTTCAAGAAAACAGAAGTAAACTAAAAAAACCCAATCAAGTCAAGAACAGAATACACAGAAAATAGGACACCTAAATTTATTTTTAGAACACTCTAATTAATTATAGAGTAAATTCTTATGAATAGCAATTACTTTTGAATATAAATCCAAGGAGGGAGAGAAGAAAACCTTTCAATATAATAAATAAATAAATAAATAAATAAATAAATAAATAAAGTGCCACACATTATCCCACTGCAGGTCTGTTAACAGACTGAAGAAAATTAGCTATAGTTAACATTATTACCATTATTCAATGTACACTATGCTTTTACTCGAAAAAAAGAAATCATCAACCGATGTGTGGTAGAAATATACATCAAGTACTGCATAATAAAACAGGTAAAGACACTTCTGGAGAATTAAATTCTGTCCTGTATTTCAAGCTGTAGATGAGTCATGAAAATAATGAATGTTCAAGAAAATGTGCATCACACTTGTTCATATAATCTAAGTCATTATATGAAACACTATACTGCCTACCAGCCAGCTGGTACTCAATTACTTTTTGATATGGAAAACTGCTCTTTTAAATTGGGCATGAATGATATTAATCGAAGGAGAGTCAATATATATGTTAAATACTATTTTCTAAAACAGTTCCTGAATTCTGATTCAGAGACATGTGTGACAGAACAGATGATTTAAATGTATTGCTTACCTACACAGCTTGGCACTGTGTCATTCCACTGAGCTAAGGCATTAGGTACAGACTGACATTGGATAGCTTTTGAGCCTTGTAGCAGATAGCCAGGACTGCACTCAAATCGAACCACAGAGCCTGCTGAAAACTCAGAGCCAATTCTCCTTCCATACCTGGGCTCTGGAACTGAGCTACACTGTGTATCACTTGTGCGTGGAACAGCTGCATATAAAGAGAAAGAACAGAAAAAAGAAAAAAGAAAAAAAAAAAAAG
>VXBL01009962.1:1016564-1071084 GCA_013400195.1 Aramus guarauna
AAGATGCCATGAATCCAAATAATCTAAAAAATAAAGAGACCACTACAAATGCTCATTGTTTCCTGTAGGACGAAGTTCAACTGTATTTGTTTCTTTTACTTGCTCTGCTCCTGCATTCTCGAAGAATGGCCCAATTATACCTACCACCTATTTTACTTATTAAATATGAAAGTTGTGGCTTCTCATTAGAAATTTCTCATTAGAAGCCAAGAAAAATATTATGCTGTAAATAGTCAGATATAAATCCAATGTAATATTATACAAATATTTGATTTATCATAGAATTGAGAATATTAAATGATAACAATGCACTCTCAAGACTATTTCAGTGTTTACAGTTGACAACAATTATTTTTACCAATAATTTCTGAGAATTCATAAACTTGATGTAATACATGAACAGTTAAAAGACTGTAAGCAACATTTAAAGAGCAAAATAATAAAATTCATTAGAAGCCCATCATTTTATTTTCCCTTTGGCTCTGTCATTTATAGCAACCTCTTTATAGCAGGCATTTTTTGTATTTATTGACTCTTAGTATTGTGCATATTGTTTGTGTATCAAACTTGTACTTTCTACATTTCATTTTGCACTTAGCAAGTAAATGCCAAATTTAACTATATATGTATAGAAAAAATGAAAGAAGTATCATTTGTGTGCTATATCATCTATGTTTTACAGTATAATAAAATAAATGTACATTAAAAACAATCTCATAAAAAATAAGCAATTTTTCTGTGTGAGTGGCACGTTCAAAAGCTTTGTTTGATCAGTTTGGTTTCTTCAAGAATTAGTTTCAGGAGATCACTGCATCTAGATATGAATAAGTAACACCATAAAAATTGCCTGCTATTTGGTCGTTAATCACCAAAACTGCAGAATGGCATAGGGAAAAAAAAAAAAAAAAGGGTGTGTTTCGACTTTATTCCTGGCAGATTTTTCAAACATGATGTTTCTGGCTTACTAACCTATTTTAAGAATAGTGTAAACAGAATCACAGTTACATTTAATTTCATTTTCAATACTTGTGTTTAATTTTCTTTGCTTGCCTGTAACAGCAAAGAGCAATATTCCCATCTATTCATGCGCACACCTGTACACACACACACACGCACGCTACTCTGGTCACTAAGATTTGCTCTATTCAGAACCATAATCATTTAAGTACAGTAGTTTTAAATACTGGTAAGTGATCTTGAAGTTAACACTTGTTGACACATTGGATACAGAACACTAATTGAAATCAATCTTATCTTAAATCTAGTATGAAATATGCAGCACATTTTAGCAAAACTTTGGAAGTTCTCATTTATGAATACGTTATGTTCTACTAGTTTTTGGTATTGCAACTGAGAATAACAGTTAAGTTTATGCAAGTATTATTGAATGTAGAGAAAAGCTTTTTCAAAGGTTTAGAAATAATTGGTGCTAGCAATAGCAGTACAATACATGCTCTTTTTATTAATATGTAGTGGGTTGATTTGTCAGACAAGGTCATACAGAGTAACACATATTTTCTTCTAAATCAGTAGGTTAGATTGTTGGAGAAGATTTTAGCCTTGGAAGCTTAAGAAAGTTATAAAACAAATCCAAGATTGAAACAAATGATCAGAGGTAAACTACCATACTCCTAGAATGATAACTACACAATAAGGCAAAACAAAGGAAAAAAAACCCGTTTTTTTAAATGGTTAAATACTTAACATAGTATACACAAACCACTTCCCTTTCAGTAAATTTAATATACCTGCCTTTGTTTTAATAAATGGGATTTTGTGATTAAGTTTTCAACAGGACCTCAGTATCACCCAGCTACTCTGTGAAACTTGTTCATGCATACAATTCTAACCATGGCAGGAAATTGTTCTGTACTTGTGGAAGGATAACAAAGAAAGTATAGTTCAAAGATTTCACACAGTCACAGTTATTGCTGATCATAACCTGCAGACCAGATGCAGTCTGACAGATCAATTCAACTGACCCAGCCTGTTCTTTTTTGTTCTCTTTTATTGGGACTAATAGCCTTTTCTCTATCAAATGGTCTACTGTACAAACACTATTTTATTCAAACTTTTTTTTTTTTAATTGTATAATAACTTTATAGTTGACTAGGTGATGATGGCTGCTCACGCATCCAGCCACACGACTGTCATATGCCTAGAACTACAGCTTCTGCCACATGATTAGGCTTTAATCCATCCCTTGGTCAGGACTACTTGCTCAAATGGGAGTTTTGGTCATGAGATAAATCATTTGCCATCATGTCATAACAAAAGGTTCAATACATTGTTGTGGACAAACCAGTTTTGACTCAGGGAATTTATACCTAATTATGCTTACTTGAATTTATTACCAATTAACACAAACCTCTGGTCACTGATTCAGGAGTTAAGGGGAAAGAACACACAAACAATTAAACAACCACTTAAGTAAACAGTTTTCCTTCCCTCTTCCCAGGCTCAACTTCAGTCAAACATCTATCCTCCACCTTCCTTATCTCAACTTCCTTGTGTCCATCTTAGTACCACCAGTGAGGTGAGATGCAGCAACAGGAGGTTGAGGTCATGTGCTTTCTTTTTAATTATTTTTTTCCTCTGTTGTACTTTGCATTTTACTCATTTTCTCTCCTGCTTTTTGCTTCTTCAAGTTTTCATGTCACTCTGTTTCTTAGTATTCGTGCTACAGCGTGGGTCAGCCATGGGCTGCAGTTGCTCAGCGACATCCCACTACTGCAGAATAGGTTTTTCATGGGCTGCCAACCCCTCCAAGGAGTTCTCACTCCAGCATGGGTTACTCACAGGCCACAGTCCCTTTATCAGTGCTGCCCCTTTGGCATGGAGAGCTTCTTTCCAAGAGCGTGTCTCCAACAGTTCTTCCAGCAGCATCCCAGCAGCACATCCCCAGAAGCATCTCTGCCCCAAAGTAGTTGTCACTTTCCCAAATACCTTTGAGCAGAGGCACTACATGCTGGTGGAAATTTTTGTATGTAAGAGGTTTTTTATACTAGCTTCAGAGGAAGCTGTTTGTGAGTGGCACATAGTAGCTTGTGACTTTCTCCCACACAAGTCACCACTACAGCCCCTTGCTAGTTAAACTTTTAGCATCACATGTGTCTAAACCTTGCCCGTCTTCCTAAGAGGCTATATGACCTGACCGAAAATTTCAGTATCGCTCCTGGAGTATTTTTCATTCACTGTGTGGAAGAAACTCTTGCTCAGCCTTTTGTGGGAGCACTCCCTTTCTCTATTTATTTTTTCACTCGCTTCCTCAAAAGGGAAGAAGTTTCAGAAGAAAATACTTGCTCAGATTCTCTAACCCTCACCTGGAGTCCATCTGGAGAATCTCTACAACAGCTGTGCAAAGGTAAACGACTCTTTTTAAGAATCAGATTAAAGAATATCCTATAATTGTCAGTAATCACAGCTGGCAATTTGCATACATGCATTTGTAATCCAAACAGATTTTCTTCTGTAACTAGCATTTTCATCACCTCTCAAGAAAGTATGTCAAATTATCTGGTTTCATTATAATATTGCCTTAGGAGAGTTATTTTCCTCTGAGCAGGCTATCTCTGCCATTATAGCAAATCTAGGGACAGTTTACTAACGCTCTTAAATTAGTTCATGTAGCAGAAGTACCGCTATGCGCTCCCTGCCATTTCAGACCGAAAGCCATAATTTTACTGAGAGCAGCCAGTAAGTAAAATAGCCATGGCAGCCACCAACATCTATGGCCAGAATTGTGTCAGATCATTCTGTTCTCATCAGGAAACACTCAGTTTTATCTTAAAATTGACATTTTTCTTAGTTTTTCACAGGTTTTACTAATACTCTATTAATAGTTACAGTTAGGTAAGAAATGCTAAAGATGCACAAATAAACTATGCGATTCGCTATAAGACACACCATTTTTCTAATGCTTTCACCCCCCCACCCTCATTTTAAGAAGAACTGTCTTAAGAATAAATGTAATGCAAGTCAGACATAACCACAAAGTAAAGTACTCCCATACTGCTTCAAATGGAATTTAGATTTAAGTAATCCATGGCAAAATGCAGTACATTTTCAAACATCTGTAAGATGTGTTGTAAAGCAGGACATAATGTGTCATGGTAACACGTATGGAAAGTAATACAGTCTTAGTTCTGCTAATTACACTCACTAGTAAGTGTGTGGCTATGTATTTTATTCTTGTCACAGATTAGATCAACTTAATTGTTAAAGTCACATTCCTCTTTTATTCTTGTTCCCCTTTGTCCTTCTTCCACAGTCCTTCCTTATCCTAGTATGCTATCTTTCTTAACAGTCCTCTTTAAAATTTCATTTGACCTCATAAACTAATTTCTGTATTTGTATGGTAGAGCAAGTAAAGGAAGACAAGCATTAAAAATCTATACATTTTTGGGTGGTAGAAAGGTCATTACTATGCTTTTTCGGGAAAGAACTCTGTACTGCTGCAGCCTCAGCTATATAAAAATATATGGTATTGTTTCTTAGGTGATATCATAGCAGGAAAACAAGCATAAGATTAACCTGAAAAAAATATAATTCCCAATCTTCATAAATGTGATTGTTCCCAGCATATTTCAACACACCTGACCCTGACATTCTGAAAGACTGGATATTCATTCAATCTGATATTACAGATACCCTTTACCTATCGTATAAAACACAAGGAAATGTGGTCATCTAAGAAAAAGAAGTGAAGGCACAGATGACATATGCAGACGTTTTTGAGAAAGTGGCATTGCAAAAGCCATTAAATCTGAATCAAAAGCTACAAACCTTATCTGTTGCTTGCTCAAACCAGAATGTGAAATAACGCAAGTAATAACTTTTTTCCCCTCTAGCCTTCTAGCTTTTGGGCAACCTAGACTTCTCAAGCTGTATCACAAAGACATTCCATTTTCTATAGTAACTACCCTCCATCTTTTAGTAAATGTTTCATACTGCTGTGAAACAAAATTGAAATCAGCCCAGTGGAAAAGTGAACAGGGAAGAAGGTCAACCTGGAATAGAGGGTGATAAATAAAATGATTGACTTTGCAGACCAGATTACTGTGTTCAATGTGAGAGTGGATGTTATTTTCTGGAGTATTTAAAAGGCTAGCAAGCAGGTGGTCATTGGAAATATGATCACATGCTTCAAAAGAAGAGAGAAAAAATCTCAAAATGATAGAGCTTATTAAATACCACTAACTGCTTAACCAATATATGTATACATACATGTGAGTATTAAATAAAGCTCTTAAGATACATTTTAAAATAGATTAGAAAACCTGGATATTCAAATAGCTTCATGATTCTCCTGAGACAAATAAAGTGACTCATTTTCTGCTGCTGCAGAGAACACTTCTCATTTGTTAAAATCTATTTCTTACAGTTACTAAAAATAAGTGTAGTCTAAATAAATGACTGAAACGAGGCATATCATTGTGCTCACCTGGATACTTACTGCTCAACAGCAATATATGTGTGTGTGTATACAGACACAGCTAATAGAATTGAGGTTTTGTATCACTATGAATTCTTTAAAAGCAACAAAAAATAACTAAACACTCTAGGCATATGAAAACCAAATAGAATAAGACAGAAAGGTGTCATTCATATGCAAATGGCTGATAAGAAGTCAAACACTGAAAGCTGCTTTCTAATTCCAGAAGTTTATATTCCCCCTCTTTTCCAATTAATTGTTTATGATAAATTTAAATGCAAGTGATGCTTTTGATGTGTAAAAAGGGCAGGTACTGATATCTTGAGCTACATCCAAAATAGAATGTGCAGTCATGGTGATATCTTTCTATAAACACAGAAGTAAGAAGGCTTAAAAACACCATCCAGAAGGAGTTTGAACAGTCCCAACAAGCTTCTTTCAACTATGGAAATATTATTGCGGTGAGACAGTTCTTTCCATTAACTTGCTGTGTCAAACCGTGACTGTGCTCCAAAACAAATTAAAAAAAAAAAAAGAATCTTGATAATTTTACTTAAAACTATCCAAAACTACTATTACACTTCAAATTTTAAAGCTGAAAAGCTAGTATATAATAAACCACAGTGTTCAATGTCTGTCTCATTATGGGGAGTGTATGCAATACGTCTAGTGAACTGGCCAGAAGCCCCTTTGGGACAGCATTTGTGGCCTGTACAGGCAATGGACCTGTAAGCACTGCTCCAGGTGCCACCGGACTGCAGACACACGGATCAACTCAGTGTACTAAGCCGCCTAGCTAACAGATTTGAGCGTGCTGTCTCATTCTTGCATTTTAACTGCATGGTGCAGACACGCACATAATGCCTCCTCAAATTCAGTTGTGTCAGGAAGAGATGTCTTACATCTGCCACCCACCCTTCAATACTGAAACCGCTTCATGGTCTCTGCCAAACCAATTTTCCCTCTGAGCTCTCCAAGAAGAGAGCTTAGCAGCCTGAACAAAAACTCTTGAAACATCAACTGGGAGTACTGATCAATACTAATACAATTAAGTAAACTCCCCTTAAGCTGAGTAAGTAAACCTTAAGCAAACCTTAAGCTGAATACAGATATTCATGAGGTAAGCTTGAAAGTGTCTTTGGCGCTTTTACACTCTCTTGATAGTATTACACTGAGGAATAGTGTATGATGCACAATCCAAGCTAACTTCAGTCAAAATAACTCTGAAACTGTAGGTGGTAAAAACACGTTGAAGCACAGTTATATTGTTTTGACAACACTATGCTGCCTATACATATTCAGAACTGAGACTTACATAAGTACTTGAAAATATTTCCTGATTTTTCTTTTCTTTTTCTTTATGTCTTGAGAGAGCCAAAATGAACAGTACTTCTATGGGTAAAGGCTTTAGGCAAATGCAACAAAGATTCTCATAGCAGCTCTGATGCTGTACTCACTTGTTAAGTAACTGTCAGTATAGAACAAATGCCAAAATATATTTTTTTATTGTTTTTGTTAGAAAATGATCACTATTTCATATTGTAACTGTAATTGGATGGAGCAAAAATGAAATAAAAAATAAATGTTAAGTATACAATTAGGTATAAAAGTATAAAATCTTTCATTTTGTTTTTAATATCTGTTTCAGATAACTGGATATTTCTTCACTAGAACCACAAAACCTATTTTCTATCTCATTATAATGTCTGAACATAAATCAGAAATTGTTGCAATGCTGATATTGTGTAACAAATCTACTGATTTTATTTTTACTGATTTATTGAATTCCAAAATGCAGCTAGCAATTCTGGGTGGATTTCCAGTGCCCATTTCAAATGCTACCCAGTGGCACACTTGTTCTTTCATCTCAGGGAAATCTGGGTTTTAAAACAGAACAAATATGTGCCTCCTCTGGTCCATAGCAGTCTAGCAACTTACATCTAACTCAATACAAAATAAAGATGTATATCTCTTTTTGCTCAGAATTGAATATAAAAGTCACTGTGTTTAGGAAAAAAGACCTCTGGTCTTGTCCTTACTCATTTTAGTCAAGCAAAATACTGGCTAGATTTAATAGATATTTCTATCAGATAACCAAGTTAAATAGCTACAACCTGGCCAGCTGCTCCCAGAGAAGAGCTGCTTGTGCATGTGGATATAGATGCCAGCTTGGGCTACAAGGACCACAAGATGATGAAGTTGAGGAACAGGTAGAAGATTGGAATTAAGGTGAGCAGACTTTGGCATATTCATGAAGTTGGTACACAGACTCTCCTAAGGAGGAGCATGAAGGGGAAGGATACTGGTGAATTTTTTTTGAGAGATTTGAGAGCTTTGGAACAAATTATCCCATTGTGAGGGAAGACTGGGTATCTGGGCAGAAAGCCGGCAAAGCTAGACCAGGAGCTTTTCAAACAATCTAAATACAAAAAGGGAACATACCACAAGGGGAGACAAGGACAGGTAGTAAATCAGGAGTATGACAGCATTGTTCAGTTACTTAGAAACAAAAATCAGGAAAGCCCAAGCCCAGATGGAGCTAAAACTAGCAAAGGACATTAGGGAAAAAGAGTCTACAGGTAGGCTAATTACAAAGGGAAGTTCAAAATATATGTGGGTATGTTGATACATTGGAGGGGTGTGGACAACCTAATGATGAATGATATGGAAAATATTTAAGTATTAAATGCCTTTTTTGCCTTGTCTTTACAGTCCTCACCACATAATTCTACAGTCTGAGGAGGACAGCAGTAAGGGAACCACAGGCTACATACTAAGAGAGGCTGCACATATTCAGGTCCATGGGGCCAGATAGGATTCACCGGAGACAACTGCCATTATGAAGACAGTCTACCATCAGGAGAAGTCCCTGATTGCTGGAAAAATGTTAAGACCACACCAAAATTTAAAGAAATAATTTAAGACCGAGCAGGAATTCAGAATAATACACTGTGAGACTGGCTCCAGTATCTTCTACCAAAAGCAGACATTTTTACCTTGGTAAACAAAGTGGAACCCCCTGGCTGATGCCCCACTCTTAGCACTGAATCGCAGAAGGATTTGATTAGATGTAGCCAAAGGCAATGTCTCTCCTACAAATGAAAACAGAAAATAAATTAAATACACAAACCAGAAAAAAACAGCTACAACTCTTCAGTATGCAATCAAATATACTGTTAAAATACATAGTTTCATGTTTTCCTCTACAGTTACATAAATAAAAGTGTATAAAATAATATTTGCCACTGAAGGTTAGAAAACTTGTCAGAATCAAAAGACTTAATGATTCAACAACATAAACTTCCTGACATTTACTGCAGCTGTTGGAACTAGAGCTCCAATAAACTACTTGTCTGGGGAATCCTACTGTCATTTGGGGCCAAATTTTTTTGTTAACTTTTTTTCTGTGACTGACAGCTTTACCTTGCCTTGCAAAACACATTAAACAATTAACAGTATTTGAAAAATGCCACAGGGGATCTTCATGTGATGTTTACCATTTCAAAACTAAAACTGAAACGAGAAAGAACAGATCCATGACTCATTTTATGTAGCTGCTTCAATAAAATATATGGTCACATATGAACTGTATTACATTGTTAACTTTCTAATAGCATTTCAAATTTTATACATTGACTTGAGGATTAATAAAGATGTTAAATATACTTCATCTCCTTTCCTGAGATATCTACCTACAGTCATGATAAAAGTTCAGTAATGAATCACTACAGACAAAATTATAGTACTTTTACATTGCAAGGATGCCACACAATATGATAACTGTTTTTTATTCTCATTGGATTATATCAATCTATGTTTCAGGAAATTCTACTGAAATGAATGATAATGCACTCACTTAAAATATCTCAGTTAACTGGATAAATAGGATTTATAAGTCTTTCACTTAAACTAGTTTTATATTATTGTAACCAGCAATGCCGTGTAACAGAATCCTATCCTAAACCAACATAAATCAGATATGTCACAAGTAATAAGTAAAAATCACAACTTCAAATTCCCTTCAATTATTTTCAAATGTCTACTATGAAAACAGACATTAGTTTCAACTTTTTATACATTCAATAAAGTAAAATTGGGTCTGTAGATGAGCTGTCTCTTAAATTTAAACAGTAAAAAGCAAATATTTTGTTTTGTTGCTGAACTCTTTCCAGTAATTAAACACATTTTAAAATTAATTTGTGAACTCTTATTATGACACAAATAGCTAGGGTTCACCAGAAAAAAAATGATGAGTTGCATTTTTCAAATAACAAAATGTTTTCTATAAATCAAATAGATATGTTACATTCTTCTAACACCAAGTATTTCTCCAATCATTCAAAGTGAAAACCAAGAAGCCATCAAAAGCTGTGGACTGCAAAAATCTGAAACTCATATATAAAGTCTCCTAAATACTAAGAGTGTACAACAAAACACATTCATAGCTGCAGAAATTTATTTGTGTATTATCCACTTGTGATGAACATAGTCATTATACATGCATACACTGGAAATTCTAGCCATGCTGAAGTCCATATAAGTTTAATTATGATTTCACAGGGTCAACATTTCGCTATAGTTACCTGAATGTAACAGCTGGCCTGCTTTTAGTCTAAATGCATGTTTGCATACAGATAATTGCGTTTTGTGAATACAAGTAATTTGTGTTTAAATTAGACATTCAGAAAATGTAGATGTGTATTTCACAGAGTTTAGGGGCAGAGACTATAATTATACTATCCAATCTGCCCTCTTACATAAAGATCTGAGAATTTCATTTGATTATTTCTGCACTCGTCCCAGTGATGCGTTCTTGCCTATAGTTCATATGTTCCAGAAGAATGTTGTGATTCAGAGATTCAGAAGGGTCTTCCATTTCCCTTGATATCCTGTTCCAATGACTTTATTATTCTATTTCCAAATGACATTCATAACATTATCCTGATTTCTTTTTTCTGTACTTAGCTGTGGAAGAAACGTATACTTCTTTTCTTAATTATTTACCTGAGTGGGATCCAGACAGTGAACTAAGAAGTCTAGCCTGAGAGTTTTCTCCGTCAAATAATTCTGCCACATCATTCAAAGCTGTCTGAAAATAGGCAAATTGTCCAAACACAACTATATCAAGAAAAGAAAAAGAGAGGATGAAATAAAGTAAAAAGAGAGAAGATAAAACCAGAACCTAGTTTTTAAAAACAAATTTTATCAGATATTTTTGCTTGTCTTCATTACCAGCAGATTCCTGCATGACTCCTTTCCAAGTTGATTTATTGTCTACCATGATAAAACAGCTGTGTTAAACATTAATAAGATTCTGATGTGCTTTTCATTATTTCTTTATTTTTAATTTAAAATAAAAAAAGACAGTTAAATCACTCTTTCTCTAAAAGTGTGGTCTCCACTCAAATGACTCTTGTTTCTTATGCATAGGTACCTATGAAAATATGAAAATGGAATATGTAAAAAGGAAAGTCTTTTGCCAAAATTTCATTACCAACCTTAGCAACTGTTAGGGAGCATCTATTGTCACACAAGCTTATCCAGCTTTAATATGAAGAAGATATTTTAAACTTACTGATTTGGCTATTTTTGTAAATTTGTATTAGTACTTATTTTATCAGAAAGAATATAAAACCCATCATTATTAAAAATATCAATGTGTTACTAGTTTTGACATATTGCTACACTTAATTTGTACTTCAGCTGTAAGTAATGTAAAGTGTATTAACAAATAAATCATTTAATTATATGACATGTCTCACCAGTAAATATCAAATGGTTCACTGAATTCAAGTATCAGATAGCAACAGAAATATGAAGTAATAAACCAGTAAAATCAAGTCAATAGAAATATTACCTCACCACATATATATTATTGACAAAGGAGGAATCTGTTTTAAAATGATACCTATTCCAGATTCTGTATACTAACCACAGGTCTTCAATGCAGCACAATTTCTGTACAGATTGTGTTTTCCAACTTCTTGTAAAGTTCTTAATTTAAAAAAAAAAATAAATAAAACAAATTGCCTTCTCCAATCTCCAGATTTTTAAAAGTAAGACTAAGTTTGAAGCTTTATTAGGTTGCTCAGGTCTTTTTCTGAGAAAATTTTGAAAATTGGCAAAAATTCTTCTTCAAGCTACCGGTACTTAATCGCTGTCATGGTGAATTTTTTTTCCCTTATTTCCAGTTGGACTTTATTGTGCTACAACTTGTGACTACTGCCACTTGTCTTTTCACTGCATGTTTCTGAAAGGAAAGGTCCTCCTTCATGATCTTCTCCAGGCTGAACTTCCTTCAACTTTTCCTTGTGCTGTACATCAGCCTCCTAATCATCTTGCTGGCTCTCTGTTGGACTTAGTTTATTTTAGGAATTTATGTCTTGTAATTTGGAAGCACAAAATTATAGATATAGTTTCCAGACACTACTTCATGAAGACTACAAAGAGGGAAACTACCTACTCTCAACTTGCAGGCCACATCCTTGCTAGTGCAGCCCAGTGAGCAGTTAGTCTTCATTGCTGCAAGGGCATCCTTTGTGCAAATTATTATCAACTAGAAGTAAAGTTATTGCAATGTTCTTCAATCCCTGAATGTATTAGAACTGCTAAAAATATGTATTTTTGTATATTTTGTGTATTAAATGTGATCCCACTCATCTTGCCCTTGTTAAAACATGAAAAACAAAAAGTTAAAATATAAGAGAATACTTGATGCTTGTTTTTTGACAACTGATTTTACTTTGCAGGAAGCTTGAACAAATGATTATCCTATGATAATGAATGAAAGTGTTCAGGATATGCTTGGATAGCAGACACAGGTGGCTTAGTAGAAGTCTATTGATTACTCTAGGGAGAAGTAAAAGGTCAAAGCCTTAAAATCAATTTCTGTGACAAGAATACATTTATTTTTTATAAGCAATTTGCAATATATTGAAAATCTAAGGCCAGTATTACACATGAAGGACATTTAAACAATACAACAACGATTAATGATTGAGTAATCAGTAGAAGAAATTCTTACCAAATTCTTTAGGTACAGTTATTGAATAATGGCAAGTCTGTCCAGCAGTGTAATTATGAGGATAACTTGGTGATAAAACCACTCCCTCTGATCCCGTATACTGTCCTCCACATGGTGCTGGAAACAAGACAGAAAGAAACGTACTACATTCATTACAGTTGTCTGTATTAGTTCAGTCTGGAAATGAAAACCTAAAGATTACAAAGTGGCAGTTTAGTGGTTTTGCTTTTGTTTGGTTTTCCTGTAAAGAAAAATTGAATGGTTCTTTCTCAGGATATAATTTTTATTAAAATTTCTTTAAAACTAGAATACATGAGAGTTTTGCTTGACTACAAGTATTCATATAGGACTGGAAGTATAAATTATTTAGTTGAAAGAAACTGTAAACAGAATTTTGGTGGGTTTTTTTTTTATTTCAATATATGTCTAAATATAGCTATCTATGTATCTTTGCAAAAAAAGCATCTCAGGAAAAAAATATGGTACTGCATAATTAAACGGCACAACACAGTTTTCTTGGGTGTCAGAGGGATACATAGATATGCTAACAGTACCCTGCACAGAATGCCTTTGATTCTGTTTTGTGAACGTATGCTTGAATTGCCTTGCTTTTCCTAACTTCCTAGATGCTTATCAAAAGACTACCTAGATTATACGTATATAAAAATCTTTGGATTCATATGTATACAAAACAGAACAGAAAGAGTAAGATAAAGTCTTTACAGCTACAGAAATTAGAAAGGATATTTAAGGACAGTGGAGCCCCAACTTTCAAGACTAGTCAGGCATTAGGTAATAGCAGTTCTGCTCACATCACGAGAAAAAAATGAACAAGCATGTGTGGTATGTTCCTTCCATGTGTGGGCAATAAATGTGGCATGCTGAAGGACTGCTGGATTTAACAGTTATAAGTGAAAGCAGTACATCATAGGAAATCAACGTCTCAAGGATTTCTCAGGAAAAGCCAAAGCAGGGAGTGGGTGAAAGGGATATACGCTTTCAAAGAAATAGCAAACATAAGGAGTGGCTGTTTTTAACTTAAAATATCTCTATGTGTTGGATATTGAGTAAATACGCCTCTGTACAATCAAAACAAAATATTGCTGTCACTCTTCTCAGCTTTTGAGAACTAATGGGAAGGTTTGGCTTCCGATGAAAATTTTGGTTAAAATCTAAGTCTTATAATAGTAACATTAGTTACATGCAACCCAGTGCTCTTTTGGGGTTTTTTTGTCAAATGATTTAATCAAACACTACTAAAAACTATAGATTTTACAAGAATAAAAGATCGTTGTACACTCCTATTTTACTCAAGAAGCCAATGATGAAAATATTTAAAAAAATAAATAAATAGATAAATTAAATTATTAAAAGCTTTTGGTTTTAAGCAAGGAAAAGATCATTGCATAATCTAAACAATTACTTTCTACTGTAAGGAACAAAGTAAATTATTACTCCTCTCTGGGAATCTCACACATAGCAGATTACATTTGAACAACTGCCTGGAAAGCAGCTCTGAAGAGAAGGACCTGGGGTCCAGGCGGACAAGCTCATAGGTCTGGGGCCATCAAAGGACCTTGTTACCAGCATCCAGCTCTGCTGACCCAGCTCACGTGCTGTGGGACTGTGCCCAGCAAGTGAGGGCACAGCCTGCGCTTTGGTCACCCTCGGGTCCTGGCTCTTCTGGCCTTGTGGAGCAGATCTGCTTTCTGCTCCCCGACAGCAACTGGGCTTTAAAATCACATTTGAAATATCTCTGCAGGTTTAACTTCCTTATACAGGCAGCAATTAATACTACAAATCTGTGTCTTCTCTTAGCTGCTTACATGAATTATTCAAAAATCCAGTCTAATGATAGAAGATGAGAAGTTTAATCTATCAGTAGGCTGAATAGGATTATGTGGCTGAAGTGAAACTCAAATATCACAAGGAATCAGTTCATGCCATGAATTTAAAACCTTTATATTTTTTTCTCTTCTTGCTCTGAGGATAGCAGAAGCTAAGCCACAACATCTATCTTCTAATTACCAGATGACATCTCAACTAACGAATATTTCACTGGATTGAAAGTATAGTACTTACGCTTAATTTAAAACAAATTCCAAATTCATAGAGTTGTAAAAATGTCCCTTCTAAAATGTGTTTTCCTATCTTTAGGGTAGTTTTTGATAATATCTTTGATACTATTTATGATAACAACTTTGCAGTATATCCACTCTGTAAGGAAAGCCTGTGAGTGCTTAGGCTAAAAAAGATGCAAGAAAAGCTCTCTTGTAGGTTAAGGCTGTGAAATTTATCATTGCAGTGCTGTGGCACTCAAACATATCCTAAACAGAGCTCTTAGTTTTGACTGTAAGTAATGTTTGTTTTAGTGAGCGAAAACTACATTTTCAGAGAATGTATTTTAATAACTTCATTAAGAATTGTGAAATTAATAATGAAAACTGTAGGCCTGAGATTTTCCATTAGTGTTTTAGAATATGCCTACGGGCAGTTGCCAAGTGCTACCTCGATAAATATGAAATTTGTTTTCATCATGTCTGACTGTAAAATGCTCCTTTAAAAAAAACACAATAAAAACCACACCACAAAGAAGAAAAGTTGAATTAATTCACTTAATTGGGGTAATTACTTAAAGAACTAAGTGCATCATTTTCAGAGATTCTTAGGATGTACTATACAGCACTCATTTCAGGTTGTTTTCCACTTTTCAGTCTTCAAAATTTGTAATGTTTTTTTCATCCAATATTTTAAAGAAATCCAAAAAGAGACAATTAACTGTCAATATAAAGAAAGACATATAAACTCAGAACATTGTGCTGAACTTGCATTATTAGCATTTTTGTTTAATATTTTCAGTTTTGATTGGGTTAAGTCATATATTACAAGGGGGCTTTATGTGGTAACAAAAGTGATCCTGAGTATATTTTAGTTCTGGTCTCCTATACGACTCCTACCCAATAAGATGACTCCTACTCCTAAAATAAGACTTACAGGGATTCAAAGAGCTCATACAGGACTCAGTAATTTGTGGTTCCATTATCACCCACAATTTGAGATTTTTGTCCTTCTCAGAAATCAAGTCTCTTTTATTAGAGAGTTATTTAAGATTCCACACAGGAGTATAAATAGATACATATTTATGGTTAAATGTAGTAGCCATGCAAATGATACTTTAAAAACCTCCATATCTTAACCGAAGTCGTAAGAGTATGTGCTTTAAAATAGAACACACAGTAAACCGTACTAGATAAATAGAGTACTTCCATAAACATGTACTCCAGTTTAGTTTTACTCAGAAAGTGTGTACTCAGTGTCAAGATACTCAGTCTTTCAGTTAGTAATTTCTGCTTCTTTATACATCTAGTGTTATTTAGAATAGGTATCACAGGCATCTCAATATTGCATTAATTGTCACTTTGGAATAAGAATTATAATTATTGAGGCAGAAAATTAAAATGACGTTTCAGAGCTATGGCTAACCAATTTATTCTCTATCCCTTGTTTCAGCACTTGTAATAAATATAGAAGGATGTTAACAAATCAAAAGCAAGTTACATATATTAGTTGTTTTCAATAAAGTACTAAATTATTTATATTGAAAAATAATCTCATATAAAATTTTAGGCTTTTAATTATCTATTGGATGATCCTCAAAATGAACTCAACATGAGATATTGATGTTTATTTTGTTAAAATATAAGAATTTTTTTAACAGTTCTGTCTGTCTGTTCTAGACATTTATTTTTGGTGTAAAAAATAGAGGATTCAAAATAACATTTCCCTTGGTTTTTTTTATTTCATAAAATGCTATGAAAATAGATATTATTTTAATAGAAAATTATTTCTTAAGAAACACGATGTTCCTTCTGCTTTAAAAAATTAAGAAAATGTTGATTTTTAAATTTAAATTTAAATTTTGTGTTAAAGACACAAAAACCCAATAAAATAAGATGAGAAATATAGCAGTTTGCAAGGTGAACCACAGGTAATTTTTCTTTTTCTACAATACTCAGTGTTTTATAAAAACTTCTTAAATAATACAAAATATAATTGTTCTACAAGTGTACTTTAATAAGATATTAAAGCTAACCTATTGCAATGTCACAGCAAAAGCTACATTTGTCACTCTGTATAAGTAGAACAATTCATCCTGCTGTTCAGTGTTGTGCTGGTTTGGGCTAGGATAGAGTTAATTTTCTTCATAGCAGCTGGTATGGGGCTATGTATTGGATTTGTGCTGAATACAGTGCTGATAATACAGCGATGCTTTCATGACTGCGGAGCAGTGCTTACACAGAGAAAAAATTCCATCCTAATTCCTCTTTTTTGTTGATGGTGGTCAACAAGCTCAACATGAGCCAGCAATGTGCCTTTTATGGCAAAGGTGGTCATCAGCCTCCTGATATAAGTGTTAGGAAGATCATTTGCCAAAATATCAAGGGAGGTGACCCTTTCCCTCTACTCAGAACTGATGAGGCTACATCTAGAGTGCTGTGTCTGGTCCTGGGCTCCCCAGTACAAAAAATACATGGACTTAGTGGAGTGAGTCCAGTGAAGAGCCATGAAGGTGATTAATAGCCTGGAACATATTTCATATGAACCGATGCTGAGAGAGCTGATACTGTTTAGCTTAGGAAATAGAACACTCGGAGGAATCTTATCAATGTATATAAATACTTGCTGGGAGGAAATGAAGAAGAGAGAGGAGACAGGCTCTTCTTAGTAGTGTCCACTCATAGAAGAAGAGGCAATGATAACGAATTAAAACACATGATGTTCCATCCTAACACAAGAAAACACTTTTTTACTGTGAGAGCAGTAAAACATTGGCATAGGTTGCCCAGTAAGGCTGTGGAGTTTCCATTCTGAGCAGTCTGTTCTAGGTGACCCTGCTTGATCAAGAAGGTTGGATTAGGTGATCTCCGGACGTCTCTTCCAACTTCAGTGATGATATGTAGAGGGGTCCATCCCAGAGATAAGCTAATTACAGTGGAGGTTTGAGGACCATCCAGGAGGCAGGGTCAGAAACAGAACTTTAAACAAGTACATATAATTCAGGCAGGGAGTGAAGGCCCAGGGCAGAGTTTAAATAGATCTCCTCAGCCTTTGGGCAAGGGTTGTAAGTGGAAATTCCAGTGGAAGCTTGTCATGGGAATTAAGACCTGTCTGTACTCTCAGGGCCACACTTGCAGGTATTAAATTGAAATCTACAGAAACTGATACTTTAATACCCTGTCATTCAAATGAATAATAACAATAATAAAAACAACAAAAATAATAATAGTAATAATAGGTGTGTAGAAAAATAAGCATATATAATAATGATAGGTATGTAGCAATTATAAATAATAAAAAATGTGTCTAGAATAATTTCATTTTTCTGTGGGCAAATCTGTTTAGTGTGCAGTGATTGACCTGTTGCTCTAATCTGAAAGGCTTTAAAATAAATGTTGCATACTTTGGCATTATTCTGGGTTCTCTGTTTCAGTGGTAAATGACTAGTTTTCTTTACAGAGTGGTTCTACAGTCTCCATACCTTTCCTTAAACTGGCATAATCCATAATTCTGTGGATATTCTGCCCACCTCTGAAAAGATGAGTTTAAATTTTATACACGTATGTGTGTGTATGTATGTGTGCGTGTGTATATATAAATAAAAATGTATGTGTATGTATAGGCATATATTTGCACTGGTAAAATCACACCTTGAATACTGTGTTCAGTTTTGGGCCGCTCACTACAAGAGAGACACTGAGGTGCTGGAGCTTTTCCAGAGAAGGGCAACGAAGCTGGTGAAGGGTCTGGAGCACAAGTCTTATGAGGAGCAACTGAGGGAACTAGGGTTGTTTAGCCTGGAGAAAAGGTGGCTGAGGGGAGACCTTCTCACTCTCTACAACTATCTGAAAGGAGGTTGTAGTGAGGTGGGAGTCGGACTCATTTCCCAAGTAACAAGTAATAGGACAAGAGAAAATGGCCTCAGGTTGCACATGGGGAGGTTTAGATTGGATATTAGGAAAAAATTCTTCACTGAAGGGGTTGTCAATCATTGGAACAGGCTGCCTAGGGAAGTGGTTGAGTCACCATCCCTGGAGGGATTTAAAAGATGTGGCACATAGGGACATGGTTTAGTGGTGGGCTTGATAGTGTTAGGTAAATGGTTGGACTCAATGATCTTAAGAGTCTTTTCCAACAGAATGATTATATGATTCTTATTTTGCGTATTTGTGCGTGTGCATCAGGGCAGGGATTACAATCCAAAATGCGTGAAATAATGTGAGACTTGTACTGAAGTCTCGTAAAGTGGTGTTTTCAGAGCTGAAGCCATGGAGAGAAGTAGCAATTAAGAACTATGGATAATCAGCAACCCACTGCATCAGCTTCCCATGTGTTTTTTCTTTAGGACTATAGACATGGACTTAGGCTATGGCTACACTGGACACTAAACACTACAAGAGCCTATTCTTTGGCCTTGAGACCAAACAGCGTGATTGGCCACAGCTAATACCTGTAACAGTACCAGTACTAATACTACTACTCTCACTTTTAGAAATGTATGCAGGTGGCCTACTGGGAACAGCCTCTGTCCCATTCTTACTCCTGCACTGTGACTAAGAAATTTTAAAGAGTGTTATAAGGTCTGGACTAAAATAATGCCTGGAAAGCGTCTAACAGCTTAAGTCTAACAACTTAACCTATTTCCAATCCCCAGTCCTCACTCAGCACAATTCATATAGTACAGGCATAGTCTAAGTTGCTATATCCTTTTAAAATGCAGTTCTAAATTACTATCACTAGGAAGGTAATACCTGAAAATAATACATCTTGAGACTACATGGGAGCACAGCTTCAGTCATATATTGAAGCTCCATTTTGTTGAAAGGACTTTCCCTACTTGCAGTCTAAGAAACAATAAATTGGCAACAGACAATAAAAGAGAATAAAATGAAATAATGGATAGACCAGTAATACTTCATAATTAGTATTTAGTCTATTTTATATAGATTCTAATAAGACCACTAAAATTTATATAAAGAGGAAACCATGGAAAATTACATATTACATTGTAATTATTCTTATGAAAATAACAATATGTGTTGATTTCAGAATTTAAATATATATTTAAATATTTTAAACAATACATCATTGACTAAGCTATAGTCCAAAACTCATATCACCATAATTTTTATGTTTTAACTTCAGATTATTTTTTTTAATACAAGCTATATGCATAGAAATATTATAAGTAGCCTCAGGGACTGAGAAACTTGGAATTCACGNGATGGCAATGCTCTGTTCCATGCTGGCTTTCCATCTGCACCAATTACACATGTTATAGTTGAAGGATCGATAATCTTATATCCAGAATCACACTGGTAAGTAATAGTTGAACCAAGCTTAAAGTCTGTTCCAATTCTTGTTCCATTCATGATGTTTCCAGGATCAAAACAAGCTTCCCGTGGCTTTTCTGTTTAAATGAATTAAAGTAAATCTATATACACTTTCAGTTAAAAAGTTTTTCAAGAGCTTATTAAAATATTTTTCTTGTTTCTGTATGGTTACTACAATATGATGGATTTTTGCATTAGATTTTTTAATCTGGCCAAGGAAGTAACACTGAGAGGATCTAACTAACAGCATTTCCTTCCTATCTTTTGTTTGTAGAACTTTCCAAAAGCCAAATGATTCCAATGAAGTTTAGTGATGTAGAAGAAAACCTACACTTTCTAGAATTCACCACTTAACACTCTTACGGTTTTTTTAACCAAGTATCATGCTCAGTATTTAAAAACTTCTGGTTAGAAAGCTGCTGTACCATGGAATAATTTAAACAGTAAAATTGTATCGTTTCTTTATGCTTCATATTTAAGAAGATTTAATAACAACTGGACCTTGAAGGCTGATAAAATAAGCACAACACCAGTTATTTTCTGGCATGAGATAATAGGTAAAAAATCTTTAAGTCAACGTGGATATGGACATTGATTTTAACAAGACTAGGATTTCATTCACCATCTTTGGCAAGTTAAGATGCAAAGAAATGGGATCAGAGAAATAATTCATATTATAAATTACTTTGATTCAAGAATATGATTGAGGTGATCTTCAAATAAGAAAGATTCAGGCATAAAACATAACTAAATAAATGAAAACAAAATTTTAGTATTACTACACTGTTGATAACTATGCAATACTTTTTCCTACAAAAGGTTTAAACAAAACTCAGTCCCTTTAAAATCTATGAAAATATTGTGCAATAGTGCTTCTATCAACAATATTTTGCTACATATGTCAACTCTCTAGGAGGGAAAGACAGGCATAATATAAATAAAGTTCATTATAGAGACAAAGATTTTTTAATTAAAAAATTCCAGAATCAAATTCATAGCCAAAGTTTACAGCATGCCTCCTTCCCTTATTAAATGTTAATAAAGCACATATTTTAATGACATACTCAAGGAATATTACCGGTAAGCAAAACTGGATGTCCATAATCAGAAATATAAAGTAATAGATTTTATAAAAAATATTAAATAATATACTTAATAAAAATATTGAATTATTATGCACAAAAATACTGCCCATTAATACAATAACTTTTTAAAATACACTGGTCTGCTCATATATTTTATATTTTTATTTTCTTATTATTTCATTTAACTTCCAGTTGCATAGTAGCACATATAGCAGATGATGCTGAGAACAGAAAATAAACACACAGCGAAAATGTGTATGCACATTTTCAATGGGCGTCTTTTTCTCTTTATCTCCTTCTGCTCAACTTGTAATTTGCTTTCCTTGCAGGCCAATAAGACTTCCTGGAACAATTTTTTTCCCATTTTATTTATATTTTGTTTCAAGTTTAGATAGGAACAAATAGACTAAGACTTCATCTATGGCAATATGACAGTTACTTTGAGGAGAAAATATGTGGAGAATAATGCATGATGCTGAATGAAAGATGAAGACTAAATATAAAAATGATTTAATTGTTCTTTTTAACCTCCCTCTCTTTCATTGGTATGTTATTTCTATATTCTTTAGATATTTTTGTCCCTTCATTTTTGACATGTACATTACTGTGGTTTGCTTCCATTGTCAAGAACAAGAAGCTGAGGCAGCACCTCTGCTGATGAAAAACAGCTTGATAAATCTCAGCAGAGATGACAGTCAAGCCCGTGACAGAACGTGTGACCAGAAAAGAAACCAGCATTTAAAGTGAATGTGTGCCTTTAATAAAGAGTCAGTGTAACCCATTCTTTGGCTAGTAATAAGTACTCCCCAAAAATGCAGATATTGTCCTGCAGTAGTTTTTCAAAAATGTATATGTAGATTCAACAACAAAGTGGAAAGGAAAATGTATTGGTATGTATCAGCAAGGAAGTAGCAGCAGACGTATTCTAATTGGGCAAGAAAATTCCATTATTCTACAACTCTTTTCCAAGTGCTACTTTTTGATGTGAATCTTCTATTTCTACTTTTTTTTCTGGAAGATGAAAATGTGCATAAGTAATATGAAAAAGATTTCATGAAAGAGAATTTCTCTGCTCCTCCACACATTTTCAGAAAATAGTTTTAAAAACCTATATTGATGCAAAGAGGTATTTGGCAGTTCAGTATGAATACATCTAGAAGTAAACCGATTTGAGCCTCAATAAATGCTAAATAACATTTCTTTCCCTTTGTGTTTCCATAGATTATGGTGAGAACAGTACCTTTATAGTCAATGGCAAATCCTGACATTCCAACAGAAGCATCACTGCGAAAAGCCAGAAACAGACTGTTACCACTGCTCTCTATTCTTTCAGGAGCCTGTGAGCCTTGAAAACTGCCAATTAGAGGACTGTTGGAATCTTCCCCTTCATAAATATGTAGAAAATCATAACTGGGTTCCATATTGAAACTGAAAATAAAGGAAAAAGAGAATTAAGTCTTCATTTCTTTTTCATGACTTAAACGCTACTGTGACTGTGGCTGCCAATCTTCTGCCTAACACATTTTCTTCTCCAGAAATAAAAGTATTTTTAAATATGATTCACAGTGAAAGTTTACTAACTTTCAGTGGAGTTTTCTTTACCATTGATGTGAACACCTTCAGCTTTCCAAACGATCTACTATCAGGCCATCGTGCAAGCTCTGTCTACAGTCAATGAAAAAGAAACAAGATGCTTGAAAATGGATAGACCACTATCCTGGAACTTGCCTTTGTTCATATCCAAATTATATCAGAGAATTATGATAAGTTAAAGTGAATTATCATTCTCACTAAACCATCTATGCTATGCCATATTTGATGACATTTATATGTTTATACAAAGTAATTATGAAGATAATATTAATGAAATGTCTGAAGTATTTAATTGAGATGAGTTCTGAGACAATATAGAGATAAAATCACAGGCATTTACATGAGATATTTATATAGAGCTAGATAAAAGGATATACTGAGAACACGGAAGAAAATATAAGAAATGTAAAACTACATTAAAAAAGCAGGCAAGGACTTGATCAAGTGAGAAGATTTTTTTCTTTCTAATTATCTTCATAAAACAAAATAAATAAATACTTGGCTTTTTTGCAAGTGTAGTGGTCAGCTGTTTTTCTTTCTACTACATCAGTTAGTAGTTAGACACAAACTTTTCCAAATCATGTAAGACAAAAAGGAACAACATTTTTAGCTAAGAAATTAGCAGAAAAAAAATTCCTAAGTCAGTCAAATGGAAGTGGTTTCATATAATGAATAATATTTTATGTCCTATTTTCAAGAGGTAAGAGAAGCCAGAAAAATGTTTTTAAACTTTCACTAAGACAACTTTCACTAAGTTGAGAGTTAGAAGACTTAAAAGAAATAGTATTCTACAGACCAAAACCAAGGAAAAGCAAATAGTACAGGGCAATTATTTTCAATCTTTTTGTAGTTAACACATATCTGACAAAATATATTTCATCTCTCTATTCTCAGCCCACATTCTCATCCTATGCAGACACTTGTCTTCTCAAAGCCAGTTCCTTAAGAATAGTACAGGTCTTAGCGGTAGCATACTACCTAAAAATGAAAAATTTTAGATAAAATGAACAGAAAATTGATGTTAAGGAAGTAGAACTTGCAGATGTGAAGGAAACATTACCCCTCTCAATCATCTACCAAAGGTCTTGGGAGTCTGGAGAGGTCCCTGCCGACTGGAAGCTAGCCAGTGTTATTCCAATCTACAAAAAGGGCATGAGAGAAGACCCAGGGAACTACAGACCTGTTAGTCTAACCTCAGTTCCTGAAAAATTATGGAGAAGATTATACTGTGTACTGTTGAAAGACATTTAAAGAATAATGGAACCATCAGGCACAGTCAACATGGGTTCACAAAGGGAAAATCCTGTTTAGCTAATTTGATATCCTTCTATGACAAGGTCACTCGCCTAGTGGATGAAAGGAAGGCGGTGGATGTAGTTTTTCTGGTAAGGCTTTTGATGCTGTCCCTCACAGGATCCTTCTGGATAAGTTGTCCAACTGTGGGATGAGCAGTACTGTGTGCTGGGTGACAAAGTGGCTGAAGGGCAGAGCTCAAAGTGTTATAGTGAATGGGGCTACATCTGTGTAGGAGCAGTGTTCCTCAGGGTTCAATTCTAGGGTTAGTTCTGTTCCATATATGTATCAATAATCTGGATGCAGGAGTTGGATGCACCATTAGCAAGTTTGCTGATGATACCAAACTGAGAGGTGCTGTTGGCTCTCTTGAGGGATNTGTAGGAGCAGTGTTCCTCAGGGTTCAATTCTAGGGTTAGTTCTGTTCCATATATGTATCAATAATCTGGATGCAGGAGTTGGATGCACCATTAGCAAGTTTGCTGATGATACCAAACTGAGAGGTGCTGTTGGCTCTCTTGAGGGATAAGAGGCCTTGCAGAGGGATCTAGATAGATTGGAGCATTGAGCTATGATTAATGGCATGAAATTTAACAAATCCAAATGCCAGATTCTGCACGTAAGACAGAATAATGCTGGGCACAAGTACAAGTTAGGGAGGAGTGGCTGGAGAGCAGCCCTGCAGAAAGGGATCTGGGGATGCCAGGCAACAGCAGCTCAATACAAGTCAGCAGTGTGCCCTGGCAGCCAAGAAGGAAAACTGCATCCTGGGGTGCATCAAACACAGTGTAAGCAGCGGGTCAAGAGAGGGAATTATCCCACTGTATTCAGCGTTGGTGCAGCCTCACCTTGAGCACTGTGTGCAGTGCTGGGCCCCACGGATTAAGAAGGATGTGAAGGTACTAAAATGCATCCAGAGGAAGGAAGCAAAGCTGGTGAAAGGGCTGGAAGGCATGCCATATGATGAGCAGCGAAGGACTTTGGGCTTGTCTACTTTGGAGAGAAGGAGACTGAGGGGCAACCTCATTGCTCTCTACAGCTTCCAGAGGAGGGGAAGTGGAGAGGGAGGTGCTGAGCTCTTCTCCCTAGGATCCAGTGACAGGACGCATGGGAACGGTTCAAAGGTGCATCAAGGGACGTTTACACTGGATATTAGGAAGTATTTCTTTACCAAGAGGGTGGTCAAACACTGGAACAGGCTTCCTAGTGAAGTGGTTGATGCTCCAAGCCTGTCAGCGCAACATTTGGACAATGCTCTTAATAACATGCTTTAACTTGGTCAGCCCTGAATTGGTCAGGCAGTTGGATTAGATGATTGTTTTAGGTCCCTTCCAACTGAAATAGGCTATGATATTCTATTCTGTTCTAAAAATCCAGGAAGTTATTGAATGGATGGAATTATTTCAGCACTCCCATTTCATATAAATGAAAATGCATTAAGTTATTTGTGTTCTAACCTTAAATATATTTGCAAAACTATCTCAATTTACTTCTCTATTACAAAGTTATCAGCATGTATTTGCACACTTTTTCATTAAATATCGATCTATATTACTCTTATGACCCATTTATACTAAAAATACAGTATTCATTAAAAAAGAAGTTTTCCATTTTGTCTTTTTGACATCCACATGTATATAGCTAATACTGTTGTTTTCCGCCTCCTTAATTTGTATTCCAATTTTCCCTTTTTTTTTTTTTTCAGTTTTCTAAAATATTTGCTAGTTTAACAACTCAACAAGCTACATCTTAAAAGGCCCTATAGCGCCATCAGTCAGAGGATGGATGAGTTTCCAAGAATATTCTGCAACAACAGATAATTTTGTAAAAGGCAGTGCCAAAAACCTTGGAAGCTATGGCATAACCTTTTCTTTCAGATTTCTAAGGAAGATTTCTCTCTGGAGAATTTAAGAACTTGTAGAACAGAATATCAAATTTAGGAAAGACATGGCAGTACAGTGTGTATTACTGGACTTCAATCATTTATAAAATGTACTGGAAGTATAGCATAAACCACAAATTCCGTTATATTGCTCATACTTGTATTCCTTAAAATAGAATTCACAGACAAACCTGAATACTGAGTAACTATAATTTTTGTTTGTCTTACTTGAAATGAAGCATTTGAGCTCATTATTTAGGCAGTCCACAGAAATATGCTGCTTACCATACCTACCATGTAACATTTTCAAGAGTGTAATTAGTGGAGAACTATTCTCACCCCTTAATGCTGTTTGATCAAACCCCTGAAGAACAGAATTATCATATTCTTGATTACATAACTTCAAGTACCTCAGACTTTAATGCTTTAATTTCTTGTATATCAATATTTTATTAGAAAACACATTGCAATCAGTCAATGAAAGAAACCATTGGGGTTTTTGTTTTGGTGGATTTTGTGTAAATGTGTTTCATTTTGTTTTTTTTTAAAAGGGTGCAAATATTACACAAAAAATTTTGAACATGCCATCATCTCTTTCTAAAAGGATCAGAATTGATCACCATGTCAATGAAGTCAACTGCAATGTTACCACTCTTAGCTTAAAAATTATACTTTGGACAGAAAATCAAAAAAGGAAAAAAAATGCATTTGCATCCTTAGATGATTACATACTCCTGATTCAAATAGAAAAGACAAATTAAATACATGAATATGACTATATCCCTGATCTTCAATTTGTGCTAAAAATTTATGCAACACATATAGGTTGATGATGGAATGTTGAGTAAATAACACTTTTTTAAAAGTATGAGACAACATTATCTAGATATCTTTTATCTCTTGAATAAGTAGATGATTTTTTTTCTGAGCTATACACTCCAAGCAAACTGTATTTCACCTGTCTTAGTAAAAATCTTTAAGAACTGAGTTACAGACAGTTTCCACTACAGTCCAAGTCTCTACTATAAGGTACAACAATGTAAATCAAGCTTTTCTACAACTTGACATGGCTTTTCAAAGATTTTTATTTCATAGGGCACAGAAAGTTTTGCTGCTCAGGAATATATTTGATATCAGAAGTGCCATATAGCTATATTATTTTCTTTTATGTTATTTGGAAGAAATGATATAGCACATATTAGATGCATGCTCCAGGACTTAGCCAGAGAATATAATTAGAAGCTTTAAGAAGTGATAAATGATGCCAGTTTTAGATGTGACATTTAAAATCCTGTTAAACAGAGGCATTCATCTTGAAATGGTACCTTTTGAATATCAAGGCAATGACAAAGTCAGGGTTTACTTTTATTCTCCAGTCACATTCTTTCCCAGGAGGATAAGGCTGTGGATAGTTAGGTGACAAAATAACTCCTGCTGGGCCTGTCAGGTTTCCTCCACATGCAGCTGTCACAATGTAAAAAGAAATAGGAATGTGGTCAATGGAATATGGTCACATGTTAAATTCACAAGCATATATTAGCTGTTAAATAGGAGTAAATTGACTTTACATTTACCAGAAATAATAACTAAAAAACCCAGAGCTTGAGGCACGTGATGTCTTATTTTTTATTTTTATTTACATATTTTTAATTTCTGAATAATCTCAGTATGTTTAGTAAACATTTTCATACTGTTATTTATACATTGCACACAATGTGTCCAGAAGACAATATTCAGATTATATGCTGCCCCAATTCTGCTAGATGATACGGAGTTAGAGACATGATCCTGCTTTATCCTGAATCCTTCCTAGTATTTCTGAGATATCTATAAACACTTTAAAGAAATAGAGGGACTTTTTGCGATATTTGCTATTTTGGAAAGAGCCTTTCCGAAATGGCTTGTAGAAAGAAAAATCATTATGCTTATTCCAGTGCTATTAAAACATATTGAATCTGGTTTGGGGGATCATTAAAATAAGTCTTAATTTAATTATAAATCAATAGGCAACAAAACCAAAAAGATTTTGAAAAATTACTATACCTAGCAGATAATTTTTCACAGATATTGGTTAAGTCTAATCTTAGAAGAGCTACACTGATGACCTTAAAATACATTTCAGCAAGACTTCTAAGCCTGTAATTATTAGTCTACTGACCGGAACCTCAGAGAATCCTTTATGCGATATATGACTATGGAACCAAGAATCAAAACTTGCTTCAAAGAATGATGTCCCACCCTCTCCTGGTGTTATGGAAATATATCTAATTTCTTTCAACAGCATTGTTATTTGGACCACCTTCTCTGTATCTACCTTTCCCAACAAGCATCCTCCTTCAGAAGAAATATCCTTAGCTTCCTAGGGATTATACAGGATGGGTATTTAATTTATAAGAGAATTCAGAAAATTTTCTAAATAAATACTGCACCCCAGCTTATGTAAATAAATCATTACATAGGAGACCATTCTAATGAGACTATTGCAATGAGAATTTTTTTTATCCAAATCACCTCTTCCTTTTATTTCTCTTAAGACTTTGTCAATTTTAAACCTGTATGAAGTTTAAAGAATAGAATAGAATAGAGTGAGAAAAGGACATCCAAAAGTAGTGTTAATCTTATGAGGCTGTCAGTAACCATAAGTATGAGTTAACTGGGTTCTGCAAATAGCATCACTCCAGCATGAGCATCTGTCCTGGTTTCAGCTGAGACAGAATTATTTTTTCTTTCTAGTAGCTGGTATAGTGCTGTGTTTTGAATTTAGCATGAGAATAACATTGAATAATATGCCCATTAGTTGAACAAGAAATCTGATCTGTATTAAACAGAGACTAACATTTCATCTTATTACCTATGCACGTAGGAGGATCGGGCTGCCAGAAGAATCGGTTATTCAGTTGCACACATGTAATTTTAGCCTGTCCTTGAAGTTGATAGCCAGGGTCACATTGAAAGGTGGTAGTGTCTCCAGGCTCTCTGCTGTCTCCATATCTAGTGCCATTCTGTGGTGTGCCAGGATCGTTACATGTTGATGCAATAGAAGCTGTAAGGGAATTATGATATAAAAACTTTAACGTGTAGATACTAAATATCCATAATTAAAAGCACAATATTTTTACAAAAGCATTCCAGCCAGAGGCAGCATTATTTACTCATCAGTTAATACAGGAAGGCATTTTGTTTCTTTATTTTTATGGGAATCTGCCCACTGAGATCCATCATGATTATGTTGGCTTGCTGCCATTTTCCTTAGTATAGAATACGGCCTGAGAGGAAATAAACACAAGCTTTTCTTTCTCCCCCTGCCCTTCCCTCTTTATTTGGGTATGTTGGGTTTGGGGGTTTTTATTTGGTCCAGTTAATGCATCAAAAGATCTACTAACTCCTTTCCTCACTTTAATGTTCTGGTTATCAAAACAAGTTTCTTTATGCACTTTGATGCCTTTTGTGCAATATGGTAAGTATCATAATATAAATAACATTGTTTTATAGTCTTAATATCCTCCAACATGCAAATGCTATGTTTACCCAGCTGGCGGAATCAAATACCGGTTTTAGGTAACACTGAATTTCCCATTTCAGGGGCAAACAATAACTTTCTCAGAGTATGTTCAAACTGAATCTAAGCAAAATATCTCATCTATGCTCAGTCTCCTGAGTTTAAATATGGGTTTTGCTTTGTAAAAAAAAAACAAAAAAAAACCAAAAACCAAAAACCAACCAACCAAAAAACAAACAAACAATTAAAAAAGCAATGTTAAACTGAAAACAATCAGTATGGTATGACTTAAAGCAACTAATCATCCAGAAAGTGGATACACAGATCTACATCCACTGTGGATTTGTGGAAGATGCCAGGTCTCTTCTACTGGCTTGAGATGTTCAACATCCTGAGTTGCAGTAAACATTGAAGTCTTCATTGAAGGAAAGAAGGTCCCATCTCTGGAGGCTACCGTTCCTAAATCACTGATTGCACTCTGTTTCCAATCACTCCATGCTGCTTCACCCAAACATGTCTTTTTCAAAGATCTTAACATAATTGTGAGCAAAAGACAAAACAGGAAGTCACAAACCCAATGTCACAATCACCATTAATGATACTGCTGTTTACCTACAGGCAAGTCCCTCTACTGCTTTCATCATCTTCATTCAACCAAGTTTAAACTTCCTGAATCCAAACCAAAGACTTTTTAAAAAAAACTGCTACGCTACATCCTTCTGCTCATCTCCAGTACTGCAAAGGATAATCCTTGAAAAATGTGAAACATCAATATTAATTTCTTTTTTTCTAATATGAACTATGTATACTTTCTTGTGTGCTCATGCATCAGACAACTGATTCATTCTTAAACTGATTAGGGTTAGGGTTAGGGTTAGGGTTAACCATCTCAGCTCTACATCTGATGTATTTTCAACATGCAATTTTGCTCTGATGTCTGTAAGACATGATCAGACCAATGAGGAGCATTCAGAGAAACACTGATGTAATTTATTAAAAGCATATATGCCATTGTTAAAACTACTTTTTACCACTTTGTTGGCTGATGAGCTAATGTTACTGTTACTCATCATATCTGTCATTCTCCAGCAGTATCTGGGAAAGCAGTGACTATGTCTTTCTGTATTTTGAGCAGTATTTAGCACTTCAAGTCCTTTGGTTTTAGGACAGCTTTATAAATTACAGGCCCCAAATGACTAAGAACATAAAACATGATTTTTCTATGTTTGATAATCCCTTTCTGTTGTTTTAAATATAGGCGCACAGTCTTTTCCACATGTCCTATAAATGACGTGTCTTAGTGAAAACAGTCCGTCCTCCTTGCTCTATATTTTGGGGTTTTATTTTGTTTGTTTGTTTTTATTTATGTATTTTTGCTGTTTCAATCCCAGGAAATATTAATATTTCATTAAAATTATTTTGTTAGCTCATTTTGACTGGTACAACCCAAAGGCTTTTATAAGATAAAAGAGCTCCATTACTACCACCACTATGCAACCGTTGTGACCACAATGTGCAGGTAATCCATTTTCTGTATTAATAACTGCATCTGCTCCTTCTGTCCACATCAAAAGAGTATCCCACTACAACAAAACAGCAGGAACAACTAAACACTTGCAAAATTGAAATGTTTACCAAGTTGTACAACTGGAAAACTTTGTTTCTTCTGTGTTGTAAATTTCCAGGAGACAGAAAGGTTGAAAAAAGAATGATCACAATGAGAAACAATCATTTTAGTATGGTTTTATGCATGTTCTAGCAAACTTAGACAAATCACAGAAACTGTAAAACATCCCTATATAAGAATTCACAGATTATTATAACTAACACACTGCAAATACAGGAGCTTTCATTAACATTTCATTATTCAAAATTTGTTGACCTTGTTTCCACTCCCAAATAGTACAACTCATACCTTGGGATATGGTTACCATGTCTAAATGAAGTAAAAGACATGGCAGGTTTTTTAACAGTGGTGGACTTTTTTCCACCAGAATATCTAAGCATCAATCCAAGAATTAAAGTAATGGCTGTCACTACTAATGAGTACTGTGTAAGCACTCCCCAGACACCACTCTGACAATTTACCTGACATCCCATATTAGTGCAGTTTACTAAATGTATACTCGGCCACAGGGGAAGGAAAGCATGGTCAGGACCTCAGAGAAGTTATTTCTTATTTGACAGACAATAACAGCTCTGAAAAATGGACCACTGTAGTGCATATCTGTTAAAGAATCATAATACTTTCAAGTATATGAACATAAGCCCATCTCTGTCATTAATTAGTATCTTTGTTCAACAAATCTCTGAATATCATTTTCTCTTTAAAAGGTTATGCAATATAATATCTCAGCAAACAACATTTTTCCCATTTTGACTGTGTCAAGTATGCATCAATTATGAAGGACTGATGCTTTTTAATATTCATTTCACTGTTAATCTCCATTTCTTATATGTAAAGTTCTAAAATCTAAAAACACTGACAGATGTTTAACAAGCACCAAAATGTTCTTTACATTTTTGTTCTTGCAGCCTCGGAAGTTATTTTATGTATTTGAAAGTAACAACCTTTTTGTCATGCCAACTACACTTGATCCTAATTAAACAAAACACCAGACATTTAAGCACCAATGTGTCATCTAGTAAAATGAACATTTAGACAGATTGTCAACTTTTCAACTCATCTCCTTTCCAAGTCATTTTACTTCTCAAGATTCCCAAAAGGTTCTGTAACTGCATGAAAATCACAAGTCTATTGCTATTTCATTTGGCATTGTGCAAGTATCTAAAGGGTATAGAGGTTATATGCATTAATAAGTAATCCAGACATTAAAAATACCCAGTTTTTCTGTCATCACTTTTTTATAACAGGCTCTTTTCTTCTTAGCCCCTACACTAATGCATAGACATGCAATTAATATCTAGCTTACATACTTATGAGAAAGGTCATGTTCATGCTGTGATGTAACATTGTCATATGCATTTAAAAAAAAAAAAAAAAAAGAGGAATTCAAAAACTTAAAGCTAAACACAATTAAAACATTTATGATGTAAAGCAGAGAAAGCAATAACTACATTTTAGACTCAAGGATGCTAAATCAAGTCAACTTCCATAGTTAGACATTTTAGAAATGCCTGAGAAAAATTAGGTGCCTAACATGGCATAGCCAGGAGAGGGAATATGAATTCCATTAAGCTGGAAAAGAACTAAATCACTGCTTCACAGTTCTTGCACATGTGTTCTAAGCAGCAAGCTACATGATACTCAGTGGGTTATAGAGTAACACTCTGTACAGATTTCACATCTCCTGCTGCCTCACCTTCTCAGAGTGCTTCTGTGTGCACAAAAGATGGAACTAGAGGTAGGTGGCAGAAGAATGGGCAGCTGGAAAAACCACAGATCGCTAGCGAGTTTTCAGACCTCTGTATGTCAGCAGTCACTGTGTTAAGTCTCTGTTATTAATTTAATAATCTCCCAGAATCCCTTTCTAGATCTTATTTTGGTTTTGGCTCCCCCAATTACATTTTCACAGTTGATTTAAAACCACTGAAAATCAATAGGAGACTGTTTTCGAGAATATGACACGCTATTTATTTGTGTGTCTGTAGCCTTGTGAGCAATATGTTAGATTTGTGCCTAATTTATCTTTCAACTGAAGGACATCTCTTTTTTTATCAGTTTGTTTAGCCTGTAGTCTATTGTAGCTCAAGAAAAAAACATCACCTTCATCAATATTGATTTCACTATGTCTATGGTAAACAGCCACTTGCTGTAGTGTTGTGCTGGAGATACTCTATTTCTTCTGCTCCACGAGGTTATAAAAATAAAGACTTTTCAGGAGCTAGGCTTGTAAATTGCAGGCAATGCACAAGCTTCCCCTGTTCAGTGCATTATGCTTGCTTAATAGGTTTGAGAAGGATTTTGACATATCCAAGTTGAGACATTGTCCATAAGATTTGCAGTGATTTCAGACTAAACAAACATTTCCAAATGTGAAAGAATAGTGTTTGCTCTCTAAAAAGTATCTCATGTAACATATGTAAGTGTACAGACTAAGAACTGTGCAAATTAGAATCAACCACATATTTAAATATCTTGTATTGTCTGAGAATGTAAAGAAAACAGAAGCCCAAATGCTAATGAAGCCTCTTTCATTAAGTTTGAAGTACAAAAGCTCACAACTTTAGAGATAACTGAAGTCATCTACAAGCTTCACTTCTGCTTAGTTCCCCAGGAACCAAATAAAGAACTGCTACCCCTATGAGGCTGAGGATGCCTTGCCCAGGCAAGGAATGCTATGACACAGTTTCATGCTAATGAATCTGTTTCATGTGAAAGAAACTGTGTTATTGTGAGCATGCAAAGCAACATTTATAGCATCACAGAAAGCAAGAGAAGAGACCGAATGGAGAAATTATTAGGTTACAGACTTAAAAAGGGAATCTTGAATTCCTGTGTCTTATAGCCATTTATTTAACAAGGGTTGTCTTAATGCATTTCATTTTCTTTTAACTCAAAATTTTATTAGTTAGTAAGGCAGATATGTGATTACGCATGTGTTATTTTTTAAAAAAATATATTTTTGTGCTAAACCCTTTTTCTTGAGGATTTAGTTGTGCATCAAACTGCAACAACTGCATGACAGATCCTAACAATGAAGATTCTGTCACAGAAATGCTTATACTGCTAAATGTAGTAGCTCAGGCCATTAGGTAAGTGATTAAAAGGTATCTCAGGATAAAGAGAAATAAAACAACAATTTACAACACAACAGTACTGTAGTAGTTCAAGATAGGTGACATAGTTACAGTAAAAATTGCTGTAGACAAACAAATGATTAAATGGATTTACAAAACTGGACAGAAGCAGGCATCATGGCTTAAACAGATTTGTCAGATTAAGCCCAGTGTCATTAGGAGCTATCAAACACAGAACCCCTGATGCTTAAGCTCTTATCAGAAGTAAGATATGACCAGATGTGTCAACATCAGACACAATAATTTCCAAATAATTGTTCTAATTAACTGGTTGGTATAAGTTGTTTATGTTTATTGTAATAATTGATGACTTGTGTTGTTAAGAAAAAAATTGTCAGGCATCTTTATTCTTCATTGCTTAACTCTGCATTTACTTCAAGAGTAAATTTTAAAAATAGTGGGAGAGCAAGCAAAAACCAGAAAAACCAAAATTGGACTAAACCAACTATACAAATGCCTTCATTTAGTATCTTCACTTTTAATGAGTGTCTGATGTTCTTGTAATAAGATAGAAATATTACAAAGAAATTGGAAAGAATCTCTTCGCTACTTTATTAACTTTTTGCCAGTTGTGCTGTATTAGCAAAAAAAAAGATAATCTTTATGTTCACATGAAAGCAGAGACAGCTATATTGTTAATTATTAATATTGTATATTGTTAAAGTGTATGTTTACAGAATACTATGACTAAAAGAAATTAACAATGCCATACAACCAGAGGTAGGCATTGAAAACCATCACAGACAGGTCTGACTCTAGAAAAGCCAGACATTTCAAAAAATGTTTTTTTTCCATTAGAAGAAGAATGTGAATAATTCTGTGATATATTACAGCCTCGAGGAGCAAAATCTATGAAACCAGCTGAAGAACTATGAATGCAAGATTTAGTTTAAGAAAAGGATACAGTTCTCTTAAGTTACAACAGCTGAGAATTTCGTTCAAGAAAAAAAGTTAGACTGTAAGGGTAGAACTACTATTAGGTATTGTTAAAATAAGGCTAACAGCCTGTAAGCACGACAACATGACTAGCAGCTACCAGTGTTGTTCTTATCATCATCTGCCACTTCTGTTGGTTATGTTAAATATCAACTAAACAAATTATATGGTTAGATATAAACAAGCTCTCAATAAAATAAACTGCAGGTAAACAAAAGCAATGGACCATGCACTAGCATGGGATACAAGTGCTTTCAGAAGTCTGGAGCAGCTGAAGATTAAACATTCAGGAGAAGATTGACCTGCTTCAGCATAGGTGGCTAGTCTTGTTCCAGATGCCTTACAATGTATGTTAGTATAACTAGATTTGTAGCTGATAAAAAGTAAAAGGCAACTTAAGAAAGAAATTTATCCCATTTAACTTAGATATGTAGGACAGAATTAAGTTAGGCTAGAAAATTTATTTTTATGGTCAACTTAGGCAGGAAGTTTTTGCTGCCAGTAACTTCGTTTCTTTGCAATAAAGAAGCCAAACACCAAATTTGCCTCTACCCTCCTTGTGTTCACTTTTTGTGTGGTGACCAGGAAGCGTTGGTTGACATCCCTGGCTTGTAATACATAGTTTAAATATATTTAACCCCCAGAGTAAATGTCAGTTTTGTACAGTGAACTCCATTTTTTGTCCTTTCATGCATGATTAAATGGTAATTAAGTTTTAATGAAAAGCATTTGGCTGATTACAATTAACATAATCACTCTTGTCAGTTCATGTTCTCATGCTCTGTATGCTGAGCTGAGTGGGCAAGACAAGGTACTTTTAATAGTGTTCAAACATTTTGTAAGCTTCAGCCACTTATATTTTTCCATTAAAAATACTTCTAATTACATTTACAATCAACAGCAAGTAATTTATAGGTGATATTTTCTGATCTACCTGACACTATCCTTTCCTAACACTTCTTTTTTAGGCAGACGCAATAAGGGCATTCTAGAGTGAAAAGTATAGAAAGTAATCAACATATTCCCAGCACGGTGAAACAAATTCTCTAGCTGAAGGTTAGCATTTTAATGCTTTGTCTTTAAGCTGTTCATTTGACCCGATACTCTCAGATGTATATACTTTGTATGATCCTATCATTGGATGTTCACTGATGTAGACACTGAGTTTCATTGCATAATCCAACACAGAAGTTGCATGTGTAAGAGGTCCAGATTATTGAAGGTTTTCCAGTCCTGTGCAATTCTGCACCTGAAGTTTACTTCTTGGATTGTAATTAATATTTAAATAAAATATACTCATTAATAAATGCAACACTTGAAAATCCTTCAAGAGACACCAAGACACAAAACCTGAGCTTGTGAGTTACCTTCACAAGACTTGTAATAAGATATCTAGATCTTCTGCAATTACCACAGAAAAGTTAAAGCAACTCAAGACTCTTTCATTCACTGAGTTACAAACTACTAAAGTAGTGATATTTAAATATTCTCTGCAGCTTTTCTATCAACAAACCTACAGTTTGAACACACAATGAATACTAAAGCATGCAAAGATCTTTACTTAGACATAGATTAATTAGTTTAAATCCTTTACATATCAAGGCCACAGTGGTCTGCCCATTGCCTCAAGGAGACTAAATAAACTAAGCTTTGATTTTTAGATGAAATAATTTAACATTTACTTTAACATATTCCTTAAATCATAGTTTTTACTCCTCACAATTAAAAAATTAATAAAACATTCCACTTGTCAAGCAGGGTGAGTGAAACTTTAATATCATTTTCCCTTTACTTGAGCTGAGGCATTCAGTTCTTCACCACTAATTCCAATTAATTCCAGTAAGACATACACTGAAATTGCCAACATGATCACTCAGTGCATCCATCAGATATTATACTAAGATGATAAAATCAGTTCTTCACCCTTAAAGCATTAAATTGTCTTCTACTTACTATAAGTATTGCTGAACGTCAAAGAATGTGTTGATAAAACTGCTTAAATTTTTTCCTTCTTTCATGATTTGTGTATAAACTTATAAACATTTTCGTATAATAATACAATACAAAATGTGTTTGCTAACCCTAGCAGAGTTAAAACCCTTTTTACTTCCACAAACGTAAAAATTAACTTTTTTCCAACAACATGAAAAGCAGCACATTATATAGCACACTGGTCAGAAATTTTAGAAACATTTATTCTGATCTTTGTCTTTAATTCTTTTTGCATACTTTTAACTATATATCTTAGGGCTGATGAAAGAGCCTGTGGTTTGGAGGGTACAACATTCAGAGAAATCAAGCAAAATGAAGCAAACAGGTAAATGTAAAATGCATTATTTAGGAACCAGGAAACCCTCAAAGTGTATTTCCCCATGCAAATAATAATGACTGAAAGCTTATTAGTGCCCTTTACTTCTGAATTACAGCACCTACAGAACAGGTTTTAAATAATAGTTCTACTCTCACATAATTTATTAATTCATAATTTTCCTATGTTCCTGAGCAGACATACACTTACATACATTCTAACTAGATATATAAAGATGCAACGACTGAGTCAAAGACAATGATATAGTCTCCCTGCAGTCCCATCCTCAGTCTTTAACACTTCAGTCATAATATCACTGAAAAAGGCCACAAACTCAGTTTTACAATATTGACCACATACACAACATTGATCACTTTAGACCTGAAGATTTATATAGAATCATAGAATCATTCTGGTTGGAAAAGATCTTTAAGATCCAACCATTAACCAAGCACTGCCATGTCCACCACTAAACCATGTCCCTAAGCACCACATCTACACGTGTTTGTCGTGGTTTAGCCCCAGCCTGCAGCTAAGCACCAGGTGGCTGCTCACTCACCCCTCCCCGACAGGGTGGGGAGGAGAAAGGGAAGATAAAGGCAAAGCCTCGTGGGTTGGGATAAGTCAGTTTACTGGGACAGCAAAGGAGAGGGAAGTAACAACAGTACTTAGAATATACACAGTGGGTGATAACACAAGGCGATTTACCGACCCGAGGACCGATGGGACGCTCAGCCCTCACTCAGATCATCCCGGAGCCACACAAAGCCACCTCTCCCCGACTAGCCCCCTTTTATGGTGAGCATAACACCACATGGTATGGAATAGCCTCCTGGCCAGCTTGGCTCACCTGTCCTGGCTGCTTGTGAAAATTAACTCTGTCCTAGCCAAAACCAGGACAGTGTTTTAAACACTTCCAGGGGCGGTGACTCAACCACTTCCCTGGGCAGCCTGTTCTAGTGATTAACAACCCTTTCAGTGAAGAAATTTTTCCTAATATCCAACCTAAACCTCCCCTTGCAAAATTTGAGGCCATTTTCTCTTGTCCTATCACTTGTTACTTGGGAAAAGAGACCAATACTTACCTGGCTACAACCTGCTTTCAAGTGGTTGTAGAGAGCAATAAGGTGTCCCCTCACCCTCCTTTTCTCCAGGCTAAACCACCCCAGTTCTCTCAGCCACTACTCATAAGACTTGTGCTCTAGACCCTTCACCAACTTTGTTGCCCTCCTTTGGATGCACTCCAGCACCTTAATGCCTTTCTTGTACTGAGGTGCCCACAACAGAACACAGTACTTGAGGTGCGGCCTCACCATTGCCAGGTACAGGGGACGAACACTTCCCTAGTCCTGCTGGCCACACTATTCCTCATACAAGTCAGGATGCTGTTGGCCTTCTTGGCCACCTGGGCACACTGCTGGCTCATGTTCAGCTGGCTGTTGACCAACACACCCAGGTCCTTTTCTGACAGGCAGCTTTCCAGCCACTCTTCCTCAAGCCTGTAGCGTTGCTTGGGGTTGTTGTGACCCAAGTGCAGGATCTGGCATCGAGCCTTGTTGAACCTCATACAGTTGCCCTTGGCTCATTGATCCAGCCTGTCCAGATCCCTCTGCAGAGCCTTCCTACCCTCAAGCAGATCAACACTCCTGCCCAACTTGGTGTCATCTGCAAACTTCTGAGGGTGCACTCCATCCCCTCGTCCAGTTCATTGATGTTTAATTTTTATTAGTTTAATAGTAAATATTTAAATGTATTTCAATATGGTAAGATATATTTTATCCTTCAGTTTAATCACGTACACAAACAGTGGTCAAGGTCATATAAATGATGCATCATGAAACCAATGTTGTGAGAAGAAAAAAAACCCAAGCAACATAAAGTATAAACACAAAATAATATATTACTAAGTAGCACTGACGGGAACATTTAAAACTATCAGTGCAGAAGAAAACTTATGTTTGTTTATTTTGACTTGTTAAATAATGTTAATTTTATAATGCTAGGCATGTGGTTACTGTACAAAACAAGGAGTAAGAAAATTTAAACGTTCAAAGGAAATCCAAAAATTCACCCTAGTCATACTTATTCATATAACTATATAATTAAAATATTTTAATTTTTTAAAGACTGAGGAAGTTGTAAGATAAACAGTTCATATATATAAGATTAATATATATAAACATATGAATAGTTTATATCATTACTGTATTTGAGATGACATAATATTTACATACTTGAAAACTGAATGGAGAAGCCTGATTTGCTGATGAAGAAGTCACTGTCAAATTGTAATGATAATGAGTTGAAAGTGCTGTGAATGTCCTCTGGAAGGGCTGAGCCACTCCATTCTTTCAGAAGTATGCTGCTCTCAATGGGCCCATCCCATACCTTCAAGATGTCATGAGCGACCTCAGTGTCAAAAACAATAAAATGCAGACTGCAAAGAGAAAGTAAAAGCACTGTACATTACTCATTAAACACAATTACACAAAACTCCAAGCAATCATTCCCAAACTGTACTTAGTTTTGAGATGCTGTTTTGGACTGAAGAAGGGCTGGTGATCCTGAAGGGATATCCATTTTTCCTGCTAGATGAGCTGATCTTGTAAAAGAGATGTTATTCTGTTCTATAAATGCTTGAATTACCGAAAACACCATTACAGAGCATATAGTACTTGTTCTATTAATTAACTAATTGTTATGATGGATATTTTAAGGGATAGGAACTATGATTCCATCAAAGATTTCCCCTATTCAAGTGAGGATATGAAGAACACTGATTGGCTTGAATTATATGCAACTGAAAAAAAGCAGTAGCTACTGGACAGTAGTACACATAGCACAGGGAATTTCATCAACATAGCACAGAGAAATGTGTCAGCATGGCATTTTCTTTCCTATACAAAACCAGAAAATGTATTATCCTATCTTGGTCTTATGCCAAAATTCATAAAATACAAAAACTGTATTATAATAGAATAATCTGTATTTATCTCCAGGTGAAATATTAGATTTAGAAAGGTGTTCAAGAATGCCATGTTATTAGTCACAATATGTGCATAGGCTTCAAGTTCTGACTGTTTACATTTTTAACATTGAAGAAAACTTATAGGTAAATATCAAAACTTATTTTTGTTTCAAATAGTTGTGTGTTAATATTTCTTCATCACATTTGTCAATAATTGGAAATCGTTAATTTTAAAATTGTCATTTAAATGTAAATGATGCATTGAAATCACATATGATGGAGTGAATTCATTATTTGGCTTAGTGAAATGGAATTACTAAAAGGAAAAAACCCTCAGTGAATAACTTGCCATTTTCTTACTTTTTTGCCTGTTTAATTTTAAAATGTAATAATTTTCATTTAAGTTATCAGTTAAAACTATTGTCCACATAAACTGAATAATGAAACAGCTTACTAGTTGCTAACTTTTTGCTCTAAATAAATAAATAGCTAATATTCTGAAGTAACTTATTCACTGGAAATCACACTTCTGTCACTGGAATATAAAACTAATATCTGTTGCATGTAATTAAACATATTAGTATCAATAAATTGTTTTAAAATGACAGAAATTAAGATTATCTATCTTGATTAGAAGTTAAATGTTTTTTGTTACATTCTTGTTCTCACAGCAAATTCCTGTTGGGAGTAGACAAACTAGCTTGAATATTGAACAGAATTTGCCAGTTCAAAGTTTTTAATTCTGTGTGTTACTACAGCAAAACTGAGCTGAAAGAGTCTTTAAATACTGGCATTCCTTCTATTTGAGTGATTTAGATATACATCGGTAGCATAGTATGATAGCCTTTCTTGTCGGTATGTCGAACTGATGAGGAAAAACTGTTTTAAAAGTTCTTCTTGTATTACTAATTCCCTTCTGCTGAGTTCTTGAATCCTTCCACCATCTTTCCATAAATCATTATAGAAAATAAAGCTCTAGATTCCATCTAGACAGTTCTTGGCATGTACCTTTATTTTGTGCATTAGTCACATGTTGTGTTTCTCTCATTTTCTGCACTCTTCTAATTTATTCCTTTTTTTGTTATGCTGCCTACTCTATGTGGAGAAATCTTCCAGTCCTCTTCTATTAAGTATTTTCTCAGTCCTGTATACACTTATTAAAATCCCATCCTTTTTCTCAAATTTGTTTATTCGCAACATCTTCTGAGATGTTGCTGGTCTTATTATTCAAGTGATTATGGGGAAAAAGTCTGATACTTACATAATTCAAAATGCTATATATGATAATAATGATATGACTGAAGAGAGCAGAAATGGAAAATGAAAACCCTTCAGAATTCTATATAAAGCTTTATAACACTAATCTTCTCTGCTGCTGCTGTCAATTGTCAAATCCTCATCAGATCAAAGCATTCATGACAAAAAGACAGTTCCTAATAAGATACCCAACAAGGTCCAAGATGCCTGCTGTCTGAGCACTCCTGGCAGAGAGTCAGGAACTCTACGGCTGCTTGAGGTAATGTATTTAAGAAATGGTGTTGAATAATTATATTTGATTTTAAACAAATTATTACATTGAATGTGACAGTAAGATATAAAAGAATAGCATTACAATGACTCAGGGGAAGAATTTTGAAACCACAGTAGGCAGCTTGGCACTTTAGCTTGTTTACAGCTAGAAAAAGGCATAGCAGTGCACCACTCTACCACCCTGAAGATTTATAGGCCATATTATCTGAAGGAATTCACGGTTCTGAATTACATGCCTAGGTGTCCCCTACACAGTTTAGGTAGCCAGGTTCCCTAGAGGAATGGCACTCATAAATGTCAGCATGACAATCAACTTTATTAATGTAAAGAGGAGATAATAAACAAATAATTGTGTAGAAGAGTGTGAGAATGTAAGGCACAAATTATAATTTATAAAATACTGAAGTCAACAATAAACATTGAAATCAAGCATGTACCTTATTGTCTTTCCTGGATCTGCTTCAATAATCCAAGTGCAATGAAGATTGTTGTCATATGGTGCTGGGTAACCAGGGGACAAAATGCGCCCTGATGTAGCAGCATGAATTCGACCACCACACTCAGCTACAAAATAAGTAAGGATTACATTTATTTTTAACAAGACCATAATATTTTGCACTTCCATTTTCTATCCATTCCACATCTCTCTGTCTTCTAAAAAGGTAACAATGACCTAATATCTGTGCAGTAGTACACATACATACTAACCAGGATATGTACACAAGTTCAAAATGCACATATAATGAGCTCATTCCTACCTTGTTACAAAGCAGTGAACCATACTTCTGTGATTATGTTATTTTACCAACAAGAGTAGTTCAATATGAACTGAGACTACAAAAGCACAATTCTAGCATCAGCAAGAGAGTAAAAATGCTTCAGTAACGTCCCATCTAACATTTTTGGCTTTTCTAGCTAACACTGAATGCTCAAATTCAGACTTTACAGTGCTGGGGTTTTAATTAAAATTGCTTTATCTGTTCTTCTAATGTCAAAATATCTTTAGTTTAATGCTTTTACATTACTTCTATATAACTCCAAGTTCAATTACATCAAAAAGCAGTTAGGTATTGCCTAGTAATTTCCTTTACTATTTAAAAATGTATGTGTCATACGCCCTCAATGTAAGAGTAAATCAGAAAGCTATGATTTGAAAGTATGCAGTGTCTGGTTTAAAACATTTTTATTATCAATGCTATCTTAACTTTTTAGAGAGAACAATTGCACTGCTAAGCATCCAGAATCAAATTATTCTTATGTTGCTTGCTTAGAGCATCGTGCTGTTGTCTGGCCGGTATAAAGGTGCACCCTGATGAACCTGGAACCGTGTAGCAGTCAGATGCCACTGAACCAAAAAAGGATCAGTAACTCCTCAGTTAAGTGATGTACCTGTATTCCTACTTCATTTACAGTGTTGCCTTACAAGTAGTGGTATTAAAAAAATGCTACAACGGGGAACTCTTCAAGCACAGCTGTTGAGCAAGCATAGTGGAAGGCACAGATGATGAAAGAGTCATGACAGTTGGACCAAATAATCTATCAGCAACACTTCTAACAAATAATAAGTCTTATACATAACTACATTTTTGTTATATAAAATAACTGTAGAGGAAACAAGGTGACTGATTTACTTACCTATTTCGCTGGTTTGATCACTCAAAACACTACATATTATTTATAGAATCACAGCAGAAAGCTGCTTTAGTACATAATTTCTTCAAACGTAACCTTTGCCTAAGATTTCAGTTAATTTTCATTATATAAGGAAATTCAGAATGCAATAATTGCTGTGATAGATGACTAGATATAAATAAATGACTGGTATAAAATTATTTAAAATCAAACTAGTTCACAGATTTGCTTTAGCATTCTAAGAAGAATCATTTAAAAACAGATTACATGATAAAATGTGGGATAATGCATTATATAGCTCACATATTAAAAAACAAACAAACAAAACCCCAAAACCAACCAAACAAAAAAAACCCGGAACATTTTAGGAGAAGATCAAAACTAAAATTTCAAAAGTGATTCTAATAAAAAAATCCAAAAAGTTTGTTTTTCAATATGCAGAAATGAGCACACTGTAAAATAACCTTCTAGATAATAACCTTCTAAAATAATCTTCTAGAGAAGGAATTAAAGGAGTTCATTGGTTTTCTTCATTAAGGCTTAGAACATAGAGATCTACGAGCAACATAGCAGTGTATTGCTGAAGATAACTAGGTGTATGTGGAATATGTCTATGTGTGGGCTTGAATTTTTTTGTGAATGAGACTTAAATGATTGTAAAGACAATGATGAATGTAAATGTCACTGCAGACAACAGCAAATATCAAATGCTGATCTAAAACACAAGGAGCCAAAAATAATAGGTCTGCACAAACAGGATGATATTAAGAAAATGTGTCTAAGAAAGTAAGTGATGCTTGGAAGTTCATGACAACTTAAGAAAAAGGAAGAAAAGGAAGCCAGTAAAATCAGAGTAGGAAGAGATAAAACTAATAGCATAAGATAAAAACTGAAGAAATAATGATTATGTAAATAACTCTGGAGGGGGGAAAAAGCATGAAATGATCTGCAGAGGCTTAACTGAGTTTTTCAGGGATCTTCATGACAAGTTTTCCTGTCCATAGAACAGTAGAAAAAACATAACAATTTAATGAAGGTAACAGACTGTTTGCAAAAGACTATTTGTTCAGAAAGATTCAACTTTAGAAGATTTTCAGAGAGAATGGTGAACATTTGACTTCTTGGGGAGCTAATAAATGTTTCAGAAGAGTTCTAAATTGAGACACAGGAAGAGGGAGTTTATACAAAACTGATGCATTTCCCAAATTTGATTTTAAAGATAGGAACAAGGACAGCAAATAAAAAGAGATAAAGGTACCTAGAAAGATAGCTTTGTGGTTGAATAGACCCAAAGCAAGAACAAAATCTGTCTCTGGATGCTAAAAGAAAATAGACTATTCTACTGATATCGGGACATATTCCACTTAGAGATGAAGTGAGATCCTCAGGAAATAAGAGATTTTGGTACTAGTGATTCCAAAAGCTAGGAGCAAAATATGGAAGCAAAATCTAGTAATGCAAGGTACAACATCAAAGTATAATAATAATAATAAAAAAGATAGATTAGCAATCATAAATGGAATATAGAAGCTTGAAAGTATACTGTTATCAAGAAAACTGGAAATATGGGTAGAGATATGGGAGTGGAGGGAGCATTACATAGTAGTCATGCATGAAGTCAGCGTGAAAAAACATGCATATTGGTCAAAAATATCTTGGAGAAGGGTTATGAAAGATATTCTACAGGAACAAAGATGAGAATTTTCTTTAGATTCACTTGATCCTATCTTACTACCTTCCTTCCTCAGGTAGATTGGAATATACATGATTTTTATTTATTTATTTTTAAATACTGTATGGTTGAGATTATAACATCTCACACATAGATCAGAGGACAAATCATCATACTAAGAAAAGGAAATAGGTAGACGGATAGATTTATTCACCTAGTAGACTTGGAACTAACAAGTATTTTAGACTTGATTCAAATACTTACTTGATGGTGAACACAGGCACAAGAAAATATCACAGAAAATGACCTTAGAGTAATGACTTCATTTAAATCAAATGAGCAGATAGGCAAAGGTAGGACTAATTATGGCTGTTCTCTACAAAAGGGCAAACTTAGAGGAAAAGGAAGCTAGCCAATTAAAATGAAGAGCTTCAGGACATGAATGTATAAGAACCTGGAATAGTCTTTAAACCAAAACTGGAAACAGTTTTTTTTACCCATCATATGTATAAGAGAAAACTTACAGATATAATTTTGGAATCAAATAGGAAAAATAACATCTCTACTAAGACAGCAGAAATGCTGTTCACCGATGTTTTTGGGCACTTACCCTCTGGGTAAGCTGAATTTTTGAAAGGAAGGGAGCTTTCCCCTTTGTAGACTGCAGGTGTGTGAATGTGTTCAGAGGAAACAGCTCCTGGAAGGGAGAATGTAGCACCCAATATGGGACAGAGGCAACAAGCAAGGGTCCTACAGGTCAGATGAGTGCACAAACCAGTTGGTAGCCTGCCTGCAGCAGGCAGCAGAGGCAAAAGCTAAGCATCAGAAGACACATAGAAAGAAGGACTTTCCCAATGACTCATGGGAACTCCATGTGAAACTTGAACTCAGGAAGTCGCTGGTAATTGCTGGACTGGAAAGCACAACTGGAGCAAAACTGCCTAGCAAAACTACAATGGACAATAGCTATACTGGTGTTCAGTTATTTTATGCATGTCACCTAGTAGTTCTCTATCTAACATTTATGTTGGTTGTAATAAAAAACAGTTTCAGAGACTTGAAGACATGATATTTAAAGACAAAGGCTCTGACAGATGGCAGCAATGACTCAAGAGCTCACAGATAAAACAATACATCAATGTGGGGTGAAAATTAGAAATTAGCTTCATAGGAATGAGATGCTGAAATAATTTCTGATGAAAACAGATAAGGTAAAAGAAATCTTAATTTGCTTTATGATGGTAATTGATTAATTTGTGAAGTGTTTAGATAACACCACTGCCTGTGATAGCATATCAGACTTACTGACTCAGGATATCATCAGAACCAAAGCAGTGGTCTTTCATCAAAGGCTGCCCTATAGAAAGAAGCGTTTCCCAGCAGTTTTCTAGTCATTACTAGCCAGTCATCTGTTTCAGCAAAGTTATACTTGGATATTCACAGTAAATTGTTACCTGAAATTTAAAGTATGTTTACAACATTATCATATGATAAGTACAGAAACACAGAGTATTAGATTTTTTGTTCAAACACCAGACCGAAATCTTTCATTGTCACAATCCAAGTTACCTATGCAGGTAGGCAAAGGTTTGTCCCAAACTCTTCGATCTCCACTTAAGCAGGTCATAATACTGCTACCATGCATTGTATAGCCAGGATTACAGCTGTATAAAATAGCAGTGTCTATAAAATGTCCTTCATCTCGGATCTTGTAGCCATAATTTGGTATGCCAGGATCTTCACACTTCACTAGGTCAAAACCTGCAAATAGAAATGGGAAGAGAAGAAAAAAGCACACAAAGATCTAAGATATCAATCAAAATATAATGCCAATGAATCTGATCTTGATGTAAATTATATTCCCATGATTCATTAGATTAGATGTATCCACAGTGACCAAAGATAAATGATATATAATTTGGGTAAATCAGAAACTGAAACACCAAGAACTAATTATTCATTTGATATCTGATTATGGCATTATTTTGTTGAAGAAAGCATATTATCTACACTATGCCAAAAGAGATTAGTGAGCAATTTATTAATTCATGCCACTTCTATTCTTTCATTCTTTTTTATTCAGAGGAAAGGAAGCAGTATCAACCCTGTATTTGGTGCTAAGTGGGAGCTTCACCTCCTCATCTAATCTCCATAACGAAGCTAGCAGATCATAGTGGGAACTCAGGAAGAAAATGCAAATGTTATGTCATCCATCCTAGTGTCAAGATAGCATGGCTTCAGTTTCTTCTCTGCTGAAAATGAAGAAATATTCCTACATTCATTTTCAATTAGCATTCCCCCTTTTGGCCTATTAACATGCTGAATGGGATAAACAGCTTCTTCTGTGCTCCTTGGGATGAGCAGTTCTACTCTGTGCAGCCACAACTCTTTCTGTATTTTACCCTCTCCTCTTTGCATTTTCTCCATATAGCATTGTTAAAATGCAGTCTAAATCACTCCTTTTGCCTTGAGGTCCAGTTCTGGGAGCAATACAAAGAGTGGTTCCAAATTAATCTTTCTCAACTCCAGTCAGATTTGTGGAGTTTTCATGAATTACTGTCATGTCCCTGGCCCAATTCTGACTCTACAAATAGTTTCCATTTTGCTGTCCTTATTTTACTGAACAGCTTCATTACGTGGTCCTGAATCAGGCTGTTGGTCTTCCCTTCAGTTTGCTGTTTTCAGCTTATTCTCTACATGAGGCCTTTCACTAATTAGGAGAGAATCAGACATCTTTATGGTAAATAACTTATCCACAGACAACATTTCATTATTTTACAAATACACAAACTACAGTTGGTATCACATTTTTCTCATTGCCTTTCTCCTGACTCTGAGAATATTAACCTCAGTTGAAAAAATGGCAAGTAGTCTACAATACCTTGGTTTATCTCCTGTACAGATGCTAAAGCTGTCCAACAACTGATTTCTCTGAAAACACAAAATGTCATTGTTTTCTTTGTTCGTAAATTGGACACAAAGGTTGGGATTTACCTGTCATAACTCAGGCTTCAGCAAATTAGAGGGCTAAATTTGAACTAGTTAGCTTAGGCTACTTTCATAGTTAGTAGAGAAATATGAATCTCCAGAAAACAAACCAACTTAGATAGCTGTCTAAGATCAGTCAGTTCAATCAGCTTCTGGAAATACTTATATTCCACTGCTACTGTAAACTGAACCTAAGTTCTCTATAGTAGGCTATAGTAGCTCAGAATTCTAAGTATATGGAGTTACAGAAAAGAAATCCCTCTCAAAAAAGAATGCTAATCCATCACAGAGACACTGCATCTCTGTCTGTGTTAATATCTTAAGAAACACAAAGTCCCAAGAACAATGAGCATGCTCTGACCACAGCCATGCACTGTTAAACTCAATTACCCTTCAAAACAGCATGGCTGTCTACAAGCCACTTCCTGGGAATTTAACTCACACTGTCTAAAACATTACACCTGAGATTGTCTGGGACAGTGCTACAACCCACGCTAGAAGCATGCTAGCATTTACCCTAACATATCAGCAGTCTAGATGATAATCACTTTCCCACACTCAATCACGGAATCACGGAATCATGGAATGGTTTGGGTTGGAAAGGACCTCAAAGATCTTCTAGTTCAAACCCCACTGCCATGGGCAGGGACACCCTCCACTAGACTAGGTTGCCCAAAACCTCATCCAACCTGGCCTTGAACATTTCCAAGAATGGGGCTTCCACAACCTCACTGGGCAACCTGTCCCAGTGCCTCACGACCTCCACAGTAAAGAATTTCTAACATCTAATCTAAATCTACCCTCTTTAAGTTTAAAGCCATCACCCTTTGTCCTATCATACCCATGCCTTGACAATGTTTAGTTTACTAACAGAGATGTAGCCTATGTGTCAGGAGTATGCATAATCACACAGAGTACAAATGGATTAGAGAGATTTATCATTATTCCCTTGCTAAAAGATACTTTCCATGTGAATATTTGCACATCCCTGCAATTTCATTTTGTTGACAAAAATGAAACAAGCAAACACACTCAGTTTCTAGACAAAAGGGGTAGCATTCATTTTAACTAGCTCTCAGCATTAATTATATAAAACAGCCATATCTAAACTAGTTGTATGTCTTTTCATATTAACAGTAACTTATGGGGTATGACTAATCTCATCCTAAAGTAGATATCTAAAATAGATTGCATGAACTGTGCAATTCCAAAAAGATCTATTTCTCTTCATATACCATAAAAACAGTCAAGATGATAAGGTCATTCAGATGAGCTGAAGTTCACAAGAAATATCAATATTTCATTATTTTAATCTCCTTGTTAAACATAGAAAGACATACATTTAAAAAAATGTATAGGAATTTCTCAGCCTATGCCTGCGTCAGAGGACATGAAGTCTTGTATAGAAATATATTGGGTTTTTAAATCTTATTTTTGAGACTCTCTGGGAGCATTTATATCAATAAAGGAGCTGAGATTTTCTGTCAGTCTTTTTTAAACTCATATCTAATCAAACATTTATTTAGGGCAACATGTTAGATAAGCTGATGGTCAAAAACATAACCACTCACTATCTGGAGTATCAGAATTCAATTTCCTATTTCACATACCATACAGAAAAAAATAACATGCAACTAAAAATATCTAACTGGAAGCAAAGATATAAAATCTAAATGTAAATATCCTTGAGACACTAAACCCTTCATTTCCTGTTTTGTTTAGATTATTCAGATATTTTTATCAAAGGACCACCTTGGAAAATTAATATTGATCTTAATTTCTTCTAATTATTGCTAATTCAGGAAAAGTCAAGTGGTAGTCTCATTTTTTAGGGTTGTTTTCACAATGTTATGCCTAGGAAAAAACATTAGGTACAAAGATTCAGTATGACAAAATAAAAAGTATTATTTCTTTTTGTATCTGAAAAATAGAATATTACCTGTAAGGACATCCAACAAACTAATTTCTGGCTTTTACGCCAATTTTTAAAATGCCCCTTTGAATACTCTAGAAAAAATACAAGGATAACAGTACATAATTTGTGGTCACACATTCACTACACTTTTCCACAATCAAGAGTATCTCTGTTTTTCAGTAGGCCTACTAAAAATTGGGGTATTTCATATGCAAGCAGATGCTGCTAATCATGTGAAAATATAGCAGGATCTTGTCCTGTGTATTCACAGGCAAGCTGCCTTTCCAGCCCTTCTTATCCAATTTCTTCCCGTTCTCATCATATACAAAAAAATTAGAACTTTCAGTTCCCTTTTTCCGTGATGGTCTTGTGTATCTGGTGCAATTTGTCATAAAGGACCATCTTGTTGTGAAATCTCATTGTCGTAATGTTGCAACAGAACTTCAGTGTTAAAGTAGATGCTGTGAACTTTCACAGTGGGTGAATATGGTCACATATGGAAATATGAGATCCATACAACCACACTGACATTGAAATGAAGCAGCAGTCAGAGAAATTCTGACAATATTCTTACTGCTGAGAAAGATGATTACAATGGCAAATTGCTGCCAATTATCTTATACCTGAGTTTCATTACAGGATTATCAGAACAATGAATGGATAAAAGTCAGTTAAATTAAAACCAAACCAGCCAGAATACATCCTGATGATTGGCTATCACCTCCTGACACTATTTATCCAACGTGATTTGTTCTGTCATATTTTATATAAATAATCAGGAATGTAGAAATACCAGTTGTCAGGGCAAAATTATCAACATGTCTGTAATGTATGTAGACTATTAATTACAAGTTCTTTCAACTCAGTTTAATTATGATGGGTACTGTGATTCTATCTACATTAGTCAGTAATGCAATACAGTAGAAGCTAATCTGGGCAGTGAAACAATGAAGCTGAGGACACGATGTCCACGCTATCTGCACTGATGTGTTTTTACTTTGGACTAGCTTTTGTGTCCATTAGTGGGTGGAGTATGCTAAGTGCATCCCTGGAGCACACCTTTCAGTTCAGCTTCAAGTTTGTACCCTTCAAAACCTGTCTTCAGTATGAATTCAGGTAGAAGAAGCGAGTGTTCATTCTATGTCCCCAAGGGAAATTCTCAGGGATTTTATATAGTACAATGTACTTTTAACAGAAGCTGGTGAAGTTCTGAGATATCTGCAAGTGTTCTCTTCCCTCTTTTGAAAGGAAGAATACAGTTTACTTACCTTATATATGTATGTGCATTTACACTGTGTGTAAACCTACAGCGACTATATGAAAAATAAGTAATCTAAAATATGTAATTTCCTACTCCTATTTCTTGAAGAAATCCTAAGGTATTTTGAAATAATCATTCTCCTAAAGCCAAACACACAAAAAAGTAAGCACCTAAAAGTTAGAATTCAGTACTAAGACTTTTATGAAGAGTGTGAGAAAAAAAAAAAAAAAGAAGTTACGAGTTCCTGGTCTAGAAAGTAGACAAAAGCCTGAAAGACACTGAATTGTGAGCTATGGTACTCATACAAATTTTACTTCCTACACGAAGGAATGCTCTGGCATGTTACATTATGTCTTAGTAGAACATATAAGCACACTGTTATTAGGGACCAAAATACAGGTCTTCTATAAACCTCTAAGAAATTAGGCTGCAGGGGTTTATTCATTCCTTTTTTTCTCTCTGGCTTAGTAAACCTTGTTCATGCTTTGGCACAAAGTATACTATGGTAATTAAGACTTTACATATGGAGAGGAAAGAGAACAGTTTTAAAACAGAGGAAATAATTGATCTGACAGTAAAATAAATGTAATATCACAGCCCTTACTACTGTGGTCCCATGGTCCAAATTTGTTCAACATTTCCGACAGGTTAACTTTATTTACAAGTTTTATGTTGGATTAATTATTGTTTGTCAATGCCATTCCTACTTTATGCCAAACCATATATAAAGCTGGCGTAAGAGTCCAAAATGCTCATAAGTTTCCTTCTGTATGCTGTAGTTAATTTTACAGGAATTCAATCATGTTTTTGTGCTAGATTCAGATCATATTTGCACTGCTGGGTGTTCTGATGCTACACAGATTCATTTTTAATGATCATGGAACCTTTGCCTCAGATACGATCCCAGAACACTGTAACCACCAAGTAAAGAAATACTGTAGCCCTGAAGGGCATTTCTTCTCATAAATTCATAGAATCATAGAATCACAGAATCATCAAGGTTGGAAAAGACCTCTAAGATCATCAAGTCCAACTGTCAACCCAACACCACCATGTCTACTAAACCATGTCCTGAAGTGTCATGTCTACCCCTCAGCCTCCTCTTCCCCAGGCTAAACAACTCTGTTCGAAATACCATGAACCTGTGTTGCAACTTCCATGGACTCTGGCAGCTTGTAGTATGAACTCTAAATAGGAAAAAAAGAAATGCCAGCTGGGGTATTTGGAAAACTTTAGATGTCTAATCTAAAAAAAGAACAGATCCTGAAAACATTATATATAGCATACAGGTGTAGGTCAACACTATCAATGATCTCAGTTTAGATGACTAAATTTATATTCAAAATTCCTATTAATATCACTGTTTGTTACAGATGGGGAAATGCTATTAAAAAAGCAATATAACTAATCCCCACAAAAACTTCACAAGACAAGCCACGAGGGGTTAATTATTCTGAATATAAAAAGTTTTTGCAGTTCATATATTAAGCAAAAAGGATTAAATCACACTCCATGGGACTCCAAATAGTGTTTAATAATCTCTAATAATTGTATTACTTTCTATACCTTAAGTATAGACTCAGTGGGCCCTGCTCAGTGAAAAGGTAATGTCTTTTCATTTCTAGTTGTCATGGAAGACAGACCTCATAAATTATGCATAATCTATCTTCAGCTTCTGAAAGTAATTTGGTAAAATATTTTTGGATAACTCAAAAAAAAAAAAAAAGAACAGCAAATACATATAACAATCCTATTTCACTACGTACATGGAAATATTAACAGATGTTTTAATATTAAAAAAGGTAATGTGAAAACATTGGAAACATCAAGAACTCTCTTAGTGTTATCTAAATCTCAAGTACTTTAAGCTCATAAACATAATCTATATGTTTTACACAGAATCATTTTTGAACTGCCAAAGAGTAATTAAAAGTATGAAATGGTACTTGAGTTAATGTTCAGAGTCTGTAATGGATTTCTAAAGCATGTAAATGTCAACAAATACTCATTCTGCAGTTGTTGCATCTTAAGCATCCATAACATCCATTTAATTAAATCAATGCAATTCAGAATGAGAGTTCCTGGCATTTTCATTCTGTCTTGGAACCATTTATGTGCTATTGAAACCTACAGTTGTAGAGGAAAAAAAAAGTCTTTATTCTGTACTGGAAAATGTGCCAATTACAAAATCTCTACCTAATTAGAATGATAGAAAAGTCTATAGAATGAAAAGTGTTTGGATAACGCAGCTATAGTGAGGTATCAGAAACTTGCATGAACTTTCTAAGAGCCTAGGATGACAAATGAGCATGGGCTGTGTGCACTGGGAGAAAATTAGCTCCAGACCTCTTTCTCTTGGATCTGTAAAGTTTTTTAAGGGGAGGCCAAAATATTTTTATGTCTTGGTGATTGAACATTTTACATTCTAACGCAGATCATCTGAGAGAGACGAAAGGAGCCATGTTTTTCAAATAAACTGATATATTTCTACATGCTTGTACAGCAGAATGAGTTCACAGTAAGTAATGATACCTGCTGCTTCATATCTTTTGGAAACTGAGAGGTACACTTTCAGTTTCTCAAAGGTTTTGCAATTTACTGGCAATTCATATTTAATTATACTGATGAGACAGTCATTCAATGGATAATACATTCTAATAGTATTTTCAGCACTTTTTCTTGACATAAGCAACATGTAAGAAAATTTATGTAAATTTGTAAAATAGTGACGTTAATATGTGTTGTCAGTTACAGGTCTTTTCAGCATAAAATCAAAAAGAAAATAACTTTTTTCTGTAATTTTCTTCTGTAATAAGTATATTACAAAAAGTTATAAGGCCTTTCCCCATCAATTTCAAACCCGATTATTTGTGTTCATATGTCCTATTCAAAACTTCTGTTCTCCCCTTTTCTGCTATAACATACACACACACACAAAAAAAAACCAACCACAAACAAAAAAAAATTAAATACACGTAAACAGGTAGTAGAAGACAGCTTCTGTATGTCATAATTTTAGTGAAAAAAAATACTTTTAATAAATAACAATACTTGCAAGAAATAGGTATGCAAATACACATGCCTGCATCAAGGTGATTACTGTGCATATACAGAAAGCATCCAAGTAAGCTTTGCAATCAGCAAGCAAATGAATAATTAATTACAATTTATACTCTATATAAGAGAAGCAGTTATTAAAGGTGAAATTCCATGTGAGTTTAAGAACTCTAACTTCAAGTGTCTATAGAGAGTTATCTTCCGGAATGCTCCATGTCAAAGCCCCCTTTATAATCAGTGGGGGAATGACTGATACAGTCAGTACTTAAAAAAATTCTGTAAGCTACTTGT